>CANTUT010000201.1:1635000-2067500 GCA_947687605.1 Reutealis trisperma
TGTTAACTAAGTCTATAAAAAACAAACATTCAAATTTCGATAAGTTTCTCACTTTCTCAACTTTAGCTTTGTTTACTTCAATTTCCATCAAAAACACAAAAATGGGCTTACATTTAGACACAAGGTCCACTAACATCTAGACTGTCTTTGGATTACCTAATTCATAACAATTCCAACTCAAGGTGCTCATTGGACTTGGCAAGCCTGCCTGTAACAAGTTTTTTGGCCTATTAGTGGAAGGTGCAATAATCATTTCATCACAGTCTATATTACCACTATCCATTTGAACATCCTCTCTTACCTACATTTTAGATTAGCCACTAATAGTTTCTCAATCAACTCAGATCCATCTTTAAGGCCCACCAATTCTCCATTTTCCTCATTATCAGCTATTACATCACCCATGTTCCCATTCCTATAATTAGATGCTGGTTCATTGTACTTACTGCTCAAGTTATCAATATAGACTGAATTATGGACAAAGAAAGTGCTGTAATTCTGAGGGTTGCCTTATCTCGTAACTTTCCATCCGTAAAAACCAATGTGGTTTTGGAAAATTTAGCTGGCAGTGAAGGAAGCAGCCAACAAAAAGTAGCTTTGGCAGGGGCATGAAGGCTAAGTGCACTCATCTAAGTCTGAACAGTTCCTTCGTAGCATTAGCATCAAGATGGGAAAATAATTTTTCACAAAATTTGCCTAAATGGACAATGAGGCCATAGAAAAAGCGAAAGGTAGGAAGGCATTCGTACTTAAAACATGACTTATGAACATTCGCCACCACTTCTTTTAATCTTCACTTTTCTTTTCAAAGGAGCTTTAGTATCCAGAGTGACTGTGATTTTCATGTAGCTCCTTTAACCTCCTGTGAAGTTATTTGGATCTGATTCAACAAAAGTCCCAATTAATTACCTATACTTATAGCAATTTTCTTAGACATAAAATTGACTGGAACCTCATGCACTTACAACCAAAAGTCTAAATGATGAAGGGCAGTACTGTAAGGAGAACCACCTTAATTAGCCAAGTGGTAATCAATAAGTGTTGGTTGAACATCCAAGGACCACCTTTGATGATTCTTTCTATAACTAGTTCATAAAAGAACTAAAATAGAAAAAGATTAGGACCCAAAGCTATTATGCACATACCTCAAATTGGTCCTCACAAATTGGCAATGGTAGTCCTCAAATTGGTCCTCACAAATAGCCATAGCATTAATTGTCTTATTAATAAGGAATCCACCAACAAAACTCCACTTGAGGGCCAACTTAAGATTAGAGGACATAGCTTGGTCAATTGTTAAGCCCTCATCAACTTGTTCTTCCAATGAAATTGTAATATCCCAACCCGATATAGGACATATGCACAGTATACGAGTGAAGATACCCATTTAACATCAGAATACGTTGCCAAATTGAAAATGAATATTTTCAATATTCAAATGATTTAAATATAAACGTTTTAAAATAATAATTTTATATGAAAATATTTTCCTTTATTGTTATATTTATATTGATATTCAAAATTATCTAAAGTTATAAACTTCCATTTGAATAGTGATATTGATATTGATATTTTTATTATTATTATATTGATATTAATAAGCTAAACTTATATTGATATTTGACATATGATTTATAAATATTGTTATATGAGTATTTAAAATAGTAGAAAATTATTTCAAATTTAAAATTGATATTTGAAAGGGTATTGGTTTATTATATTATTATGTTAATATTTTTAAGAGAATATTTTATTAAATGAATTATTGAGTTATTATTTACTAAATTGATAAAATTTTAAATTAAAGAAATTGAAATTTTATTATAAAATATAGAAAATTTTGTAATTAATATTTGAAGTTATATATTATAATTTTTATATTAAAGTTAATGGATAATATGATGAAATTAATAAAATTAATATTTTGGTTAAAATTACTGTTTTAGAATTTATATGATAAATATTATTATTATTATTATTATTATTGTTATTATAATTAAAGTTAGTATATTTAAAAAAAAAAAAAAAGTAAAGTCGGCAGCCAAACAGAACAGAGAAGAAGAAATAGAAGCAGAGAGGAAGCAGAGGGAAACGGACAGAGGGCAGAGAGAGAGAGAGAGACGCGCAAGGGACTGCACGCCGGAACGCCGCCCTCCGGCCACCGCCGACCGACACGCGCCGCACCAGGAGGAAGGACGCCCGCCGCCCCGTCGACCGGTAGAGGCCCGTCGCCTGAAGCCACCGGACGGCAGCGCACGCTCCTTCCAAAGTTTCGCCGGCCGAAACTTCTAGGCCATTTTCCGACGACTTTTCGATCTCCGTTTTTAACGAAATTGGTATGGTTGAATCCCTTGTGATTCCAGCTTCGATTTGGTATATTGTTTGCTAATTTTAGATAATCTTTTTATTGACCGGAATCCGGCGACATCAACGGTTACCGATGCCGTTTCTACCTGTTTTCCAGCGGATTATGGTAAACGAAAGTGATATTTGGACTCCTCTCATCACAAGCTAACTGATGATATCCTCGGATCGTGATTTGGTCGTCGTTGGAATTTTCCGGCGACCGGATTCCGGCGACCTTTGAAATCGACAAATTCGGACAGAAGCTCCGGCTCATTAAACCGAGCCATATGGTATAAATCTCGATTTCCAATTATGTATAGATAGTGAATTATGATTTTATTTGTAAGAATTTAGGTAAATAGTTTAATGGAATTAAGTGATTAAATGAGATAATTGAATGGAATTAATTGTTATTTATATGATTATAGAGTATTGTTGGTGATTAAATTGGTAGATTGAAGTGAAATGTTGATATTAGAATTGATTTAATTGAATTGAATTATTTGGAAGAATGAAGTGAGATGTAGATATTGGTATTGATTAGATTAAATTAGTGGTTATTAGTTTGATAATAAGGAATGAAGTGGGCGGATGGGATTAGTGTATTGAAGGTCCAGGTTGGACCATTTGATTGTGATATTGTGGATAATTTGAACTTATGGAAATTGCTTAATCGATTTTACTTGAATAGTATGAAGATTGAAATGTAAAAATTGAAAGAAAGGAGAATCATTCTTTTAAGTGAGTTATTGGAAAATAATTAGAGAAATGTTAAGTTTAGTAGTAAGTATAAGTTTAGAATATCTTAATTTTAGAATGCTAAGTTGTGAATAAGATAGAAATGTTAATGACTTATGCTAAGTTAAGTAATGTGATAAATGATGAAGTGATTAATATATGATTGAAATGCATGTGTAGAGTCTAATAACAAGGACAAGGATATTGGGTAAAGTGCGAGAAGCACTAATCGTATCAAAGTCAAATGTACATAAGAGCAAAGGAGTCCACGGTGAGTACTTAATAATATAATATTTCTTGTTCCATATACTTGAACCTTTATTGTTCCAACCTTAATGGTTGAATTGTTTCTATGCCTTGAAAAGTTGAATGGCTCATTGATATTCCAAAATCTTGATATCTTGATAAGCTTAATCTGCTTATTGAATATTGAACCGTTGATATAATACTTCCTTGATTATTGAGCCAAAGTGAACCAAACATTTCTTTATGGCACTTGGCCAAATGAGTCTATATTGTTTGATCTTATAATATGATTAATAATGAGAACCCAATTGATATTATATATTATCCATTGTAATATTACATTTCTTGTGCTTTAAGTATAAGCCTAAATGTTGGATCACTTTCCTAATTAAAATGCATTGCAATTCTTTGGCATGCATGATATGTTTTACCAATTATTGAATTAAATATCTCTTATGGCACTTGGCCACATGAGCCTTATTGCTTCATTTCCTAATATGATCAATGATGGAAATTTTGATTATTTATTGATATACTATCCATTGAAGTATTTCATGGATGGAAAGGAAAAATGTTTTAATGATATCGTGGCAAGCAGAATACCCCTCTGATGTGGGGCAATACATCAGACATTGTGCACAATGGTAATGAACCTGCGGATAGGGTAAAGAGTATCTGAACCCTAGCTGGGAAGGGTTTATGGCCCCCAGTACGTGCGACCCGATCAGTTGTATGTGTGACTGAAATGGGAGTGAGCAAGGCGTAAGCCGCCACTCAAGTGATAATGATAATGTGGGAAACACACCGTTTCCATAAAGCAAATATTCTGCTAAAAATGCAATAATTACTGTATATGGAAAACTATTCCATAAGAATGATTCTTGGTTCGTTTCACTTCATTGCTATAAGAAATTATCACTAAACCACCTATCACTTGCTTATTTTATACAGTTTTATTATGTACTCACTGAGCTCTGTCTCATATTTTAGTGGTTTAAACTTTTCAGGTACAGTCAACGAGTTAGCAAAGTAAAAAGTCCCAAGCTCATCATTCGCTTGGGAACTGTTTTGATAAGTTTCAGTGTTGTAAGTAGAACTCCATGGTTATTGAAAGTTATAAGGTCTATATGTAACATGAATGGTTATTAGTGGGTTAGCATTAATATGTTAAAGGATGTTTGTATAATATGATTTGTATCATAACCGTTATTGTAAATACATATGAACTATTGAACGTTGAGTTAATGACATGAAATGAAACTTTAAAGGTTTTACAAGTTATATATGTAAATAATATTATAAGTGGAAATGATAGCAAGTAATGGGTATTAAGGAAATGTGATTAGGCTACGGTCTTGGGATATGGTTCAATGTAATGAATGTCAATTGATTATGAGTGGAATGGGTTCTACGGGTTTTGGTGCCCTTATGGCTACCCATGCCCTAGGACCGTCGCGGCTCAAAAGGTGGGTCGTGACAGAAATCTTAGCATACAGTTCTTCCATAGTAGCCATGAAGTATTCAAAAAAAGTAAAAAGAGAGGAACAATATTGAAGCACAAAGAGACAAACGCAAAAAAGATAAACTCCAACTCATTAAAAGCAAGACATTCTTACTTTCCATCACAAAAAGGTTGAAACACTTTTATTTTGCATATAAATTATTGTATATAAATTAAGAATACAATAAATAAAATGTCATTTTTTATACCCTTTATAGTATAATTAATACACTTAATTTTGTTTCTTTTAGACATTAAATACGTCTTAAAAATAAGAATTAATAAAGGATATAAATGGAAGAGCGCTATTATTTGGATCAATTCAATCTAGATCAAAAGCATTTAATGCCAAATTTAGGTTATATTATTACTAATATACCTTTGAGATAAAATGGAGGCAAATTTTTTTTTATGTTAGGCACTAGTTAGGAGCCTTCTTTCCCTCCATTAAGCCATAATTAATGAAAGATAATAAGTTGATTTATGTTTCCATGCAATATTAAATGAAGAGAACAACCTTGCTATATTTATAAAAAAAAAAACAAATAATCAAAACCTTCTTTCTAAGCCATAATTTCATATCTTTTGAAGTAATATTATTTTACAAAATCTGTAAGCATAATGGATGCCATATTTGAAGAGATATTTTGATTGAGTGATGATGATAGTTTGCTAAATGACAATTATATTGATATAAAAAAATGATTATGTTGAAGTTCTAACTATTAATGATGACGAAGGAACTGCAGGTGAAGTCGATGGTGATGAAGGAATAAGAGTGGAAGCTAATGATGCCAATGATAGGAGGATGGTAAATGATGTTTCTATTAAAGCAAGTCCTCAGGTAGGGACATTTTATTTGAGTATTAATAGCTTATTCAATGCATGTCAGGATCATGATAGATTGAAGTGTTGCAAAAAAAAAAAAAAAAAAGCTTCAAAAAGAGGTAGTAAGGTACGTAAATATTAAAAAAACTATAAGTTGTAACAAGGGTATGAAAACTTATGCAGAGAAGTGTAACAAGAGCATAGAATGTCTTGCAAGATTTAGTATAATTCTAAGGGATAATGGAATATGGCAAGTGTCTAAGATTCAAAGTAACCATAACCATGAACTAGATCCATCAATGACTGAGCACATGGTTTCTCATAAGAAGGTGATGCCGGATATGAAAAGAAAATTGGAGGGTAATGGCATTACTAGTATAAGGCTAGCAAAAGTCTTTGAATTTGGAATTGCAAGTAGGTGGGTCAGAGAATTTAAGTGGTCTGCCAAAAGATTATCATAATTATGTATATAAAACTAGGAGGCTATAACTAGATGAAGGCAATGTTGAGTCTACTTGCAATTGTTTTTCAATAATGCAAGAAAAAGATGGGAATTTCTTTTACATAATTGATGTTGATAACGAATTTATGTTGTCAAATGTTATTTAGTTCATCCTTGTGGTAAGGCTACATATGAAGAATTCTATTAGCATTTTCACTGACACCATGGCTCACTTTATTGCTTAGGCTTTTTGAATCATTGGAGTGTTGGGCTTTCATCATTGGGCCTTGACCTTGCTTAGTTCTTCTTCATTTATTGTTAGGCTCACCTCTAGTAAAATGGCCTAAGCCATTTTAGTTAGTTTGCCCCACAACTTATATTTTACTCTTTAGTTTTGTATCCCACTGATGTAGGTTTCTTCATTTTCCAACACTCCATATCAAATGCAATTGGGCTTGCTCCATATGCTAGTTGTCATTTGCCTTATATTAGCTGAGTAAAATTTAGCTCTTCCTTTAGCCTTATAGTCCACCAGCCTTTAGCTTGCCTCAAGCCTTTCGTCATGACTATGGGCTTAGCTCCTTTGGCTTTGTGGTCCATTCAATCTTTTTTTTTTCTCATGGTTCATGGGCTTGGATCTCTCTTTATTCATCCAACCTAATATCTTTAAGTATAACCTCTTTGGCAACCTTTACCTTGATGGATTGTTTGCCTGGGCTCATTCATTTTCTCCATATGGAACTTAAGAATCTTTGTGGCCTGTAAAGGCACTGGTGGGCTCTAATACCATGTTACCATTTTCATTGATACCATGGGCTTATTTCATTGCTTGGGCTTTTTATTAGGATTAGGATGTCCACTTAATTTTGGAGAACTCCAAATGGGATTTGGTGAGGGACACACTCATAAACTTAACACCACACTCCAATCTAAAATCTTAAGGCATTAGATCTATGGGTCTTTCTCACTCATATATTCCTTCTTAATCCATCTCTTTCCAATGTGAGATTTCACACACTTGAAATCCTAACAATCTCCTTCTCAAGTGTAAACTTCACATTGGGTTTAGGCTCCCCTTTAAGTAGAAGCCTCAAGCAGCCTTAATATTTCATAGATAAGAGCCATACAGGGAGTCACCCTATTGGTCCATAGAAACCTAAATACCGTGTAATACTCATCCCTCTCAAGCCATTGGCTCTAATAACATATAAAAGTCCATAGGGCCCTTACACTTGTAGGGTTATAAGTGGGCAAGTGTTAGAACCCACTTGCATAAAACCAATTAGCTTGTGCTAGATTTAACACTTACTCACGTGTAAACCTTTTATATATTTTATCATTATTCAATATGAGAATTATTTCCCAATAAATTCAATGATTTTATCAATTTTGATACAAACTACCTTGTGAACCGATATAAAATACTATGTGCTACCTTCATTGGTGTAAATAAACATAGACGATCCATTCTCTTGGGTTGTGCTCTTATAGCACATAAGGATGTTGATACCATTCAAAAGGGTGTTGAAAATTGGTTGACAACAATGGGAGGTATTCAGCCTAAGGCTATTTTAATTGATTAGTGTTAGAGTATAAAAAAGGTGATAAGTGAAGTCATGCCAAATACAACACAGGTTTTGTTTATGGCATATAATATTCAAGTTACCTAAAAAGTTTAAGCATATTTAGGAATTTGTGGATGCCATCAAGGAATTTAAAGGGTTTGTATATGGTAGCTTAATGATGGAGATGTTTGAGAGAAACTAGAATTTATTTATAAGAAAGTATGGTATGGAACAAAACAAATGGTTATTGAAGCTTTTTCATGAAAGGGCTTAATGGCTAAATGTTTATTTGAATCATATTTTGGACATGGATGGTTTCTATACAAAAAAGTGAAAGCATGCATTCATATTTGATGGTTGCATCACTTTAATCAGTGCACTCAAGCAATTCGTGAAGTAATACTACATAACTTTGCAATATAAAATTAAGGCAAAACATCAAGCTAATTTCCATTCGAAAAGACAAAGTCATCATGTGTACCTCAAATATTGAGTGGGAAAGACAACTCCAAAATGCAATCACAAATCCAATGTTTAAGGTAGTTTGAGATGAGATAAAGCATATATGGTACTGTCATGAGTTAGTTTAAGAAAGAAACATCAGTAGTTTAAGAAAGAAACATCAGTATATGAGCCAAGGCTTAGTATACATAAAATTTTTGAGAGATCTATCATTCATGACAGGTATGTTAAGGAGCTTATGTGTACTGTTCAATACTGTGAGGTCTCGCCTAGCATCGACCCAATATGCTAAAAAGAATCAAAATACTTATTCGGAAAGAACTCATTGGGAAGCCTTTAGGCTTGTTTTAGTTTAAAAAGTACTTTTTGAGAGTCGTCACCTTAATTTATTTGAAGAAATATTTAAGAAAAAACCAATTTTGCCTCCAATTTTATCCCACGAAAAAAATACACTAACTTGGAAATATGATTGTGATTTTGAAAATATTAAATTTCATGAACAAGTTAAGATGTATGAATAGTTTAATAAATACATGACTATTCCATCCATTCCAAAAACATAAATAAAGCATTAAGGAAATAAAAGAAAAGGAAGAAGAAATTAAGATTACAATATGAGATCTCTAATTAGGGGATACTTCCTTTAGTTCTTATGGGTTCTAGAGAAGCCACATATTCTCCAAACTAATCTCTAAAAATTAAGTAAACTAAAAGGAAACCAAATTATTGAAGAAGGTGATGGGGGAAAAGTTGGTTTATTTTAATTGAATTCAATACTTAAATTAAACATGCTTGTATATCCCTTTAAATTGGAATTAGAATCCACTAGTTCTCCCTTATTGCGAAGGGTTTTTTTTTTTAGCTAGCATTTTATCATGTCTCGATTGATTAATTTTGGGAGGATTGATTAATTAGTTAACCTAATTGGTTGCCAAGTTTAAATTAATCAATTCAAATTAATTAACTAATTAATCTTAGTTAGTCAATTTAATTAATTAATTAAACAAGGTGAGGGAGTAGAAGAGTAAGAATTAGGCAAGAAGTCTTAGTAGAAGAAGAGAATCTCAAGGAGGAAAAAATAATGAAAGGAAAAGAAAAATGAAAAAGAGAAGGGAAAAAAGCTTACCTTGTGCTTTCTGGCTTAAGGATGGGCTTGCCTCGAACGGCTATGGACCTACCTCGAATGGCAAGAGACTTGCCTCAAACAGCAGTAGGGTACCTACCTCAATCGAAGTTGAGGAAAATTACCTTGAGCAAAAAGCCTTTGACTCATTGGATCAACCCAAGGATATGTGACCTTACTTGCTTTGCAAAGTAAAGAGCAATAACAAAGCAAAATAAAATAAAAAGAAAATAAATCTTTAGAAGTGGGAGCTCATTCTTTGTCAGACCAAGCCAAAAGGGATGGTTTGCTTGATGTAAAGGATATTCAAGGAAGCTAAAAGTGAAGAATAATAAATGGGAGGACTAATATACATAAGGTGAAAGTTGGGGATGAAATCTTGCACTTTTGATGTGTGTTATGATGAAAAATAGCAAAAAATTAGAATTCAATTTCTAGTGCTACAAAGCAGCCCTGCAAAAGCCATATGGGCACCTACTATAGTGTCGTAGGTGGGTCTTGTGGAATTGCAGGGCTGGTCAATGGAACCCAGGTCTAGACTGATCCTATTCCATGATTTTTCATATGTTTTCGCTTGTTTCTCGTCATTTTTTCATGATTCCACTTCTTTATTGACCTATATTCAGTCTTGAATGATTTGAGGATGGTCTGGAAGGCTTGAGTGATTGTTTTTGCCTCCCGAAAGTCTTGTCTACTAGGCTTGAGGTAGTCAATTTCTAGTAGTTTAGTTCCTGAAGGTGTGCTTACTAGGCCTAGGTGCTTCTAAGGTTAATTGTATTAGAGGGTGCACAATTACGAGTTCACAAATACATAGAAGTAGATGAACACTTTAAGTGTAACTACAAGAAATTTGAATCCATAGGCATTATTTGTTGTCATATTATGAAATAATGGCTATGAAAGATATAAAACATATAAATGAGAGGTATTTGATTAGGAAATGGAGAAAAGATGTTTATAGTAGACATCACAAGAAGTTTTTTGTTAGAGTTATCCTCAAATTACTACAAAGTATAAGAAATTCAAGAAGCTAGGGTGTTCTTTCCATGAAACCTATGATATGGCCCATGGTAGCAATAAAAAGTTAGGTCACTTGAAAAAAAAATGTTTGGCTAGTGTGAAGACATATTTTCAAAATTGGCATGATTTAGATAATGGTGATCCTAACGACACTGATATTATTCAAACATCCAATGATGAGGATATGAATGCAACAGATCATGGAGCTTTATTAGATCATTTATCACTCAAAGTCATGGTCGGCCAATGAATACTAGGTATAGATCAGGGCATGAAATTTTTGGACACAATTATTCAACTAGAAATAATATAAGTAATAAAGGAAGAGGATCAAACAACAATTGGGGAGGTCATACTTAAGGCATAGGTTCTCAAGCAACAAATCAGAATAGATAGATTATGTTAATCATGTATTCACATACTATGTTTAATCATATATTCTTACTTGAGCTCACTTCTATTATGGTAGCAATAAAAAAAATGTTTATATGGGCACTTATATTAATATTTTATGCATGTTATATATAACAGTAATATAGGTGGGGAAAGATATGCAACTAAAACATGCTTTAGGTTCCAATGAAATGTCATATGAAAGTATGAATTGTAGAGAAAATTTCAGTTTTCTAAATCTTAGTCAATATGACAATGCTAGTAGTCGAGAATTTGGTTTTGGAGAGCCTTCAATTCAGGGGTTTAGTGATGGCAATATCAATCTAAGTATAAAAATCAGCAATAATTTATACAGGTTGTATATGAAAGTAATGTAGGTAAGAAAAGATATGTAGCTAATCAAGATTTAAATTCCAATGATATGTCATATAGAAGTATGAATCATAGAGAAAATTTCAGTTTTCTAGATCTTAGTCAATATGACAATGCTCATAGTCGAGGATTTGGTTTTGGCGAGCCTTCAGTTCAGGGGGTTTGGTGATGGCAATATCAATCTAAGCCTAAAAATCAGCCATAATAATTATAGCAACAGTCATTATTCTAGTAGGAGAAGGAATGGGTTTTGGTAGCTTTAGTATTTTAGATGAATCATATATGTTAGATATAGCGGACTATTGTGAGGGTAGGAAAATGATCAAATTTGTTTATGTGCTTTTGCTTTTGCTTATTGTTTTTCCCATGGTTATTAAACCTAGACCAACCCAACTGGTTTAACTGGAAAAATCGATAACCAGCTCACAAAGTAGTCTGAATTAATTAATTTAATTAATAATGATCATACTCGGAAAATACTTGGCTACTCGATCGGGTACTCAGTGACTCAGTTGACCTGAACTGAGTTTTTCGGGTCAAACATATGGGCTTTGTGGGAAAAAGTATCCCTTGGCTCATGGTTTTAAATAACAGCCGATATGTTACGTATTAGCCGTTTTGTCTAGGTTTTTGAGGGATCCGATACGTTTGGGTTTTTGAGAGATCTAATACGTTATTTACCTGTTACACTTATACTAATGAGAATTAATCCTGAATCAGTAATAAATCACTCGATATACACTGATACAACCATTATTTATCAATATAGGCGTAATGTATCAATTAAAAAAATATTATTATTATTTTATTATTTTATTAATTTAAATTATAAATATATTGTTTAAAAGATATTATTTTATATTTATTCTATTTTATTAATGTAAATTGTTGGTATATTATTTTTTATATTATTTATATTTCAATGTATTTAGAACATTATTGATAATTTTTACAAACAATACTTAACAAGCCTATGAAGCAAAGGCATTTGATGGAATTTAATCATTGTTTGGTGTTATTTCATCTGGAGTAAATAACGAAAATTTAAATGAGTTTAATAGCAGACAAACAATCCAGAACTTTCCCTACACTCTTTTTAGTGGTGATTAATTAATATTATGATGTATTTATTTTTTCTTTAATTTTGCTTTATTTACTTGGAATAGAGAGAGATTTTTTTTATCACCTTATTCATATTGAATAAGGTGATTTTTTTCCCTTATGAATTAATAAAATAAGATTGATTTATTATTATTAGTTATACAATTTAAATTTAATCTATTATTATTTATGTAATTTGAATTTTTTGGCATAATTATCCTTATTTAAGTGTTAATTAATTTAATATATTACATTTTAGACATTATATTTTTTTTTATTGAATCATATCAGCTTATTAATTATTTTTAAAAATTTACAAAAATAATGACCAATTCAATATGATTCTATTAGATCGATTTTAATATCAAAATGATACATAAAATTATTATTTAATACTCTGTCGTGCATAGCTTTCGGTGCTTAATTTAATATCATGTGGACTATTAAACTGACAAAGGTATGTCGCTAAGTCTTTAAAACTTCCTTTTATCTGTCTTTTCTGTACTTATCATTTTTCTACCTTTCGATGTAGGATTTTGTGTGGCCAATTTACCATTAGACACAAGCAACAAAAAGTGGCTTCAAGTTCCCATCAAAACTTCGGACAAGAATTAAAGGCCTTTGTATGAAAAGACTCATTTTAAAAAAATTAATTTTATTTAAGCTAATATATATATATATATATATATATATATAACATGCTTAAAATATTTTAAAATTTGATACGTAGTATATATTTATCATATATTTGATTTTTATTGATCCATATGGCAAGAATGAATGAATTAATAATATTAACATTTACTAATAATTAATTTTAAAATTTATTAATTTTAACCATATAACATATATTTACTATTTGTAAATATTTTATTGATCTTATATAAAATAAGTCTTAAAAACAATTAATATTATTTAATGAAATTTATAACTTAAATCATTATGACAATTAAATATATTATAAATATGTAATCTAAATAAAATTGAATAAGACATGTTTAGAATGTTTTAGAATTTGACACGTGGCATACATTTGTCATGTGTTTGCTTTTTATTGGTCCACGTGATAAAAATGAATTAATTAATAATATTAATATTTACTAATAATTAGCTTTAGAATTTATTAGTTTTAGTCACATGGTATGTATTTGTCATTTGTATATATTTTAATAGTCCTATATAAAATAAGCCTTAAAAATAATTAATATTACTTAATAGAATTTGTAACTTAAATCATTATGACAATTAAATATATTATAAATATAATTATAATATATAACCTAAATAAAATTGAAAATTTTTAATTTTATCATAATTTAAAAGAATATGTTACATAAATTATCAATTTAATATATATATATATATATATATATATATATATATATATATATATATATATATATATATATATATATATATATATATTATGAAACACCTTGAATTTTCATTTATTTTATTAAATTTTATTTTCGTATGGAAACGTATTATTTTATTAATTTTCTTATTAAAGTAAGAATTAGAATTATATTTATTAAATTATAAATATTCATATTATTTGAATATGTATTATTAATAGTAATTTTAGTATAATATTATATATGTATATTATTATGATAATGTTAATGTGGATTTTTAGAGAATTTTATTTTGGACTGTATTTTGATATTTGAGTATTAATAAAGGTATTAATTAATATTATAAGTTTGATTATAGTATTTTTATCGGATGTTTGGATTTTCGTTATAATTACTATTATTATTAGTATTATTATTATTATTATTATTATTATTATTGTTGTTGTTATTATTATTATGATTATTATTATGATTATTATTATTATCACTATTATTACTATTATTATTGTTATTATTATCATTATTATTATTATTATTATTATTATTTGTATATATACATACGGGTAGTATTATGTTTATATGATATGGTTTAGTATATGAAACACCCTGAATTTTTAATTATTTTATAAAATTTTATTTTTGTACGGAAATGTATTATTTTATTACTTTCTTATTAAAGTACAAATTGAAATTATATTTTATTAAATTTTAAATACTCATACTATTTGAATATGCATTATTAATGGTAAATTTAGTACAATAATATACATGTATATTATTATGATAAGGTTAATGTGGATTTTTGGAGAATTGTATTTTGGATTGTATTTTGATATTTGAGTATTAATAAAGGTATTAATTAATATTATAAGTTCGATTATAGTATTTTTATCGAAAGTTTGGATTTCCGTTATAATTACTATAATTATCATTAATAATGTTACTGATATATATATATTCATGAGTATATATTGTATATTATTATTATTATTATTATTATTATTATTATTGTTATTATCATTATTATTATTATTATTATTATTTATTATTATTGTTACTACCATTATTATTATTGGTACTATTATTATTGTTATTATTATTATTATTAGTATTATTATTTTGTATATATATATATATATGTGTGTAGTATTATGTTTATATAAATATATGTATATAGTATTATATGTATATTATATGGTTTAGTATATATATATATAAACATAACTGTGTTTAAGTTAAGTAAAAGAAGAAGGAAGTTAGCTGGTGATTGGTCCAAAAGCAAAAACGGTGAGTTTTGGAAATAACAGAACGGGACAGCAGAGAGGGAGGAGGAGAGAGAAAGGGAGAGGCCAAGAGAGAGAGAGAGGAGTGGTGGCGTTCCGGCGGGCGGTGGCGAACACCGCCACCATCGCTGGGTATAGGAAGGATTGGCGACCTCGAGGGAGGTGGCAGCTTGATGATCGGCGGTGGCACGGCGGCGTACGCGAGGAGAGAAGGACCGCCGGCCACCGCAACTTTAACTTGATTTTCTGGCCGATTCCGGCAATGGAATCCAATGATCTTGGTGCGGTTCTACTCCTGAGGATGAGAGCTTCATTTTGGTACTTACCTTGCCCCCTGAGGACCATCGGAGGAGGAGATCAGAAAATGCAAAACCATAACTTTGGAGGCACTTTTCGTTGGCTAGAGGGCGAGTGCCGGCGAGTGGTGACCGTTCTTTTGCTCCTGGAGTCGAGGTAAATCTGCTGGTGTGGAGTTTCCCTAGATCCGCCACCAGCAGTAGCAGCGCGTGGCGGCGGCGAGTGGGGAGGTTCAGTGGTTCTGTTTCGACGTTCTGGCACGATCCTCAACGTCTGTATGTTCAAAATTTGTGAAGGTTAACCCGAAACCCTTATATTTCAGTCGTCATATAAGTTATTTTATGTTTAGTAGTTCTTAGAGTATTTGTTAGGTTGTCGAGTCTGTTCTGGGGTTAAGTGTGATTCTTATCATGATAATGTTCACTGTTGCGAGGTGTCAGTGTCTGGCGTCTTCCTGGTTTCAAGGCTGCTCTTCTGAGGGAAGTCGGTCGGAAGCGTCGACAGTTAGGTGAGTGATACTCACTGATATATTATCCTGTTTCCATTTCATATGCATTGCTGTGTGTATATATATATGTATATTATGCACTACTACTGCATATATAAGCATGTAACATTTGATTGTGAATGACAAATTGATATTCTGTATTCTGTGCCATACTATGGTTGTGATTGATGGATAGAGGTCAGGAGGATACAGTACCACCTAGGGTTATGGATTTGTTATGGTTATGATTTGGATTATGATGGATTCAGAAGATGAGCTATGACTGATGGATGCCGGCCAGGCCTGCTCATCGCCAGGGCTGCTGTCAGTCAGGTCAGGGCTGCGTGGTACAGACCAGTGACGGTCAGGCCCCTTGAATATAAGAGATAAATTATTGGACTCAGAAAATCAGAGTAGGGGGATCAGCTCCCCATATTGAGTATTGAGTATCAGTGTGGTACTGTGGACCATACCCCATCCTTGCTTGATTGGATGATTTGTCTGTTTCTATGGCATAGTGCATAGCATATGCATTAGAAATATATCTGTAGGATACCAGTTTAATATATTAGCTGGTATCATTCACTGAGTCGAACGCTCATTCCTGTTCATCTTGTTGCTTTCAGGTCGGGGAATGAGCCGGTGAAGGAATTGTAAGTGAGTAGACTGTCAATTTCCTTTCGGCAGTAATTTGTATTAATGGGATATTAAGAATACATGTAATAGATGTACATTTATGATTATGACTCTAGAACTCCGCAATGTTACACTTTGTATTTGTGCTTTGTGTATTATTTTATATATGTATTTTAAAGAGTTGTAATATTTGGGTTAAGCAGAACCTTTCTGTAATTTATTACTTTCTGGAATATATGGAATAAATGAGTGTTGGGCCAATTTGATAATTATATTATGTTGTGATTCTTTTGGTTCTGCTTACCTTATTTTGGCCCATATCCCTTTCCAGTTGGGCTTTCAGTTGTGTGTGTTTTGGGTCAGGCTTACTACGGGCACTGGTAGCCACGTGCATTTTCTGTGTCCTAGTACCGGTCACATGCCCTCAAGTTCGGGGCGTGACAAAGATGGTATTGGAGCAGAGATCTTGTGGCCTTTAGTATTTTCAGTGTTATGGGTCCTTATTTCTGTAACATGCGGAGTATAGAATTCCTAATTGTCGTCTTGAGTTTCCTTTGCTTCCAATTCAGCGTTAACGTGGTGTTATGATGAATTTTATGATTTTCTTAACCTTGTGATGTTAGTAAAATTTTGTGGAGGTAAAGGTTCTTGGGTGAGTAGACGATGATTAGAGGGTATGATTTGAACTTTTATAAGGGATAGAATATTAAGGCTGTATGAATTATGAATTTGAGGATCTTCGAGAACTTAATCCAGAAGGGTATAAAATGACTTTATTCAAAATTTTAAATGATTTGGAAATGGAATGTTTAAAATGAATTTAAAGATGAAAATTGATTTTAAAGTATGATTTTGACATCAGTTTTGAGAATTTGTTATTTTAGGACTCTGTACTCATGTCCAGTGTGTCTGTTTGTGTACATCCATTGAGTCAGGCATCATAAAGTTACTAGTTATGATTCATACATCATCTCCTTCATGGATCATTGCATTAAGATTGCATATTGTGTAGCATCCCTAGACACAGTACCTTGATCCCTAAAATAAAAGTGAAAATGTTTTAATTATTACGCATATTTTTAAATAGTTTTGCAAATTTAAACAAGTTTGGATATACCTGAAGTGGATTTAAGTTCTCGGAATGAGATAATATTTTGAGGTATTAGATTCTATATTATATTGTGGAAAGGATTAAATATTGATTTTTATGAAGGAAAAGAATTTTATTATAACAATAGTAGAGTTATTATTTGAGCATATTCATGAGGTATATATGTTAAGTTGAGATCAAAATGGAATGGCATAAATTAAGAAAGACGCAGATCCTACATGGAAATTTTATCAAGTGTCAGTAAGAGTAGTGAATTTATTGATTTTATGTGGATGAATAGAAAGACTAGGAATATGAGAGATCATAAGATGTTGATGGAAATTGCGAAATAAGATAATGATATGGGTTAAATGTGTATGGTTGTGAGACAAAAACTGTTTAAGCTATGATGTCAAAGTATTTTATAGAAAGATAATAAGTCTATAATAAATTGTGAATTACTGGTTGGTATAGTATTTATGGTGTAAACTATGTTTAGAGTTAACTGAGTTTCTTAATGACTCTGTTAATATACGGAATGTTGAAATAAAGGGTAAAATTTCTGATTTTGTATATCAATTGGTGTGTAGGCATATATGCTGATTTCAAATTGATGAAATAAATTTTATATATATATTGAGGAAATTAGTTAAAGCAAGTAGAGTGGAAAACAAATTATTAAGTATTGATATGTTTTATTTGATAAAATGCTTAAAGAAGTTACTATGAGAGTTATTCTCATGGTTAAATATAATGGAAATTATAAGTTTGATGAGATATTAGACATAAGAATATTTATCGAGGTTATTAAAGATTAAGTCATCATTATTAGTCTGGGAATGAATTATGAAATATTAAGAGTCTTATTAATTTAGAATTATCTGTTGGATTCTTATTTGGTTGATGTAACAAATAGTAAATGGAAGTGAGAAGTTAGGCATTAATATTAGCTTTAGTATTAATAAGTGCTTAAAGATAAGATATGTTTAAGGTTATGATTGATTGAATGCGAAATCAAAGGTTGTGTTAGTGTTAGCTGTGATTAAACCAAGGTATAGGAATAAAGAATGATTAGTTATCTGCTGTAAGGTTTTATAGAATAGATTGGATATTGGTATTGGAAGAATTTTATTGGAGGTTTAAGTGTGTAATTTTATGTTTTGTTGAAGTTGTTTTGTTTTGTTACCTTGCCTTTGGGCTCGGTTTTGTGTCTCAGAGTGCGTAGTGGAAGTGTGGTGGAGAAGTTTAGTTGTAAGGTGCTGTGTTTGAAAATTCAAGAACGAATTTTCTTAAGGGGGGAAGATTGAAACATCCTGAATTTTCAATTATTTTATAAAATTCTATTTTTGTACAGAAATGTATTATTTTATTATTTTCTTATTAAAGTACAAATTGGAATTATATTTTATTAAATTTTAAATACTCATACTATTTGAATATGCATTATTAATGGTAAATTTAGTACAATATTATATATGTATATTATTATGATAAGGTTAATGTGGATTTTTGGAGAATTGTATTTTGGATTGTATTTTGATATTTGAGTATTAATAAAGGTATTAATTAATATTATAAGTTCGATTATAGTATTTTTATCGAAAATTTGGATTTCCGTTATAATTACTATAATTATCGTTAATAATGTTACTGATATATATATATATATATATATATATATATATATATATATATATATATATATATATATATATTCATGAGTATATGTTGTACATTATTATTATTATTATTATTATTATTATTATTATTATTATTATTATTATTATTATTATTATTGTTATTATCATTATTATTATTATTATTATTATTATTATTATTATTGTTACTACCATTATTATTATCGGTACTATTATTATTGTTATTATCATTATTATTATTATTATTATTATTATTATTATTGTTACTACCATTATTATTATCGGTACTATTATTATTGTTATTATTATTATTATTAGTATTATTATTTTGTATATATATATATGTGTAGTATTATGTTTATATAAATATATGTATATAGTATTATATGTATATTATATGGTTTAGTATATATATATATAAACATAACTGTGTTTAAGTTAAGTAAAAGAAGAAGGAAGTTAGCTGGTGATTGGTCCAAAAGCAAAAACGGTGAGTTTTGGAAATAATAGAACGGGACAGCAGAGAGGGAGGAGGAGAGACAAAGGGAGAGGCCGAGAGAGAGAGAGAGGAGTGGTGGCGTTCTGTCGCCACCGCCACCATCGCTGGGTAGCGGAAGAACCGGCGGCCTCGAGGGAGGTGGCAGCTCGATGATCGGCGGCGGCACGGCGGCGTACGCTAGGAGAGAAGGACCGCCAGCCACCGCAACTTTAACTCAATTTTTCGGCCGATTCCGGCAGTGGAATCCAACGATCTTGGTGCCGTTCTACTCCTGAGGATGAGAGCTTCATTTTGGTACCTACCTTGCCCCCTGAGGACCACCGGAGGAGGAGATCGAAAAATGCAAAATCATAACTTTGGAGGCATTTTCCTGTGGCTGGAGGGCGAGTGCCGGCGAGTGATGACCGTTCTTGTGCTCCTAGAGTCGAGATGAACCTGCTGGTGTGGAGTTTCCCCAGATCTGCCACCAGCAGTGGCGGCGCGTGGCTGGCCGGCGGTGGCGCGTTGCGGTGGCACGTGGGGAGGTTCAGTGGTTCTGTTTCGATGTTCTAGCATGATCCTCGACGTCCATATATTCGGAATTTGTGAAGGTTAACCTGAAACCTTTGTATTTCAGTCGTTATATAAGTTATTTTATGTTTAGTAGTTCTTAGAGTATTTGTTAGGTTGTCAAGTCTATTCTGAGGTTAAGTGTGATTCTTATCATGATAATGTTCACTGTTGCGAGGTGTCAGTGTCTGGCATCTTCCTGGTTCTAAGGCTGCTCTTCTGAGGGAAGCCGGTCGGAAGCGTCGACAGTTAGGTGAGTGATACTCACTGATATATTCTCCTGTTTCCATTTCATATGCATTGCTGTGTGTATATATATATGTATATTATGCACTACTACTGCATATATAAGCATGTAACATTTGATTGTGAATGATGAATTGATATTCTGTATTCTATGGCATACTATGGTTGTGATTGATGGATGGAGGTCGGGAGGATACAGTACCACCTAGGGTTATGGATTTTTTATGGTTATGATTTGGATTATGATGGATTCAGAAGATGAGCTATGATTGATGGATGCCAGTCGGGCCTGCTCATCGCCAGGGCTACTGTCAGTCGGGTCAGAGCTGCGTGATACAGACCAGTGACGGCCGGATCCCTTGGATATAAGAGATAGATTATTGGACTCAGAGAGCCAGAGTAGGGGGATCGGCTCCCCATATTGAGTATTGAGTATCAGTGTGGTACTGTGGACCATACCCCATCCTTGCTTGATTAGATGATTTGTCTGTTTCTATGGCATAGTGTATAGCATGTGCATTAGAAATCTATCTGTAGGATACCAGTTTAATATATTAGCTGGTATCATTCACTGAGTCGAACGCTCATTCCTGTTCATCTTGTTGCTTTCAGGTCGGGGAATGAGCCGGTGAAGGAATTGTAAGTGAGTAGACTACCAATTTCCCTTCGGTAGTAATTTGTATTAATGGGATATTAAGAATACATGTAATAGATGTACATTTGTGATTATGACTCTAGAACTCCGCAATGTTACACTTTGTATTTGTGCTTTGTGTATTATTTCAGTCATGTATTTTAAAGAGCTATAATCTTTAGGTTAAGCAGAATATTTCTGTAATTTATTACTTTTTGGAATATATGGAATAAATGAGTGTTGGGCTAATTTGATAATTATATTATGTTGTGATTCTTTTGGTTCTGCTTATCTTATTTGGGCCTATATCCCTTTCCAATTGGGCTTTCAGTTGTGTGTGTTTTGGGTCAGGCTTACTACGAGCACTGGTGGCCACGTGCATTTTCCGTGTCCTAGTGCCGGTCACGTGCGCTCGGGTTCAAGGCGTGACAGTATATATATATATATATATATAGCATAACTGTGTTTTAAGTTAATTAAAAGAAGAAGAAAAAGGAAAGCTTGTGATTGGTTGGAAAAGCAAAATGGGGAGTTTTAAGGAAGCAAAAATGGGACAGGAGAGAGGAGAGAGAAAGGGAGAGGTTGAGAGAGAGAGAGAGGTGTTTGGTGGAGTTCCGGCAGGTCGTGGTGAGCACCGCCACCACCGCTGGGTAGAGGAAGGTCCAGCGACCTCGAGGGAGGTGGCAGCATGATGATCAGCGGCAGCACGGCGGCATACGCGAGGAGAGATGGACCACTGGCGCTGTATCTTTAACTCAATTTTTCATTGGATTCTGATAGCAGAATCCAACGATCTTGGTGGCGTTCTACTCTTGAGGATGACAACTTCATTTTGGTACCTACCTTGCCCCCTGAGGACCACCGGAGGAGGAGATCAGAAAACGCAACCTGAAACTTTGGAGGCATTTTTCGATGGCTGGAGGGCGAGTGACGGCGAGTGGTGACCGTTTTTGTGATCCTGGAGTTGAGGTGAACCTGTTGGTGTGGAGTTTCCCCAGATCCGCCACTAACAGCGGCGGCGCGTGGTCGATCGGCGGGTAGCACGTGGCGACGGCGCGTGGGAAGGTCCAGTGGTTCTGTTTTGACATTTTGGCATGATCCTTGACATCCGTATGATCAGATTTGTGAAGGTTAATGCGAAACCCTTGTACTTTATTTGTTAAATAAGTTATTTTACGTTTAGTAGTCCTTAGAGTATTTGTTAGGTTATCGAGTTTGTCCTGGGGTTGAGTGTGATTATTATCCTCATTATATCCGCTGTTGCGAGGTGTCAATGGCTGGCGTCTTCCTGGTTCCAAGGCTACTTTTCCGAGGAAAGCCGATCGGAAGCGTCGACAGTTAGGTGAGTGATACTCACTGATATATTATCCTGTTTCCATTTCATATGCATTGCTGTGTGTATATACATATGTATATTATGCACTACTACTGCATATATAAGCATGTAACATTTGACTGTGAATGATGAACTGATATTCTGTGTTAGGTGCTATATTGTGGTTGTGATTGGCAGATGGAGGTCGGGAGGATGCAGTATCACTTCGAAACTTTTGAGATGAATATGGATATGGATACTATTATGATTATGATTCTATTGAGATTCAGAAGATGAGTTATGACTGATGAATGCTAGCCGGACCTGCTCATCGCCAGGGCCGCTGTCAGTCGGGTCAGGGCTGTGTGGTACAGACCAGTGACGGCTGGGCCCCTTGGATATAAGAGACAGATTATTTGGATTCAGAGAGCCAGGGTAGGGGGATCGGCTCCCCATATTGAGTATTGAGTATCAGTGTGGTATTGTGGACCATACCCCATCCTTACTTGATTGGATGATTTGTCTGTTTCTGTGGCATAGTGCATAGCATGTGCATTAGAAATCTATCTATAGGATACCAGTTTAATATATTAGCTCGTATCATTCACTGAGTCGAACGCTCATTCTTGTTCATCTTGTTGCTTTCAGGTCAGGGAATGAGCTGGTGAAGAAATTTTAATTGAGTAGGCTACCAATCTCTTTTCAGCAGTAGTTTGTATTGTTGAGTATTCAGAGATGTATATTATATATGTATATTTGTAATTATGATTTTAGAACTCCGCAATGTTACACTTTGTATTTGTGTTTTGTATATTATTTCAGTTATGTATTTTAAAGAGTTGTAATATGTTGTCAAACAGAACTTTTTGTAATTTACTATTTTTTGAGATATATGAAATAAATGAGTTGTTGGCCCAAGAATATTTATATTGTGTTGATATTTTTTGGATCTGCTTAATTCCATTTGGGCCCATAGCCCTTTTCAGTTTTAGGATTTTTGCTATGTGTTTTGGGTTAGGCTTACTACGGGCACTGGTAGCCATGTACATGTCCCGTGTCCTAGTGCCGGTCACGTGCCCTCGGGTTTGGGGCGTGACATATTATGATTTTATACTTTTACGAATGTTAAAATATTATTACAAAATGTATCATTAAAATAATAATTTTCAATTAAATATTTTGATATTTAGTTATATTTATTTATTTTTATATTTATGTAAATTTTATTTTTAATACTTCTTAATTTTTTTTAAATATATTAGTGAAATTGATAAAAAAAAAATTGTATTATATAATATAATATTATAATATTCATCTCATATTTCATTTTGTTTATTTCATACTTCAAATTAGAATATTATTTTTTTGGGTGGATTAATTAGAATTAAGTATACTATTTTGTTGACTTTACTAAATGAGACTATTGATTATTTTACTTATATTTATAATTTTTTAATTATGAAATTGAAATATTTAAAATTAAAATTTATAATTAATTTAATAAAATAATATATTAAAAATATTAAATAGTTTCGTACAAAGTACGGGCATTATCCTAGTTTATATTATATAATTTAACTATAAATAGAGTCTTAACTAAATTTCTAACATAATTAATAGTAAAATTTAAATATATTGTAAAATAAATTAAGTTTTTTAGCACTAAAAAATTCTATTTCTCTCTTTTTTATTTACACAAAAAATTAATTACTTTTAAAATTTTTATTACTTATTATTCTATTACTATCTTAAATTCTAAATTATTTTTATATAATTTGTTAGAGAAATTTTGTTGTATTCAATTTATTTCAAACTAATTTATTAAATTGTTTATAAAATTTATGTTTTTTATATTATATAATATTAATTTAATTATTTTTTATTTAATCATGGTTCGACCTCTGATATGTGACATTTCGTCTTTACTGGTTCGAAAAAACGGATCGAGTTTGAAAACATTGGTTTTTCGTTTTATTGTGAGTTTGTTATGTTTATTAAGCACTTTTTTTTTTTTTTTTTAAATCACCAAGTTTTCCTTTTTTCCTTTAAAAAAATATCTTGGAGTAAGAAGTCTATTCCTCAACAGTCTCATATGCAGTACAATAACAAACTCAAATTTATATTGATATAGAATGAACCGGTATTTGAAATTACATCTTACAACGAACTCATATGCAGCAGATTAAGGGTAATCTAATTTATTTTCAATGATTTGTTTTATTGAAATTTTAGAAATACGAACCTGCAATGAACTCCTATTAGGCATGCAGTAATAAGAGGAAACAATCCCGTTATAAAGAATGCAAAAAGTCTAAATCTGATTGCATTTTAACTTGTTTTTATTTATTAATGGCTTCAAAGCGGATGCTGTCATACAAGACAACTCAGGTTCAGTTTTGGCAGTCATCTCAATTCACCTACCTGGTGTTTTATCTTCTAAAGTAGCTAAGTTCATGGAGGTGAGGGAAGGTCTTTTGTTGGCTTCCAATTTGGGACTGACGACCCATGAGTTAGAAACTGATGCTAGTCGACTGGTGCATGAGTTGAACTATGCTAATAATAAATATTTTAATGTTAGAATGGAAAGACTTCGAGATATATAAATGAAACGTCAAAAACGAAATTAATATTTATGTTACCTAGACCTTGATATCTGCGAGGGTTAGGGATAAAATGTTGGTTGGAATGTGCCAAAGTGAGAATATTGTCAAGAATAAAATTACTGGAAAATATTTTAAAAATAAATAAAATTATATGAAAATATTTAAAAAATAAAGTATATTTATAGAAAATATTTAAGAAAATAAAATTACTAAAAAATATTTAAAAAATAATCGTACAAATAAAAGATGTCAAAATTATAAAAAATTGATATATTGAGACGTGTAGAAGTGAGCATGGATTTGTTAACCAAATCGTTGCTCATTTTCAATATCCAAACCATTTATAGGGCTGTTTTGGATTTGAGTTTTTCAAAAGGATTTTCAACAAAATTTGTTATATTTTTTTTAAAACTGTTTTTAAAACAGATTTTAAGTATAAATAGATAAATTAATACTTTTCCTAAAAATATATTTGAAAAAATAATTTATAAAAAAATAATAAAAATTAATTAATTAAATAAAAAAAATCGTATTTTTATAAATTCTAACAGCAATTCTAAACATATCCATAATAATTAACTAACAAATCAGTTAACCATTTTTTCAGTCCTATATCCATTTAAAAAAACACTTCCAATATTTGTACTCATCTCAAACTCTATTAGTACTACCTATATGCTATTTAAACCGCCCACGCCCTTTTTTTTTTAATTTAAACAAAAAGATTTATCAAAGATAAAAATAGCAATTAAATTTAATCAAAATGTATTAATGCATATAAGAAAAGCACTTGAATTAATAAGATAATATGTATTAATGCAAATAAAAAGTATGAATTAAACTAAGAAAAAATATTTATTAACAAAACAAAAAGTAATAGTAATATATAAATAGGTTCAAGTGCTGGATATTTAAGTATATAAACCTGAATCCAACAGGGGTATTAATTTTAATACACATACTTGTTACAAACCCTATAAACCACTACCCATGTTCGTCCTATTACTAGGGTTGGGTAGGGGCAAGTATTTGAAAGTACCCGCCTGATTGTCATTTTTATATGAAACTATTTGACTTGATTTAACTCATTTTAATTACACTTTTAGAATGGGGTGGTGTTAAGGGTTCAGAATTAAGGATTATTTAAGTGATAAACAATTAATCAGTGTGACTGTAAGCGAGAAATTTAAAATTTCAGATAAAAATTAAGAATTTATGTTTAATTAAGTGATCAAAGTTAAATAGGGTCACATTAGTATGAGTGATATTTAATATGATATAATTTTCTTATAATAAGCTGCGACATAATTTAATCATGGAAGACTTGAACATAATTTTAATTATGGAAGAATTGAACCTAACGTGCATACGAATGGCAATGAGTAGGATACCAGTCATTTAAGGGCACCCAAATCCTACCTCAACCTGACGTAGGTACTAAAATTAATACCCATATCCATTTCAAGCTCTATAAATAATTACCCATATCAATCATGTTAAAGCCAGGTAGGGGTGGATATTGAAATTATTGGTCCGCCTACCATCCCTAATTGTGTATGCAATGAAATATGAATCAAATTGAGCAATTTTTAATTTATATTGCAACTGATTACAAGAAAATTATATCACATTTAAAATAACACTAATTGTTTTGAAATGAACTAAAATTCATAAACTGTATAAATTGAAGAGAGTAATGATTAATTTTTTTAATCATAAGGGGTAAATGTTAATTCTTAACAAACTCAAAGGTTAATTATTAATTTTTTCAAAATAAGGGTAATTTTAGATTTAATAAAAAAATTAGGGGGATATTTTTTAATTATAAGATATTTTTTAATTATAGTCAAAACTTAGGGAGTGTTGCCAAAATTAATTGAATATTTAAGATTTTTAAACAATAATGAGGCATAATTTTAATTTCCAATAAAATAGAAGGGTGCCCTCTCATCCTATATGTTATACAAAATAGAATATGAAAAGCCTTTCTCGATTAAAACATAATAAAGATCATTCTTATTGTCTATTTGATAGTTGCTAACAAAGATTTTAATTTTTCTTTCTTTTCTTTGCATTTTACACATCTAAAATTTCATTAGTTTTTGCTAGTGACTTCATTTTATTAGAGCATCCTAATAGTGTTCTTTATTTCAAAAAGTATATTTTGTTTAATAGAGAATATATAGTTAATAAAGAGTAGAAAATTTTATTTAAATCTAATAGACTTTCTATATTTGCCTTTTATTTTACTTTATCCTATAAGTATTAATTATTTTAATTTTTAATTTTTTGAATTTGTCCAATAGAAAAAATGATACTAAAATTATCTTAAATAAAATTCATAGAAACTTGTATTACATTAACTAAAGTTAGAATAGAGAGTAGTATTTGCCTCTCTAGATGTGGAGAGTTAAACTAACTTTCTTTTTTAATTTTTAAAGATAAAGAGTCCATTGAAATTTTAGTTTTTGAGATAACTCTTTATAATAAAAAGTTTGACATATCTAAAGAGTATATTAGAAATACTCTTATTGTAGAAAAAATACAGAGAAGCCATAAAAGATAAATGTGGCCATGATATATCATCACTCATTGCTTACAATATGATGTAGTTCGAGTCTAAAGCAAGATATCCTAACTACAAAAGTGAAATGAAAAAAAATTCTAAGGTGTCTATCAAGCTATGTTGCTAAAGAAGCAATGATTGTTGTAATGCTAGAGCTACCTCTATTAATGAATGTTTATGATATGTGGGCAAATGAAGAAGAAAAAGTAGAAGGTGCTTATGTTAATCTCACTTTTAATGCTATATAAGGGAAAGAAATTATTATTTTTTTATATGAATCTTATTCTATTTGACATTGTTTCATCTTTGTTATTTATTTTTTCTAGTATTTGGTTATCTTCAATTGTAGTGTGTCTTTAAGACATCTAAGTATTATCATCCTTATTTATTAAGGTATTATTGGATCAATAATATAATTATCTTTATAGTTTTATTATCCAAGTCATATGATTTGTCTTTTTTTTAAAATGTACTTTGTTTGCTATATATTAACCTTTCTTAATAAAGTATATATGGCATATAAATATGTTAAGAGTAACAAGAAATTAACAATGACATAAGCATGCAAACAAGCAACAAATAAGTGCATGGTATCAACTCAATATTAGATGAACAAAATTGATATTTTTCATTCATCTCTTAAAATCTAAATTTTATGAAATTTATATTTTTTTTATTTTTTTATCTAATTGCATTGCTACATTAAAAGGAATATCGCATCTTCTATAATCATCATCCATCCATTTGAATACATTATCTCGTTAATCTAAACTCATTTTACATTGTTGTGATTATAATTCAAAATCCTAATGGGACTTGAAATAAGATATTTTCTCATTTTGTGTGTGAAAAATATTTCTCAATTGAGTGTGGGGTTATTTCCTTTATACAGTAGAATACTTATTGTAATGTTATTTCTAATTTGATGAAAATCCTTATTGAGTTAGGAGTAATAATGAGTAACATTATAAATAGAAATGTTATATGAGAAGTTCTTTAACTTTGGCCCAATATTGTGGTAGAATTATAGTAGAAATACTTGTTGATTGGTATGCCACAAAATGCATAAATAGAGTGACTTTGTAACGATATTATGAAAGAGTTTGTAATTTTGTTCGTTCAAAAATTGTAATGTAATTCTTTAGTAGATTATCTTTCGAGAGACCCTTATTTGTCTTTTTTTTTCCTTTTCTTATCATTACACTTATAAATTTGATTTCCCTAACACATATGAATAAACTTATTCATGCTTAGTATATCAAAAATTAGGTAGAACATTATTAAATGAAAATTGGTGATCTATTATAAGGAATGATAATAGATTAACAAATGCATTATAATAGTATCTTTAGCTACTAGTGAAATACCGTGGCTGCATGATGTCCCTTTTACTTATTTTGAGCTAGTCCATTTGGATTATATTCCTTGATGAATGAAATGCTATGAAAACAACATAATATGGAAAAATTTGAAAACAATTCAAAAGCATTTATCCATTTCATCATAAATCTGAAAACACATTAGATGAACTATAACCTATTATTTTTTAGATAATTGAATGCCATATATAACCCACAGAAAATAAATTACTATCACTGTTAAAATTTTTAGAACTCGATTCAACATTGGAAGGGCCATTTTCATATTATTGTGATCTAAAGTATAAATTATAGGTTGCCATAGCCTATTGCATGGTATCAAAAGACTTGTATAGGTTGTTGCTAATTCCAACTACATTAGGTGCACATTCTTCCTGAGAACTATATATTCCAGGTTCAATGCCTTGCAAAACAATATAAAACTTGCCATTCGTAAATTTTCTTCTATTCTTACTTTCCATTTTAGTGAAGTAGTGCTAGAATGCAGATAGGGAGTAATTTGTAAATGTGAAGGTAGAAATATATAAAGAAGGAATTCCAAAAAAGAAAAAGAAAAAAGAAAGAAAATGTTCATATTAGAAATCATTATGGTAGATGATAAAGAAGTAAATTATAGAGATTGAGATCCAACACAAAGAAAGGTTATATAGGTATATTGTGAAGAAAGAGAATTTTCAATATAGAAAAGATGAAGAGAAAATTTTAAACATAGAATGCTAATAGCCAAAACTAATTTTCTTAAAAGATTGTTTGTTACCAATGCATTAGGATTCATGATAAAATTAATGAACATATTGTTAAATGAGAAAGAGAATGAAATTCAAAATTTAAATTTTAAAATGCTGCATCTTTAATTGAAAAAATAGAGAAGCCTATTCTTGTACTTTTATATTGTATTAATGAAGGAAATTACATATATTGCCCTTTGATTTGGATCAATTTGATCCAAAAAGCATTATTGAAAATGAAAAATGAAGTAAAAAAAAAATAAAACTATTGATCATGCAAAATGGATCACTACAAATCAATAGGCTTCTATTAGCAGTTTTAAACTTTTTTAGGTTGGTATTGGTAATTTTTTTTACTCTATAGACTATTGTACCCTTATAAAATTTTTATTGTCTTTTTTAATTAATATTTAAATTTCATTCTTTTTTCTTTAATATTTTCATTCTCTCTTTTCAAATAAAGTCAAATTTTTATTCTCTCTCTTCAATTAACATTCAAATTATGTTTCTTCTTTAGTAACCAGTTTGCTAGATATAGTTAATTTATCCTATTATTTTTCAATTATTAATTGTTGTCATTGTTAGAGAGAGGCAAATCTAGTTGCCCACTCATTAACTAAGAAGGCTATTTTATTAGTTATTTCCTCCGTTTAAAGGTGAAAATCTTCGCTCTACATGACCATTGAATTTTCTTTTTTAACAAAATTAGTTATTATCCTTGATGAGAAATAAATATGAAGGTAAAGATTGGGCCTTCTACTCTTTAAGCTCAATCCCAAATTAGTGAGCCTTTTGAGTTTAGGCCACAGTAATAATGGCTCAAAGAGGTTGTAGCTCAAAAGTAACATCCTTTGCCTAGAAATCGAAACATTACTCATCGAAAGCACCCTTAAGCTTGAGCTCCCTAGAGTTCAAATTCCTTGACAAACAGTTTGCACCTGATCCATCACCTTACACTAGCAACACCTCAAGCGGACTCAAAAGGTCAAATCCTACAATCCTCCCCACTCTTTAGTTAGTAAGTCAGACACATTGAGACAAACATGTCTTGACTACTAAGTAGGGAGTACTATTTAGAGCGTCATAGCCTACAATGACACACAATATGATAGTGGCAATGATCTTCTCGTATAATAGTCAACGTGATAGAATGAGCCTGACATGGCTGGTGGCTAGTTTATCCTTCTTGGTGATGGGAGACCTCACCAACTTTTGTGATGAGGCATGTGTCCTAAATTGATATAATGAATCATAATTAGGAGTATAAACTGGTATTCTCAACTACTAATAGGTTCATATTCTTTTTGTAACTTGTCGCCTCTTTCTCTCACTAAGATATTCTCTCTAAAAGTTGATCTTCTTTTTCCTTAAGAATCATAAGAGTTGAAACTACTGACTTAGGCATCGAAGAGGCCTTACAAATCCAAGATTGGCACTTTAATATTAGATATTCATCTTGTAAGTCCAAGAAACTGTCATAAACCTAAGGCCATATAGAAGAGAGCTATCATCTTTCCTTAAAGATCTGAAGATCATCAAATGGCATTATATGTGGGAAGCATTTAGTGTAACCATCAGGTCTCTTTTCATTCTTTACTTTCTTTGAGGATTGTAATACTTACAGCTTATTTGTTTCTCACATCATTAACAAACTTTTCTTTCTTGGATCTTAGGAAAACTCATCTCCATAAAACACCAATAGATATTCCCCATAAAAAGTCCTAAATACACCTAATAGTCCCACCCTCCTTAAGTCAAGCACCACGAAGGGAAACTTTGAATCCAAAAGACCATATCACTTCCACTAAAAAATACTCTAATTTCCTAGATCATTAATCGATTCTTAATTCCCAACTTGATCCATTTGATAACTCTATTAATGTTTAATTCCTTACCAATGTGGCTATTCAACTTAGCAACACCATCCAAACATTATATGCCTTAACTCGCCAATAAACAAGTTATGCCAGCATGTCATCATAGCACCTAAAACTATACCTCATGGCAGAATAATATGTCTTACTTTAAATGAAAGAGCCCAAGATGTGATAAATCAAGTGGGGAGAGGGAGAGAGGGAGGCAATAAAGGGAAGTAGATGGAGTTGGGGAGTAGAAGAGAGGGGTCAAATAAAGGAGATAATCCTAGCAAAAGAGAAAACTTGATTGGAAGGAGTATAAGGGAAGTAAATAGGAAACAAGAGAGGAAGAACATAAGAAAAGAATTAGATTACCCTTCAAAAATGAGAGAGAACGCACCTTTTTAAAAACACAGCCAGGTTTAATAGATAGGCTTTCAAAATCATGAGCTTAGATCAAACCAGATTAGTGGAGACTCTCCAAAATGGGACTACCTACTATAACTACTTCAAAGCTCTTTCTAGACATGCACCCCAAAATTTTAAAGGATGCATTAATCCTAGCATTGAAATACGTCCGGCAAGATGATCCTTACACTTTTAACTAATTCTTTAAGAAAATAAGAGGGAGAATAGATAGTGAAATGAAAAAAAGATAAAGAAAGAAAGATGAGGAGGGCAAAAAAAAAATGAAAAGAAAAAAGAAAGGCCTTATCTTAAATACTAGGAGGCTTGAAAATACACACCACTCAATGCAACTTTAGTAGAAGTATTCACAACTTAACCTCCACCCCCAATCAATGACCCGGAAAGGAGAAATAAAGAAAAATACTATCACAACACTAACAGGCATAACATTAATGATTACATATAACTCAAAAAGGACATTGAAAGATTGATTACCTAGGGTTACCTTAGAAATTTTATGAATGGAAGACTGGGGAGGGAATGGAGACAAAAGGAAACAAGTCACTAACGATGGATTGCAAGGGTCATTCATTGTCTCACTAAGGAGCTAGATGAAAACCCTTAAGCAAAAACAAAGCCAAAGCTCAGGCGAGGAAAAGAAAAGAGTCTGAATTCACATTCTTTAGTGGAATGAAAACATGAGCAATAAGAGAAGATGGGAGCTATGTAAGAACTCCTTGTGCAGACCTACTAGTCATACAGGTCATAATAGTTAATTTTGTTGTGAAAAAAATACTGGTAGACGATAGTAACTCAGCCAATTTGATAACAACTGAGGTGTATGCAAAGATAAGCTTATAAAGGAAGACCTCGTAGATTTAGAAAACCTAATGCACACTTTAGTTAAGTCAGTGTCTCAATAGCAGGAGTAATGAGGATTATGTTTGCTATAGGAACCTCACCAGAATGTGCATGGCAATATTTGTGGTAATCAATGTACCAGTAGCATATAATATATTATTAGAGCGACCTCTATTATATGAATTAGGAGCCTCCATGAACATAAGGTAGTTAAGAATGGTTATTCTAAGCCAGATTGGGGAAAATTCTATGTATTCTATGTATACAAGACTCAAGAACCTCGTAAGAGCTCTATAAATGAGAAATCAAAGAAAATGAGAGGAGAATCGAGCTTGTTAAGAGTTGGAGCAAAAATTCAAACTAGATCCTATAACTAAGGACCCAGCTAGTAGAAAAGCTAGAGAAATTCTTTTTGAAGGAGGAAAACCCAGACAAATTACTAATGATAAATGTGAGCCTAGATAGTGAGCAGAAGGTGACAACTTGTAAATTCTTTAAAAGTAATAGGGTGAACTTCTTACTAGAGTCCTCATAAATGAAGAGAGTTAATTTTGGGGTGACAACCCATAGGTTTAATATGAACCCATATTTTAAGCCTATCAAACAGAAAAAGAGGTGTTTTAGGCCTGAAAGGCAGGTTGTGGTGGATAAAAAAGTGGAGAAATTGTTGGACGCTGGTTCATAAGAGAGGTGAACTACCCTGAATGGCTCACCAATATGGTATTGGTAAAGAAAACAAATGGCAGGTGTAGAATTTTTATGTACTTCACTAACCTCAATAAAGCTTATCCAAAAGACTCATTCCTCTCCCTATGATCGATAAGTTGGTGGATTCAATGGCTAGAGAAATTCTGCTTGAAGGGGAAGACCCAAACTAATTCCTAATGATAAATGTGAGCCTGGATAGTGAGCAGAAGGTGACAATTTATGAATTCTTTAAAAGTAATATGCAAACTTCTAATTAGATTCCTTATAAATGAAGGGAGTTGATCTCGGGGTAATAACCCACAGTCTTAACTTAAACCCATATTTTCAACCCATCAAATAAAAGAAAAAGTATTTTGAATTCAAAAGGTATGTTATAATGGATAAGAAAATGGACAAATTGCTGAAGGCTAGATTCATAATAGAGGTGAACTACCTTGAGTCACTCACTAATGTAGTATTGGTGAAGAAAGCAAATGGCAGTTATAGAATATATGTGTACTTCATCAACCTCAATAAAGCTTGTCCAAAAGACTCATTCCCACTCCATATGATTGATAGGTTAATAGATTCAGTGGCTAGATGTGGATATATGTCCTCATTGGTTGTGAAGCAAGGATATTACCATATTAATATGCACTTAATTGACTAGGAAAAGCACATACTACTATACTTCTATGCCTTCTGGTCTTAAGAACATTAAGGCCACCTACTCCTCATCAACAAAATATTCAACGATTAACTAGATAGAAAGATAGAGACCTATGTGAATGATATGATTTTGAAGAGCAAAAGCTTTGAATAGCATATTAAAGTTCTTAGCAAGATGTTTGGAGTGATGACTAAGTATAGGATGAAGTTGAATTCAAAGAAATGTGCATTCTTCTTCTAAAGTGGGAAATCCTAGGCTATATGATTAGTGAGAAGGGATCAAGCCTAATCCAAAAAATAAAATAAAATAAAATAAAATAAAAATAAGAGGCTATCTTGGATATGAATCCCCTCATAATATCAAAGAAGTGCAAAGGATTATTGGCCAGATTGTTGCCTTCAACAGGTTTATGTCCAAATCAACTAAGAACACCTATCTTTTTTTAAGAAACTTAGAAAGACTAAAACCTTTGAGTGGTCCAAGGATTGCCAAGTAGCTTTCAAAGAGTTAAAGAAGTTCTTGAGTTCTGAGCAGGTGTTGAGATAACGATTGCCAAATGAGGAGGTTTTATTGTATTTGTCTTAGTAGACTAAGCAGTTAGCTTAGTGTTTATTAAAGAAGAAGGATCGTCTAGAAAGTGGTGTACTACTTTAATAGGATTCTCCAAGGGCCTGAGCTCAATTACCCACTCTTGGAAAAGCTCATTTATGCTTTGCTCCTATCCTCGAGGAAGTTTAAAGTACACTTACAATATCATAAAGGGGTCATAGTGATAGACCAGCCCTTAAGCAAGGTATTGCATAGACCAGAAACTTTAGGGAGGATATTGTTATCATCAGTTAAGCTTGGACAATATAGTTTGCAATACAGTCCTCACTCAACCACCAAGACAAGCCTTGGTGGACTTTATCTCAAAATGCACTTTCTTAGAGGAACTCCCCCGGGCCTCACCAAAACCATACAAGAAAATAGGTCTGATCCTAAACCCTTTTCATCCAATACTAATGTCTGTATAGAGTTTGTATATGGATGGAACTTGCAATGTTGAAGGGGGTGAGGCTAGCATAGTGCTGAAAGGACTGAAGGGTTGTCCTTTGAATATGATGTGAGGTTTGAGTTTGCAACCACAAATAATATTGCAGAATATGAAGCATTGATCCATGGTTTACGACTTGCAAACTACCTTCGATTAACAGACTTAAAAGTTTAGTGACTTGCAGCTAATTGTTAACTAGTTAAAAAGGGAATTTGAAGCCAAAGAAACAATTATGGCTAAATATGTTAGCAAAGTTAAGACCATTAATAGAGAATGAAGAACCAAAATGTTAAAGTGCAATTATTTCATATCCCAAGGGGTAAGACTAGTGAAGCAGATGGTTTGAGTAAGCTAGTAGCCTCGTAACCAATTGAACTTCCAAGAAAAAGTTTTGTAGGAATGGTGAGCGCTCTAGCATTTATAAAGGAGAGGAAGTGGTTGAAATAAATGATCAGCCTTACTAAATGGACCCCATCATTAAGTACCTCAAAGATGGTGAGCCACCTCTAAACCAAAAAAAAAAAAAAAAGTAAAGAAAGTTAAGCGTTGCAGCTCACACTTCTCGCTTCATAATGATGCATTAGGTAAGAGAACTTATTCCTTACGTTGGCTAAAATGTCTAAGGTCCAAAGAGGCAGAGTATTGCTAAGGAAAATATATAAGGGGACTCGTGGAATGCATGTAGGTGGGAAGATCTTGGCAGCCAAAACACTCAAGCAAAGTTATTTTAGAATTTTTCTTCGGATACATAAACTAATGAATTCTTCACGTTAACAAAGGATGGGGATAAGAGGTGCTACGAGGTGCTTTGGGCAAGCTTGAGGACATTCTTGCTTTGAAGGTTGATCGGAATGCTTTTCTCTTTGTCATGCATAAAGTGACAGGTCAACTGAGGGCTCACCTCCCCTTGGAGATAGCACATGCAGCAAAGCTAAGCTCCCCCTCTCGGAAGGGGGAAAAAAAAAAGAAGGGGGAGGGGGGGTGGGGGCTAAGACCAACAACATCCCCATGGTCTTTGTTACTTCAAGGGCCACCATAGGTAGTGAAGGGGAAAAGAGAAGTTAATGATATTTAGGACATGCCTCAAGGGGTCTCAAGAAACTAATGGCACTTCCATGAAAAATTTTCATAGGAATGATGGAGCGCTCCAACACTCATAAAGGTGAGAAAGTGATAGAAATTGCTTTCAAATAGCTTTACTATAAATTTATTATTGCTAAAACACCAACTTATTTATTTTTGTGTTCATTCATTTATCAATGTAACTTCAATTTTTTTTTTCAAATTTGTTTATTTAACTTTGTAAATAAGTTTAAAATTAGTAAGATAGTTTTTTTTTTCTTCTTATTGAAAAACCTTCTAATTTAAGATTAGTACTCATCAAATAATTTTTTGAATGTGTAGATTGAGCATGAAAATAGCGTTTGGGTGAATATGTTTTATGGATGTATTAATACCTTTACACCTATTCTTATACTATGTTTTATGGATTGAAAATGGTCAATAAGTGAAAGTTGGAAATGGTTAAATTTCACACTCGGCGTTCAAACAAATTATAATTTAATAATTAAAATATTATAAAATAATAATTTAAAATATAACAATAATTAAAAAAATAATTTAAAAAGAAAATAATAAATATAATAATAATTAAAAATAAAAAAAATAATTAAAATATAATTACGTGCTTAACAAATTTCACATTCTGCCTTTAAACAAATTCAAAACAAAATTAGAGTTGCAAATTTTCAATGTCTAATAAGAAAACTCACTGTACACCAATGGTAAGTGCATACATAGCATAAACAATAGACTCATGTGTGATTATCTTCTTCTGCTAAAAAAAAAAAAAAAAAAAAATCTACTTAATTTTTATTTTGGCAACCATAAAACCAATGGTAGTAAAATTTGATAAAATCCAAATTGAAGTATAATTTTATAATTATATCAAACAATTTTTAGCATATTTTATAAGCTCGGTAAACAAACAGTTTAAGATATTTTGTTCTTTTCATGCTGCTCTCTTTCTCTCCTCGAGCATTTTCTCCCTTCTTACCTCCCATTCTATCTTTCTCTAGGTTTTTTAATATTCAGATGTCTTTGACATGGAGATATGGGAAAGAGCACTGAAAACGGAGGAGAGAAAAAATGTCCCTGGGCCTGGTAAGTGTACATCAAAATTCAATATAACTGTCACGTCGATCAAATTAATTATCACATCCAACAAATTAATTAATTTAAGTGATTATATGCTACAAAAATCAAAGGTCAGTGATTTAAAAAAAATAATATTGTGCGTAAGTAATACTCAAAAAATAGTTTAAAAAGGTTTGGTAAAAGAATGGACAATTTTAGGAGCGAGAAAAATCGAATAGAAATCGAAAATAAATTGAATCGATTGGCTTAATTCAGTTCAATTTTTTAATAAATTAATTATGTTCAATTAAGTTTTTAGTAAAAGAATTTTAATTTAAACTAAAAAGACCGAAGTTTTAATATATATACATATATTTATACATTTATATATAAACTTATATATTTATTTTTATTTTAAAAATATCTATATTTATATATATTAACATATTTATATTTATATTAAACAGCCTCAAAATTCAAAAAATCTAAAACTAGCTCAAATCTACCAATCGAATCGAACTGAACTTTTTGATTTAGTTCAATTCGGTTTATTAAAAAATAAAATTTCAATTTTCATTTTTTCGGTTTAGTTTTGAATCAAAATCGACCATTTGCTCACCACTCGATAATTTTATTGGGTACATATATTATGTGGCAATTGAAGAAGAAATTAAAATTTTGAATCAAAGTGGTCTAATAGAAAACATTCTAAGATGTGTAAAAAGAAATATATGTCAAGAGAGTGATGCAGTTTATGGAGAGAAAATATGAGAAGGAGAAATATGTGAGAAAATAAATGATATATTAGAAATTTGAGCTGAAAATCCCCCAAATGAAATGTATGAGGGCTATTTGTAGTGATAAAAAAGAAATTACAATACAATAAGGTGATCCTATATAATTTGGTTAGAGATAAATGAAGAAGGGATATGTACCATTCAGGATTCATCCATTATGAAATGTTAAAGAAAGTTGGCTATTCCCAATGAGTCCTCCCTCAAAAATCCTATTAAATCAAAATTCTCTAAATAATCTCATAAATATGAAAATTAATTTTCAAATACTGCCACTTATTTCAAAATTATTTGTCTATTTTTACAATTTGAGAGACAAATTTAAAATATTAATGACCTTTTGATTCAGTAATGCTGGAATCATCTCTAAAATTAAAAAGTCTTAAATTCAAGTATTAATCGGAGCTTTAAGCTTGTTGACGGGGATTTAGCTTTTTTCTCATCAGCTTTCACTATCCAAATCAATCAACCTTTTCCCTTTCCTTTCCTGTGAATGGTATTAAAACTGCAGATTATGTACTGGCATAATCTGGTAAAGGGCTACTTTGTCATTCCCATTATGTTCCTTTATCATTGAATGTGGCAAAGGAACAACTTGCAACATTATTCATTGCTTCATTATGGGTTCTGATAATGACTTATAAAAGAAATCTAATTATGATCAAATAAAAAGCATCAATGATCCTTTTTCTGTATTGCCCAATAACAACAATTTCTTCAATCTCCTCTACTGATCAACTAGTAAATAAAAACATTGCCTAATTAAAGTTTACACTTAAAAAAAAAAAAAAAAAACTACATCCTGCAAGTCCAGTGGTCTATGCCCCTCTAATCCTTCCCAAAATGCTGGTTTTGTGCTTGAAAATTGGCGGCTGATGCTGCATCCATCATGTTAATCATTTCCAAGTTGACGTGATGAGCAATGTTTACAGGAAGCGTCGTCATATCAATCCCATTACTCTGATGGAGTCCTAATGCCAAAGAAACACCAATTCCATTGCTAGCGCTAATACCAGTTTGGTAATGGCTTGACAGATTGTCAAAAGATACATTCATAAGTTCTTGTCTTTGCACAGACATATCAGCAAGTTCATTTCTTGAGCGTTTGGTCTGCGGATTCTCAGCCTTCTGGTGATGAGTGGTTTGAGGTAGTTTATCCAAATTAAAGTCAGGCTGCACAGTGGCAATGTGATGATTAACTGCTTCTAGTGGTACTTGAGCTTGCTGTGATGAAAGCTTGTACACTTCTTCTACCATTGGCTTCCAAAGTCTAACTCTTGCATTGATAAACCAATTAGAAACCTGCAGAAACAGAATTTTTGATGACATACCGTTAAATCTAAAATCCCCAACAAATTAAAGCCTTAATTTCAGATTGATTCTTGTTGCAAAGATAAAACAAACACCCATTGAAGCAAATTAAGAAGGTCAATCGGCAATTAGGGATGAGAAAGTGACCTGAGTCCTTGATAGACCTGTCTGCTGAGCAAGAATAATCTTTTCTGAGTCAGTAGGATAGCTGTAATACAAAAAACCCAGTTACATTATAACTATGATAGGAATATGGCCAACCTTGCAAAGCGAGAAGTCTTGCGCACTGAGAAAGGCCTATTATTTTTAATATAGATTTTGAAGATTTTAATCAAGTTTTGAATTGCTTACGGATGCAGGAAATGTTCAAATAACCACGTCTTAAGCACAGCTACTGCATGATCAGGTAATCCTCTTTGAGATCGCCAAATAGGATGTTGAAGAAAACTGAAGTTGGCACTTTGATTTTGGTTTTGAAGGCCATGTTCATCAGCTGCACAAAATCTTGGAATTTTTTTATTAGCAACAATATTATTGGCATCATCAGAAGTTTTCCCTGTGAAATGGAGTTGATCCAAAAGAACATTTTTCAAGCAAGTGAAATGCTTTGAAATAAGTTTGATAGCACAGAAAATATAAGGAGCTGCATTTCCAAGACCAGCAACAGTTTCAAATGATGCAACGACTGACTGCATTTGCTGGCAATATAGCTTGTATTTCCTGTATACCTAAAAAAAACATTACCAATCGATTAGATACAAAGAAGGATTGTTATCACCATTTAGAATTTGTTAATTCATAGAAAGATCAAGATGGTATTTTTCATTTTTAGTTAATTAAGCTCCTGTTTGGATTTAAACTTGCAATTTACAATCTGGAAAACGACTCCCAGCATCTCTTGCATAAGCCTCATTGGTAGTGTTTCAATGCTTATGGACTCAATTATTAACCAGAAATTAAACAGAAAAGTACTATGGACAATATCTATGCTATTATACTGAAAACTGAAATACATAATTGGACAAGTTGTGTTCAATTATAGATTTTGACTGGTACTGGCCAAGATAAACAGTTTTGCAACAGTTTAAAGCAGTGTACAGATCTTTAAAGAAAAATAAAGCAAACAAAACAGAACAACAAGGAACAGTGGTACAGTACATTGATTCAATATGACAAGACAAGTCATCTTTTTGCAATGTTTACTAAAAATTAATTAAAATAACTACTTCCAAGACAGTACTGACAATAACAATCAAATCATCAGTTTCATTAACACAATTGGAAGAAACACTAACACCAAGATTTTCACAAGCTTCCATGACTTTTATCTAACTTTCCATTTATTATTAATCTAGGTTTCAAAAGATGCCCGGTTCAATGTATTTACCTTATGTCAATAATCCCTAATATGGATGATTAAGGTGGAGACCCTAAGACTAGGATGTCTCATTTTCGAATTTTACAGATGACAAGAAATTGTTTGAATTTATTTCTAATCATATTTTATATTCAAGAATTGTTCAAACTCAAGAAGAGACTAAAGTTTATTCATGCCTTTGGCAATCTCCAACCTAAAACTTAATATTTAAGTGTAATTTTCATGCTAAAATAATATAATTTTGATATCAACTACTATTCTATTTCTAATCCACCATGTAAAGAAAACATTTCTTAGAATATTGTCTTTTTCTTTTTTTAATTCTATAAATTTAAATTAATTTTCTAATTATTTTTTAAATAATTATTAATATTAAAATAATAATAGTTAATTACATAATCAATATTTAAAAATTAATTATTTTCTAAAAAATTATTTTTATTTTAATTTAAATTCTAAACATATTATAAATTTAAATTAATATGATCAAAATTAATTATTTAAAACAAAAAAATAAAATCGACCACCAAATTTGTTTTTTTGTTTTTGTTTTTTGTTTTTTTTTTTTTTAAGTTGGGTTGAAGTGAATTTTGTGGGAATTTTACACCAAAATTGGTGTTTTAGTGACGTATTGAAGATGGCCTTAGCACATTTCCCTTTAAACACAAATAAAAAGTGAAATAGTATTTATTTTATGTTATCATGGTGCATCCAAAAAAAAAAAAAATTATATTATTCCCGTCCTAAAAAAATTATTTTTTTTTACTAAAAAAATATTATTAATTATTTATCAATTTATATTTTTCTATTTATATTTTTGCATATATTCATTTATTACTACATTTATTATTAATTTTAAAAATATACACTTTTTAATTAATAAAAATAAAATAGATCCATATCTATATTTATTCTTAGAGTGTATAAATATTTTGAAACATCCTAAAAAAAAATAGTAGACAATCATTTTTAGAATGGAGAGATTAATAAAATAAAAGAAGTTAACAAACTTATAATAGAGAAGAAATGTTACATTCTTAACCTCTTTGTTATTAAAAAAAAAAAAAAAAAAAAGGAAAAAACCACACTCAACTAATTACTAGCCAATTACTTGATTGACATCTTCTCAAAAATTACAACTAAAAAGCAAATTGAGACTATATAATTTGGAATATATTTTGTAACTTCTAAATTTTTATCACTCCATGTTAAGCCCTTGCATTTTTTTTTTTTTTTTAACATTGAAAACTTTTTTTTTATAATAACTCAATGAGTAGAAAAATTAGTTTATAAGCATTCCAAATTAGTAGAAAAATTACAATAAATTGAAGCATTCCAAATAGTTTCTTCTAAATTTTATTTAACTTTATATATAAAATACTCATAACCATTGATATGACTTTAACCATTAATTAGTACTTATTCTTTTTTTGGCCTAATATTCTCTCCGTTTTATAATATTTATTATTTAAAATTTTAGCACATAAATTAATAAAATTATTAAATTATCGTAATTTTAAAATAAAAAGACTAAAATATTTTTTATTAATTTTAATGTAAAAAAATAAAAATAATTAATATAATATATTTAATAAAAAATAAATAAAAAATAAAATTAAAAAAATAATAAATACTCTTTTAAAATTCTAAAACGATATATAAATTAAAATAAAAAAATTTCTTTAAAATGATATTAATTTAGAAATACTGGGAGTATTAATTAGTACTTATTCATGTATTAATTAAAAAGAAACATAATTAATGCAATTATTTGTGCATGCATAGCAGCAGATGCTAATCATTGAGAATAACAAGTGATTCCAAATTCTTGAAAAGAACAAAGTAAAAGATGATCTAATAAAATAGTTAAAGAAATTTTAAAGAATAAGATGTGATCAAGTCAAATAAAAAAGTTAAAGAAATTTTAAAAAATATGTTGCATATAATTAAAATAGAACGTATACCTCATCCAGCATGAACATTAACTTAGAATTCTTCCATCCATGTTCTACTCGATCAGTGCTAAAGGCAACACTTTCTTTCATAACTTCACTTTGGCTCAAACAATCCAAAGAAAAATTCAAAACTTGATAATTCATAGTTCCACAAAGATCATCTAAAATCTGCTGTGCAGGTTTCAAGAATCTTGAACTTTTCAAGATTGATGCATACCCTGTAAATGGACCAAGAGGTACAGAGCTTCTAATTATTCCACCATTGCTCTGTTTCAAGAAATCTCCAAGAACTGAAACTCCATTATTATTATTATTACTATTATTATTGTATTGAAACGACAAAGACAAAGATAAACTCTGGTTTGTTGATGGGTTTTGAAAAGAAGAGTTCATAAAGGTTTGTGGAGGTGGGTTTTGTTGTTCTTGACTGGTTTGGGTATTAATTACTCTAAGCTTGCTTCTTCTGTTTTGCTGTGGGACATGGAAAGGGGGTTCAAAGTTTTGTGCCATTAATACAGGGAGATTTTTTTTTGAGCTATGAGAGAGAGAGAGAGAGAATTTGAAGGCAAAGTGAAAGAGAAGAGTTGTAATGATGATTGATGAAGGACAGGAAGGGTTATGATTTAATGATTAAAATTTTTCTGTGAAAGTTGCACAGGGTGTGTGGTGACAGAGTAAGTGTGTGTAACAGGGAGCTACTTTTTCTATGAGAACTATTCTTTTGTAATTCATGATTCATATTGTTTTTTGTGAGAAAAAAATGAACCATCACATGATGATATAACACTTACTTGATTTGTATATTTTTTCCAAAAACTTTAGTTTTCCTTTAATATATAAATAATTTTCAAAATAATAAAATACCAATTAAATTATATATCATTTCATTATAGATAATTTTATTAATTTAATTATCGTTTGAATGAAAATACACTTCATAATTTAAAATTAAAAAATCAATTATCTTGAAGGTCTTAATTTTTATTAGTTTAATTAATATACCAGATGGAAATTATAGATAGAAGAACAAAAAACAAAGTAACATTATTATACATGATAATTTACAATTTAGGTAAAAATTTTCAAGGCATCAACTCCATCCTATTATTCTTATTAGAGCAATCAAGCACAACTGATTTTTCTTGCACATTCTTGTAAGTATATCTCCTAGCCAGGGAAACGTACACAATCAAATTCAACACATTCATGGCTACCAAAACCCAATAATACTTGTCTAATCGACTGGAATTCAAGTCCTTACCAATCCAACTTTTGCCTGCTTTCTCTGTAAAATGATCCACAATTATTATCAAAAAGCTACTTAAAAAATGTCCAACTCCAATAACACTAAGAAACAGAGCAATTCCCAAACTTCGCATTGAATCAGGAACTTGGTCGTAAAAATATTCTTGTAAACCAACCAAAGTGAACCCATCTGCAATCCCAAGAATCATGAATTGTGGTGCTAACCAAAACACACTCATTGATAAATGCATATCCATTTCTTCTTTAGCAACTCTTAGTCTCTGTTTTTCGACAATGGCAGCAACTAACAAAGCAAGAATTGAAAATATCATACCAATGCCAATTCTTTTTAGGATGCTAATAGGTCTTTCTTTGCCTGTAGATTTCCTTAATTTTGGAACAAGAATTTTCTCATAAATGCTCACTGCAATTATCGTTCCTATAGCTGAAAGAGCATTAATGGAAGCTGGTGGAATTTGGAAATTATTGTGAATTTTTCTGTTTAATGTAGCTCCTTGTTTGACAAAGAATGTTGAGGCTAGTGACACATCTATGCCAAACACTAGTGAACTTAACCATATAGGGATCACATTTAGAAAAAGTTTCATTTCCTCTACCTTTGTCACTGTTGCTAGTCTCCAAGGATCATGTTTCATATGTGTTGAAATTATTTGCTCCTTGTCTTCTACTACTGCAGCTATGTCTAGAAACCTGTTGGTCAATAGATATTCTAATCAAATCATCAAACAAGTTAAAAAAAAAAAAATCCCCATTGTATTTTGTTAATAATTTTCCTTTCTTTTTATTAATTTAATTTTGTTGAAATTCAAATTCACAACTTGAAAACAATTTAATGCCAATGAATTAAAAGACTCGTTGATCTAAATTTGAAATTTTGACGAGCCAATCAGAACAAATCTTAAATATTTGAACAAGTCAACTTGATGTTCACACTTGGACTAATAAAGAAATGAACAAAAATATAATATTCTTGTTTGATGATAGGATCCAGAAATATAACTCTAGTTATCAAGGATAGGAACTAATTCCATATTTGGTGCTAAATATATAAGAATAAAGGGTCTATGCTAATAAAAAAATCATACCACATAGAAATGAGAAAATGGAAAAAATATTAGATAAATCTAGTTCATCATGTCATATTATAAACTATCCAATCGTAATTTTTCATCTTAAATAATAATTATCCACAAGATGAATATAGTAATTGACTATGTGAATTATGAAGTGAGTATTATAATTAAAATCCCAATATGTAATATAATCATTGATAGTCCATTAATCTAGTTCAGCTAAGAATTTATCTCGGAAATGAATACTTACCTAAGCCTGTTAGTGTGAGCTAGAAGTCTGCCTCGGGTCTTCAATGACTTGGGAACTTCATACAAAAGCTCAGGATTAGAAGGATAAGGTAAATTTCTTTTCCTAATAGCAGCAACCAAAACTTGAAACATTGGAGTCAAAGGGCTCCCATTTGGCAGTTGATATCGGTAACAGGGCCTTCCCAAATAGAATATTGTAATAGTTAAAGCCATAGAAATAGCAAGAATAAGGAAAGCAACGCCCCAGCTCACATTTTCTTGAACATAAACTATAATTGTCACACCAAGAAGAAGGCCACAACAAAGTGCTGTGACCCATAAGTTGAAGAAAGACATCTTTTTCTTCCTTTCTTCTGAATCATTATCGTCGAATTGATCTGCTCCGAAGCTCTCAAGACACGGCTTATGCCCGCCGGAGCCAAGAGAGAGGCAATACATTCCAAAGAAAAATACAAATTCATGAATCTTTCTTGGTTTGTGACATAAAATTGTATTGCATGGCCTTATACTTGGAATGAATTGAGACATTGTCAAGATGCTTAGACCCTATATATAGTTTTGGCAATAATCAAGAAATCAATTAACTTGTTAATTAATTAAAAATCACTCAAGAACAATTATAAGTCTGTTTGATATTCCTGTTTAATATTACTATGGATGAAAAAACATTATGTTAAACATTTTTTTTTTCAAATGTGCTTATGGTGTGTTTGAGATTAGTGCTAGGAGGTTAAAAAAAGTATTTTTAATTTTTTAATTTTATTGATTGATTTTTATTATTTTTTATAAATTATTTTTTCAAACCTGTTTCTTAAAACAATTTAACTGTTTCCGTTTAAAAACAATTTAAAAAAAAATACAAAAAATTATGTTGAAAAGTGTATTTTCCAAATGCAATCATAAAGGGGACCTTACTACAGAAGTTTCAAAATAGTCTAAGAACACTCAAACTATTTTTTAAACAACATTTAAAATGATACTCTCTTTGTCCACAATTTATAGTCTACATTTTTTTTTTAAGATGTCTAAAATAAATAGTCCACTTTTTTTTTTCAAGTTTAATTTATTATTGAGTTTTAAAATGTGTCATTTAATATAGTTATAATTAATCATATTATTCTAAAATAATTAATGCAATTTGTAGTCATAATAACAAAATAAAATAAAATAAAATAAATATAAATTCTTAATCTTTATGTTAAAATAAAAGTAGACTATGAGTTGTGGATAAAGGAAATACTTTTTTATGAAAAAACACTTTCAATTTCGATGCTAGACATATTTTATATCTTGTTAGAACATATTGAATGATAATTAAAGAAATCAAGAATGATTTTTTTTTTTTTTTTATAGAAATTGAATTAAATGATATATGTATAATAGTTATTATTACCATAAGATATACGAGGGATGATACTATGATCATAAGAAATCTGCCAGTGTAGGCATCAGCTAAGAATCCTCCAACAAGAGGCATAATTGTTGTTACTCCTCCCCAGTAATTCACATTCTTTGCTGCTGTTTTCAGGTCTTGATTAATCACTTTTGTCAGGTATGATATCAGATTTGTAGATATTCCGAAGTGCGTAAGCCTCTCACTAAATTCAATTGCTGCATCAAAATTTATTGAAATTGATTACAGTTAATTAACTCACTAATGACATAACAGCCAACAACTTCATTTTATATTATATTGAGACCACTTAAACAATATGGATCTGCCGAGCCTGATCTGATAAAAGGAAAATTAGTAAGGCTTGGAGCGCAAGCTTGGGCCAGGCTTGGCCATGATTGGATCCAAATGTCTAAGCTCAAGATCAACCTTGAGCCTATCAAAAATTTTAGGGTTCGAACTGGCCCAAATTTTAATTTTAGAAATCATTTATATTATTTAAATATTAATTTTTAAAAATATTGATATATCAACTTATAAAAATAAAGAATACGAATACTTACTTTTTACATAACATCTCACACACATATTTATATATATTTGTTGGTTGGTCAGGCTGGACTAGAATGGACTCAGGTTCTAAACATGAGCTTGGCCCAGAATTTGAAAAAGTATAAATTAGATTGTTTTAAAAATTAGATCAGACTAACCAGTGTAACTAGTTGCACAAGAAATTGAAAGCCAATTCGGTTTAATTGCTTTTAAATAACTGATTTTTAGTTAAATTAAATTGAAACTAGAAAAGTCAATAAATCAGATGAATTGGTTCAATTTTTAAAATTTTTTAAAAAATAAACTTCTATTGTATTTATTTTTTTCCTAGATGTGTTTTTCTTAAATAGTTATAATTTAATATATTCTATTAATCACATAAAAATATTAAAAAAAATTCAAATATAGGTATTTTATAATAAAATGATTCAACTGTCCAGATTGATTGAATAAAAAATCGATGACTGAACCGGCTTGATTTTTAAAATACTAAATAAAATTCTCTAATAATATAAGTTCAAATTCTTATCTTTAGCATATTGGTCTCTAGGTCATGGGATCATGTCTACCCCTACATGTGTATATACGTGCACAAGTCTAAGGTATAGATTAGCATCATGTGACTTATATTTTTCAGGAGGTAAATTTTCGGGAGGTTATTTTCCAAAAATATTAGTAATTGTATATTTAGTTCCATATAACTTTCTGAAAAATTAATATGGTCATTTTTAGAAAATTAATAATATAAAAAATAATAATACATTTATAACTAATTGACAAAAAGAGATGCAATTATTAATAGAGAGTAGATATATTAATTTATTTTTATCTCAAATAAAAAAATTGCACTTACCTAATACCCTAAGAAGGTTATTTTCTCTCAATTCAGGAAGTGGAGATTTTTATTTCTCATAACTTTATTCAATTATCATTTTTAATTATTAAACAAACCAATTTTTTTTACTTCTCAAGAATTTTACTTTCTTATCTCACTTATTTTATATCAAACAATACTAATTGTTACTCGTGACCCCAATAATTAAATTGAAACTTTTCACATGAACTATTGATAAATTTGAATACATTCTTTTTAGCATTGAAAAAGTGAAATTCCAATATAAATCAATTGTTTAAATAATATATGCACCTCCGCTAAATTATAATTGAGTGTTCCTATACATTAGGCTTGTTAAATGCATTAACATCCATTTGACTATATATATTTTGTTGGCATATATATATATTTTCACGAATCAATTAATATTTGTGTGTCTCATTGGTATGATTGTAAGAAGTCAACGCAGTAATTTCTTCTACTATGATAACTGATATCAGCATTAAACTGCCAGTTAAATATTAGTTGATTCGGACAGATTTAGATTGAATTAGTTAGAATTTCATGTCTTGTTTGATCCAAACAATATATTATTACTTGATCTAGTAGAATCTTATAAAAAAGTGCTAAGTATCATTTTTATATTGTATTTTCTTTACTTTCTCTATATAAATTAAAACATGTGATAAATTTCAATAGTATTATTGTCATATTAATTAACTTTCAGGATAATTTCATGTGTTAACATACTTTAATAATATAGAAAAAGTAAGAGAATATAATATAAAGAATGTATTTAGTACTCAAAATTAATGTTTTATCCGCGCTATGTCAGTGTATGATTTTACAAATATTTTTATTTTTTAAATTGAAAAATATAATTAAAAACTGAAGAGAATTATCAAATTTAAATTAATTAGAGTCAAAATTCTTAAATTTTAACTTTTTAAGTTCATTAAGTCTTATTTGATCCAACCAATTATTACTTGATCTAAATGGAAATTTATATAAGACATTTCTAAATTTAGCTCTTCTAAAATCAAATTTTATCATATTCTGATTAAGTTAGATTAAGAAAAAAAATCTCTCGTTTAATTAAGATTAGCTTTTTATGGAGCCAAGTAAACTTATGAGATCTTTATGCTTTTTGAATTTATAAATTGGAAAAATATATATCTTTTTGGAATAAACACACAAGCGAATTAAAATTGAGAAGAGACAAGTACACACTTTAAAATAATGGCAATATGGAAAAATATATTTTAAAAGGAAAAAATTATCAATTTTTAAATATGTAGCCTTTGCAATAAGAAACCAAACACAGGCAACACAAAAGTTGTTGGTTTCTTCAAAACAGTAAATGGAAGCATATGGTTGAGAATTTGCCAGGTCTGTGATTTCTAATATCTACATTCTACAATGCTATCATCATTTGCACAACAACCATCAATAATTATCTGTAGGAATTTGATGTCCCTTTCTGAACCTTACTTGCCAAAGAAAAAAAAATAAAGAAAAGAACTATTGAAGCTAAGCCCAAAAATAACCAAAAAAAAAAAGAAACTTACTGATAATAAGAAGAGAGGCTTTCCAAACTCCAGTTGAACTTCTAAGAGGAGTTTTCCCTTTAGAATCTACAGAAGAATCATAAACCCATTTCTTTTCACTACTTTCTTGATAATTATTATTCGCTTCCATTCCTTGCTCCATGAATATAAAGATTATTGGAAGCTTAGCTCAAATCAAAATATAATGATATATACTGGTAGTTTACTATGAGAGGAGAATATATTATTGGAACAAGGCTCCTCCTTTGTTTTGATTTTATAGTTAGAGAATTGTTGGCTTTTGTTGGGGATCTGATAAGTGACCACAAGGTATACATGTTCCATATAATATTTCCACGTTTATTTGCCCCACTACTAATGTTCGGTCAAAGTAGACAAATTAAACAATAAAATAATAAAATTTAAATTCAATATGACCGTGCACAGAAACTTTTATAAGTTCAACATTCCCGTGTTAGATATATTTTCAATACTGAAACTCTCAAAAATTTCTGAAAAAATTTTAAAAAATTAAAAAAGTTTCATATTATTTTTTTTTTAAATTTCGGAAACTTCTAAGAAGTTTTCTAAAACTTGGAGAAAACTTATTAGATACTTTTAAGAAATTCTACTGAGAACAACCAATCTTGATAAAAAAAAATAATAATAATAAGAATAACAATAATCTAGAAGGGAAAAAAAAATTTAAATTCTAACTGGAAACTAAAAACTCGCTATACTAAAAGGGAAAAAAATTCAAATTCTAATTAGAAATTAAAAACACCTATTATTTTAGTTATTTAATTATATTATATATGGTATTTTCATAATTTTATTAAGAGATTATTAAAGTTACGGAAGTAATATAATTGATAATAAAATATTTATATATTTTGATATATAAAAAATATATTTTTTATATAATATTTACCCAATATTTAGTATCTTTTATTTTTAGAAGTTGGATCTCCATATTATATCGTTTTATTGTGTTTTTTGTTGCTATTTCTGTACAACTTATTGAGCATAATCAAAGATGAAAATTGTAAACTTTATAGCAAATAAAGTATCGTCTGTTTAATTTTTTTATATCTTTTAAAAAAGTGAAAAATAAAATATATTTTCTTTTTAACGAAAAAAAAAGAATATTTAAGGAAAATATAATTTCTTTTTAAACATGACTTTTTTTTTTCTTTTTTTAATTAGGATAAATACAGAATCTCACAACTCTTTCTATTTTATTGTTTTAAATTTTGTTCCCTCTTGAAAATGAAATGAAATGAGGTACCATTGATGAAAAAAATAAGAAAAATAGAAAAAATCCTGAGCAAATTGGCCACTTGTCCAAAGTCGCTTACAGTCATAATTAGCTCTTCTTCAAGTGGATTAAAGGGTCCCACCAGCTAACTTATCCACATCTGCATGGTTCTCATAATTTTGCTTTTTTTCTCTCAAGATTCTCTTCAAAGATAGTATATCTATTCATACAATTAATATGCATAGATTTGAGATCTTCAACCTTGCAATTAATTTATATTTAATTAATGAGAGTTTTCAAAAATATTATATTTTTAATATATTTTTTTTATTTTATAATAATAGGTCTATAATAATATATATTTTTCTATTTTAAATTATATTTCATTTTCCTTTTCAATAATCAGAGTAATTAATCTATTAATTTTTTAATATATCTCTATTTAATGCATATCTTTATTAATATGAGTTATTTCATTTTAGTAAAATAATATGTTTTATTTTTATTTTATTGAAGGGATATATTAGAAAAATACAAGTAAAATTTATTGATTTAATTAAATTAATTTTATTTTTCTTAATTTGTGTGAAAGTCACAGTAAACACGTGTGCATATATATATATATATATATATATATATATATATATATATATTAAATTAAAAAATTTGATAATCATTTGATTCAAACATATTATTTTCTCTATCCTAAATTAATAGTCCACTGTTTTTTATATCTAATCTAAAATTTAGTTCACTTTTCACATTTAAATGTTAGTTTTATAAGAAAATTCTAATATAAACCTTTATTAGTTATATTTATTAGCTGTTTAATTGTTGTATATATATTGAACAAAATGTATAAAATTAATGTATTGTTATTAAGGAGTACAGGTATTTTAAAAAATTTGCATGATAATAAAGATGTGTTTGGAATTGTTATTTGGAGTTGAAAAAAAAAACACTTTTAGAATTTTTTTAATTTAATTGATTGATTTTTATTATTTTTTATAAATTATTTTTTCAAATCTATTTCTGAGAAAAGTATTAATTTATCTGCTTCTGTTTAAAAGCAGTTTTATAAAAAATATAAAAATTTTTATAGAAAAACACTTTTAAAAAATTTAATCACAAACGCACCCTAACTAATCTTCTAAATATATGTGTAAAAGCAAATTGAACTATCAATTTGAGACGAAAAGAGTAATTATTATTTTTTTATATGGAAAAGATATCTACTTCTATTTTCACAAAAATTAACAGATTAATTTAGTTAAAATTATTATTTTTATTTAATATTTTTCATAACTCCTTCATTTATATTAGTAAATGACTATCTTCAAAATATCTATTATCTCCATCTTATAATAATACATATTTTAAAGAGTTGCACACATATTAATGATATTATTAAATAGCTTAATCTCAATCAAAATGGTCAAATGACAAAAAATATGCCATTTAAAAAACTTATTTACCCATATATGCTAGTTTTAAAAATATTTACCCATATATGCCATTTTTAGAGTGGAGACCATAAAACTGGAAGTCAAACTTCCGGTTTTGTGGCCTAAAATCTGCAGGCCCTTTTGTGCAGAAAACCGGATATTTGACATCTGATTTTTTGCACACGTGGCAACAGAACCGGATGTTAAACATCCGGTTTCTAAATTCCATCCGGATTAAGTAATTTTTTTTATATTTATTATATGTTTTTTTAAGTAAATATAGTAAGTAATTTTTTTTAAATTTATTATAAATTTTTTAAAGCATATTTATTATGAGTTTATCATTTATAATGAATTATTTTTATGGTAAGTAATTTTTTTAATATTTTTTATAAATTTTTTAAAGCAAATATTTATTATAAGTTTATTTCTTATAATAAAAAGTGGTCATTTATAAATTTAATTGATAAATTTTTTATCAATAATATTTTGTTAATTAATAATTATTTGAAATTACAAATATGTGAACTAAATATTTAGGTGAAATAATTTTATTTTATAAATAATAATATATGTATATCATTTAGAATGAATTTTTATTTTTAATAGATTTGATGATTTTTGTGATATAAAATTTGTTATTATGAAATAACAATTATTAAGAAATAAGTGAAATAATAATTTAATTAGTTTTATATTTATTTAAATCACATTAGTGTATAATTTTTTTAAAATTTTAGTTTGGATTTCGGAAAAACTAAACAAATAAATGACATTAGTGTATAATATTTATGGTAAGGAAACAAATACAATTTTTCAATAATAAATTTTAAGGAATATTTATACAATTTTTCTTTTGCAGATGGGACTCTGCATGCAGGTAGCATAGAAACCAGATGTTTGACATCCGGTTTCTTGCCACGTGTGCAAAAAACTGGATGTCAAATATCCGATTTTCTGCACACCTGCAGACGCCAAGCACTGCGCATAAAACTGGAAGTTTGACTTCCGGTTTTGTGGTCCCCACCCCTTGAAAATTTAAAAAAGTAGCATATATAGGTAAATAAATTTAAAACTGGTATATATGGGTAAATAAAATTTTTAACTAGCATATTTTTGTCATTTTCCCAATCAAAATAGATAAATATATCCTTATTTTATCATTAAAATTCATATTTTTTCTCTCGTCAAAATTCTATTTCTAATAGTATTTTGCATGGGATAAGTTTGAAAAAAAAAAAATACATGCTATATCAAATTCTTAAAACGACAATTAATTTAAAATAAATATTTTTCCTAAAATGTCCATTAATTTAAAATAGAGGGAATATTGTTTAATTTTTTTAATTTTATATCTCAAAACCGATAAAGTTCTCTTATTCTCATTAAAAAATATTTATTATTGATTAATGTGCCAATAATTAACATGCCTTCAATTATGAATGAAACAATTTACTTTGCTTCCTAAAAAATAATTTAAAATTGAGTTAAGGATCGAAAATTTGGAAACTTCAAGAAACAAAAGAAAAAGATGTTATGAATATAATGGAAAATGTAATACCCAGAATTTCTTTAGCCGATTATAAATAGTAAAGATGACATGATAATATCTATATATCATATCATTTAAGGTCCTCTTACTATACTAAGAACCTTAAAAATATCACTAGAAGTGAATGTAATGAATAATATGATAATAAATAAAGAAAGAAGTCAACATTTAATATGTGCTTTCATGACAAAATGAAAGTCAAACCGAATTTGACCTAATGAGACTGTGTTAGCTAGTTATATAAAATATGAATCTAAAGTGCTAGTAAATAGGTGTTCACATCTCTTAAGATATTGGGAGGTGATGATAGTGATATGAGAAATTGAATTTAATCAAATTCCAATAGTATAATGGAGGTCAAACTTAGTTTGACCCAATGAGCTTATGTGATACACATATTTGATCAATGCTAGTAAAGAGTTAGTAAATGGGCATTATGGTATATATGGAATTTATCTAATAATGTCTAGAGTGTGTAGTGATATTAGAATATAGAGATATGCATACTACAGTGAAAGAAATTGAATGGAAAATGCATGAAGTCACCAAGTTGAAATGTACATATATGGGTTTATTATTTGGGCTCTTGAACCCAAGGCCCAAGCCCAAGTATGGATAGCCCATTAGAGTTCACAAATTGGTGGAGCTTAACTCTACTAGGGTTAGAATAGATTAACTATGGTTAGAATGGTGAGTAATTGGGTTAGACATCAAAATTGATTATAAAGCCATCATATTTGACTAAGTCCACTTCTTAATAATGGTGGAAATCTCATCTCACCATCATCATTGTCCAAGTTCATTATTCTTCATCATTATTTATGCTAAGTCACCATCCACCTAAGAGTGATCTTAGCCATCCACCTTGATTTATCATAGCCATCCATCTTGATTGAATCATAGCCATTGAAGTTGTGAGATTAAATCACAACCATCTATTTCCTTTCATATATATAAGTAAAAAGATGTCAATTTCTTCTCATTTGGCAAACTCACCACCAAAAATACAACTCCCACCAAAGGAAAAACCTCTCAACTTATTCATCACTCAAGGATACCAATTATGGCTTTCCAAGGTGAGAATTTGTGCTTAGTTGTTTCTTTTATTGTTTCTAACTTGTGCCTTTGGTATTGATTGAATTGGTTTCTCTCCTTTTCCATCTTCATGGTTCGGCCAAGTTAAAGAAATTCAAAGGGGAATTAATTTTACATGCCCCATATTGAAAGATGAGTATTGGAATTAAAAATTTGAAGGGTTAAATAAGTGAAAATTTGCAAGGAAAGCAAAAAGTACACAAAGTGAGAATTGGGAATCTAGGTTTGGCCTAAATAGGAATTGTTCAAGGGAGGGTATAAAAATTTATTTGGCAATTTTCTAGGTTATTTTGGATATGGAATAATGATTTGGAGGTGTCAAATTGGATTAAAGAAGCTTGGTTCACTCTAAACAATTCATGGAAGCATAAACCTAGCTAAAAAGGAGAACTATGTATTATAATGTTAGTTTTGATGTTTGATTGATCATATGAGTTTTATATTATGCTAGTTTCATATTTCTATGATTAATTTGAGGATTTGAAATGGAATTATAGGTTTTCCCTAAATTCTAGGGTTTATGGAAAATTTAGGATTTTGGGAATTTGACTTGGATTTATAAAATTAAAGGGATAATCAAGATTTAGAATGGTGTCATATGAATTGTATAATGTCAATTTTGAAATCCAATGGATGGAAATGATTTACTCTAAAATTAATGAATTAGATTCATTTATGGAATTGATGATGGGAATAGTATTGACTCTAGTGAATATTGGAAATTTCTTAGTTGATTGGAGTTGACTAGCATGAAATTGGAAAAGTAAAATTGAGAGAAGAGGAATTATCTTTCCTAAAATTAATAGCTTTGAGAAGAAAATGTTAAGTTGATGATAAGTATATGTATAGTATATTATATCTTGACTTAAAGTGATAAGTTGTGAATAAAATAAAAGTATTAGTAAAATAAGCTAAATTAAGTAATGTGATAATAAGGAAGTAATTGATATGTGATTGGAATGCAATGTGTAGAGTCTAATAACAAGGTCAAGGGTAATGTCTAAGAGTACAAGAAGCACCACTTGTACCAAAGTCAATGTTAATGGGAGCAAAAGAGTCCAAGGTGAATACTTAATAATATAATATACCTTGTTTCATATACTTGAACCTTTATTGTTCCAACCTTAATGGTTGAATTGTTTCTATGCCTTGATAAGTTGAATGGCTCATTGATATTGCACATTCTTGATTTCTTGATAAGCTTAATTTGCTTATTGAATATTAAACCATTGATATGATACTTTATTGATTATTGAGCCAAAGTGAATCAAACATTTCTTTATGGCACTTGGCCAAATGAGTCTATATTGTTTTGATCTTATAATATGATCAATGATGAGAACTCAATTATTATTGATATATTATCCATTGAATTATTTAATGGATGGAAAGGAAAAACGTTATAATGATACCGTGATAAGCAGAATACTCCTCTGATGTGGGGCAATATATCAGACATTGTGCACAATGGTAATGGACCCGTGGATAGGGTAAAGATTATCCGAACCTTAGCTGGGAAGGGTTTAAGGTCTCCAGTATGTATAACCTGATCAGTAGTACGTGTGATGAGGTATATGGGAGTGAGCATGGCGTATGCCGCCACTCGATTGATTATAGGAGAAACACACCGTTTCCATAAAAGGAATTATTCTGCTAAAGATATAATATATATATATATATATATATATATATATATATATATATATATATATATATATATATATATATATATATATATATATATATATATATATATATATATATATATATATATATATATATATATATATATATATATATATATATATATATATATATATATATATATATATATGGGAAAATTGTTCCATAAGAATATTTTTGACCCACTTTACTTTATTGCTATAAGGAATCACCATTAAATTTCACATTATTTGTTTAACCTATATTATATTATTATGTACTCACTGAGCTATGTCTCATATTTTAGTGGTTTAAACTTTTCAGGTACAGCCAATGAGTTAACAAGGTAAACTCCAAACCCTATTTTCCGCTTGGGAGTTGCTATGCTAAGTTTGAATGTTGTCATTTCTGAACATGATGACTATTGTTAGAGCTTCGTGGTTATTAAAGGATTAACACTAATAAATCATAGGATGTATATGTAATTTGAACAGTATTGTAATTGTTATTGTAAAAATGTATAAAGTAGTGAATATTCAATTTACGATATGAGATTCAATTTGAAAGGTTATTCATATTGTGTTTACAATTGAGATTATGGGTAACAAGGAAAAGTAAATAGGTTACAATCTTGGAAATGGTTCAATGTGATGAATGTTAATTGATTATGAGTGAAATGGGTTCTATGGGTTTTCGGTGCCCTTATGGCTACCCATGCCCTAGGACCGTAGCGGCTTAAAAAGGTGGGTCATGACAGAAAAGAATAAGAATAAAAAATATAGAGAAGATAATAGTTTTTTAGTTCTTTCATTCAATAGTATTAAGCCCTTTATATAGAATACAGAAAAGAAAAAAATAGAAAGCTTTTCTAATAAGGAAAATACAATCAATACTAATATAGAAATTAGAATATTAATGTATATGGAAAGACATCAATCAAATCTTATAATATATTATAACACTCCCCCTTGATGTATTTTACAAAGAATATGCCTCATCAAAACCTTACTAAGAAAAAATTCTACGGGAACAAATCTTAGCGAAGGAAAAAGAGTACATTATTCTTGTAGAGATTTGCGTCATAACACTGTCTCATTAAAAATCTTGTGAGGAAAACCCAATGGGATAAAACCTAGGCTAAGGAAAAAAAAGTACAGTGTACCAAAATCTTCCTCTTATAAAAATATGATTTCTATCAAATATTTCTTAATCGGCACATGCCAATTTTGTTGACTAACTTTTCTAATGTGATTGTAGGGACTGTCTTTGTAAACAAATCTGTCAAGTTATCAAATCATAATATCCACATATAATAATTTATTTATAATACTCTTTTAGGATATTACTTGCACTATGAATATGCCTCGTTAAAAATCTTGCTAGAAAATCAAGTAGGAAAAAACATAGCTAAGGAAAAGAGTATATTTCATGCGCTATTTTGTCATTGCACAGATTGCCTCATTAAAATCTTTGTCCAAGAAAATCTTATGGAACAAAAACTTGACTAAGGAAAAAGATTACAATCATATACTAATTCATACCCCCTGATGAGGACAGATTTTAACACGGCGTATACTAATTGATGAAATAATGCCATTTAAATACCACATTAGGTAAATGCTTAGTACATAAGTCTGTTAGGTTATCACTCAAGTGAATTTAGTGGATATCTCTTCTGGAGCTTATGTATATACAAGAATTTAGGTCAAGTTTATATTTACTTCATTACCCTTGATATAACCACCTTTAATTTGTGCAATGTAAATTGCATTATTCTCAAAATACAATGGAAGTATCTTTTAGTGAGGTACTTCAGGACCATAAATATTTTTCTAAAATTGCAGTACCACCATAAGTGAATACATAGCCAGTCTAAGATCTGTCATCATGGAGACTAAGCAAATAACCAATATTTACATATAGACCAATTTCAAATATGAATCATAATATTAATAGTATATTGAAAATAACTTTTTATACCACTCTAATATCTCTTAGTAGGTGCAGAGCTATACCTAGTTATGAATTTTTCTTACAAATACAATTTCAAGCCTGATGTAATTTGCAATATACATAAGTGCCCCTATAGCACTTATATATGGTACTTTAAGACCAAATAACTCTTTGTTATCTTATTTAGGTCTAAAATGGTATCTCTTCACTTTAGGTGAGAGGACCACCGCTGGTATATTTAAGGGAAAAGATTTATCCATACAAAGTTACTTAAATACATTTTCCACATAAGTAGATTGGTGTATTATGACTTTTTGATAATCGATCTGCAGGCTGATTTAAAGTTTCATTAAATTTTTCATTTCGAACTGACTTTTCAAATAGATACATACTTCTTTGAGTTCTTTATGAGTCATACTGATATTTAGATCATCAACATATACTGCAACAATAACATCTACCATTATATGGTCTTTTATTAATACAAATGGATATAGTGTATTATTCACATATCTTTCTTTCAATAAAAATTTACTTAAACAATCACACCATATGTCCATATTGTTTTAATCCAAATAAGGACTTTTGTAATTTGATGAAATAAATGTCACTTATTTAATGTATATTCATTTCTGATATATCTAGTCCTTTTGGGACTCTCATATAAATATCATTTTCATAAGGTATATATTAAGTCTTTCTTTAACTGTCATATTAATCGAATAACGGAACATGATCATTTCTAGAATAAGAGAATTATTTTTCTCATAGTTAATAATAGAATGAGTGTAGCTCTATTTTAGTTGCCTCTTTCCATGATGATCAATCATGTTTATGCTACTATTTAGTTATACTTATAGATTCTGGATCCAGATTTTTTTTTGAAATAGCAAGAGCTACTGTTGAGGCAAATTCATCGTCGATGATAATTAAATTTCTATCAACTCTTTCTCTTATATCACAAAAATAATTGAGATCTCATAGTCATTTATATGATCATCAACTCCAAAAGCCATATCTAGAAGATCTAATTATTTTATTATCTCAGTCTGTGTCTCATAATTGGCTATAGCTCTTTGATTGAGATCTTCATCTTCAAGAGGTTTATTTTCAGGAGATTTTATGAGTGACGTTGCTTTTCTTTTTCGTGGATTTTTGTCTTTAGTTCCAATTTACTATCCATACTTCTAGCGTGTAGTGAGATTGATTGATTTTTCTATTTGCAATTAGAACCACAATCCTTGCTGGAGTATTAACAGCTATAATATGAAACTTTACCACTCTTTTAGCATCTATAAATGTATTTGACAGTTAAGTTGCAATTTGTTGCAACTAAGTTATTTTGTAAACTTTTAGTTCACTTTAATTTGTACGTTGATCAAAATTATTTAAAGAGTTTTCCTTTTGATAAATTTCTAGACATTATTTAGCATTGCAGGTACTTTTCTCCCCCTGATGTCGAGAAATGTGCCTCATTAAAATAAATTCTTAGTCTCTTTTATGGACCCATTGTCACACAATGAGATAATGATATTAATATATTTATGACACAACTAAAAATTTACAGCTTATGTCATTGTACAAGTTTCAAAGGAGAATATGTATTATATACATAATGATATTTAAGCCGAACTTTCAAGGTTTAATTATTAAACTATAAGTTCAATGCTTGAACTGCAGATTCAACGTAATATGTTGTGCATATATATGGGGGATAAAACAATAATGAAGTAATTCATTATAATGCACAACTTGTAAAATCCTTGCAAATTACTCCTTCAGGAAATTTACATAAAATCATCAATATTGAATTGAGTTGTGTCCTCTATATGGGCGGTTCCTCTTTCAGAATCTCATGATCTACCAAATGATCTATAGCATTCACTTCAGGGAATGCAGTTGTACTAGTGGGCATTGTTTGATGATTTCTCGTTAGTGATTATTCTTTTAGAATTCTCATTATCTACCAAATGATTTATAGCATTCATTTTAGGGAATGCAGTTGTACAAGTGGGTATTATTTAATGATTTCTCATTAATAATTATTCTTTGCAACCACTAGAAAAATAATATTTGTAAATTTTCACTTTTTATACTACTACTACACGAGCATGTAACTTTATTACTATACAATTTCAGCTGTGAAGTGATTTTAAACATGGTTAAATTATATTCTCAAATAGACTTCAAGTGATCATATCAATCTTTAAAACTCTTCTAGATAATACAAAAATCTTAAATTGTGAGATATTCATCCATTAGACCCCTTTTACATATAGTATAAATATGATCAAAGTCTTTGTGTTAGAAATAAAACAAGAATATTAAATTGATTTTCTTTGAAATTTAGAATTCAATTGATTTTGAGAAAAAATGAAGAAATTTGAACTTATTTCATGTAAAAACTCCAATAATTTATAAATCAAACCAACCATTTACAATAAATTCATGTTTATAATGAAAAAATAAATTTTCAATTATTTCAAATATCATTCTAAAACCAAACACAAACAATATAAATTTTATACTCAAAAGTCAAAATAAGGCAATTACTATAAAATATATTTGGATCAAGCCAAGTTGAAGACAAATTAACCATTAATTATAAGGCACAACAATTTTTATATTAGATAACTAGTTAAAAGTAAAAAAAAAATAATATCAATGACATAAGCAAATTATACTTGCTAATCAGAGAAATCAATATATATATACAACATATTTATCATGGTATATTTATAATTCCACTAAGGAATTTAGGACATAGATATCATGAGTATAAGTGAAGACCTCTCTTGAGTAAATTTAAGTTAATTATCAATTTCACGGGATTTTTGAAACTCTAAATATATTAATTGGTCAAAAATTAGTGAATTGTATAGGTTCAGGTCTTCAAAATACAGAGTGTATATTATAACTATTATATACTCCTAGTATAAGCGGAGTTTACTATATAATATATAAACTAAATTCCTCATAACTATCATCTTAATCATGCCCAAAAAAATACAAAAGAAAAACACAAATTTTCTACTTATATGTTATATATATAATACTGTTTATTTATTAAAATAAAATCGTCAATAATATATATATAATAGATTAACCAATTAGATATTTTAAATATCCGTTGTAATTTGTAACTTATTGAAATTGTTAAAGGAAGATAAAATATGGCAAACAAGAAGTTCACCCTACAAAGATTAACTAGAGTACCAAACCTGTCAAACAATTATCGGACAAATGAAAAATCTTTAGTAGCATTAAATTTTCAATACCTGAACGAGTGACATCAGTTAATCCAGAAATTTTTAGGCTTAATTTCATATTCAACAAAATCAAAATTAATGGGCAATATGCCACATTGATTTGCTGCTCTCAATTTCAAATCAAAAATTATACTACCACGTCGACAACATGGCATGAGAATCCCATAAGATAAATAATTAATTAAGACTAATTCAAGAATTTCAGTATTTAGTATCCATGATAAATAATTCATACTCGTGATGCTGAGGGCCATCAATTAACATTATCTAATATAAGATCATAATAAAATCAGTCTTTTAAAGACTTGCAGACAATGCATTTAGTTTTTTAGGAACATTAAATAATTCTTTAATGAATTTATATTTGTTTATTTTGATTAGTTTTTCAGGAATTATATAGAATATTAGTTCTTCAGGAACTGTAGAGAATATCAGTTCTTCAGAAACTGTAGATAATATCAATTCTTCATAAACTGTAGAGAATACTAGTTTTTTAGAAACTGTAATTATTATTAGTTTTTCATGAACTCATAACTTAGTTATTTATTTAATTAATTTTTCAGGAACTATAAACAATACTAGTTCTTCAGGAATTATAATTTAAAATATAATACTAGTTCTTTAGGAACTCATAGCTTAGTTAGTTATTTAATTAGTTTTTCAGAAACTATAAATAATACTAGTTCTTCAGGAACTAGTATTTAAAATATAATGCTAGTTTTTCAGAAACTAGAATTTAAAATATAATACTAGTTCTTCAGGAACTAAAATTTAAAATATAGTGCTAGTTTTTTAGGAATTAGAGTTTAATTGATTAATCATTAAATAGTATATCAAATCTTTATAAATCTAAAAAAACGATTTTAGGTAAATGATTATAAGAGAGAAAAAAAAATGATTTTTTCAAATTAATTAGCCGAATATGTTCAAACGATTTCTTAAAAAAAAAACGATTTAGTTTTTTTTTTCTTAAAAAAAATGTATTTGATATATAAATATTAATAATAATAGTAATTAATTAGACAAAAACTATTTACCATAAATCTTGAATTTTATTTTTTCAAATTTTTTTACCTTAGTTAGGTTGTAACAAACCACAAGCTATTCGAAATTATAAATAATATTATAAAATAATTTGTGCTGATAACGTGTTATAAATATAATAGAGAAGAACAAGAACAAAAAAAAAGTTATTTCATTCAATGGTATTAAGGCATTTACATAGAGTATAGAAGAAAAAAAAATTTTTTTTTCTAATAAGAAAAATATAATCAATACTAATATAAAAATTAGAATATTAATATATATGAAAAGACATCAATTAATATATTATAACGAAAGAAAAGTTGTTGAATTATACATAGACAGTACTCTTTTCTTTTTAGGGACTAAGAATTTAATACTTTTGTAAAGTGAAAATTCTAATAATTATGGCAATTATTATATGGTATTATTCTATTCTATAGCTATCCCTACCGAACATTTTTATTTGACAATTATTATATGGCAAAGAAAAGTTTGTGTGTTAAAAAAGTGATCTAAGTTACAACTTTTACACAACTAATTAAGCTTTTTGACTTGTACTTTTTAGCAAGTAAATGATTCCAAACTTGCTTAACACAACCAAATAAATAAAAAAAAAAAAAAAAAGAGAGAGAGAAATTTAATTTAAAGTTCAAAAAAAAAGAGAAATTTAATTTAATGATTCCTAAATAAAGAGAGTGGATAACGTGCCTATATTGATATTTTAGAAAACTATAGCCTAATTGTAAAGGAAAAAAAAGACACTTTTGAGATTCGCCTTAACATAAATTTTTATTTTTTTAAAGAGTATTACCAAAAAGATTATAGATGTTAAAATATATTTTTTTCAGTATCAAAATTATTAGACTAATAATAATAATAATAATAATAATAACATAAACTCCTTTTTTTTTTTTTTGAAAACTAAACTTCTCATATATTTGATGAAATTATAAAATATAATATTAGTGAAATTAATTGTATGCATATATCATTATTAATTATATAATTACAAAACCTAAATCATAAATATATATATTAATACATTATAATTAAGCATATAAACAAGCCTATTTGGAAACCTTTTAATCAAGTTAATCACGTACTATTAGAAATACGCGTTTTACTGACAGAATAGTATCCGTCAATCGTGCAAACTAGTAATTGGACTCAATATTGACGGAAAAACATCATTATTGACGGTTTCCTGACAAAAATTAATGATGGATCAAATAGATAGTAAAATATCCTACTATTGGGATTACTAGCCAATTACTGACCGAATGGAATGCCATAAGTCAGGCGTGAGTTTTTTTATAGCAATTAATAAATTTACTTACAGATTACTAATGGAACGCCACGTGGCAATAGATAAACCATTGGTAATCCGTTGATTAATAGCAACCATATTATATCGATGGTTTATAAAATTTATTGACGGATTACTGACTATCTTGAAAAATGGGACAGATAGTTTGTTGCCATTAATTCATTTATTGACGGAATTTTTTAATCAAGTGACACGTTCCATCAGTAATCCATCAATAAATGTTAAATTTAAACTATTCATATCCCTTCCCCTTTCTTTCTTTCTTTTTTTCTTCTTCTTCTTCCTTGCTCCTCTCTCTACTTTTCTCTGTTCTCTCTTCCTCTCTGTCTTTTACTCCGGTTTTGCTCACCGTCGGTCGGTAGCCATCCACCGTTCATGGGTGCCTTGCTTCTAAAGCTAAAGATTACTAGTATGTATTAATTTTATTTTAGATTTTTTTTTATTGAGATTAAATTGTGTTTGTTGAAATTTGTTTGAGAGGTTAATTATTGTTCGAGAATTTGTTGAAATTTTGTTGTGTTTTTTATTAATTTTATTGTGTAATTGGGTTATATATATATATATATATATATATATATATATATATATATATATATATATATATATATATATATATATATATATGCAATTAGAAATATAAATAAAAATAAAATTTTGTTGTTTTAAATTTTTTGAGGTTTAATTTTTTTTTAAGCATAATAATTTTTTTTTAAAAATTTATGCTAGTATTAAATATGGTGAAATTATTTTAGTAAATATTATTTTTTTTTATAAAATTTTGTTTATAATTCTGTGAAAAAATTGCTAGATTTATTTTTTTTATTTTTTATATTTTGTAATATTTTTTTAAAATTATATTTTCTTAATTTATTTCTATATATAAATTTATTTGTTTAATATGAGTAATGATTTTGGTATGTATTTTGGATTTTTTTCTAGTAGTCTTATTAATTATTTTATTTTGGTTTTATTAATAGAATTTTAATTTTATTTCAGATAATTTCCATATGGAACAACAAAAAAAGTCATATTAGCGCATCAAGAGGTCTGTACTATAATTTAATTTATTTATGTTAATATATAATTGTAATAATTTGTAATGTGCTTTTGAATGTTACGTATAATTTATAATTTGTTATGTTGTTAATTTGAGATTTATTTGTAAATATGTATGAAAAAAGGTTAATTTTCACTGACTGTCCCCAAATTACTAACCAAGTAACATTATGGTATCTGAATTTTAACTTGTAATAATAAACTCCTTAAACTTTAATTTAGTAACATATTAGTTCCTGAACTTCAACTCATGAACTTTAATTTCAGTAACAAAAAACCTTTTCACATCATCTCCCATTAAACACTTTAATAGAATACTGATATCACATACTATGTATAAAATCAAAAAAGAAAAAAAGAAAAAAGAAAAAAGCTAGGTCATTAAACTTGAAGAATTAATAAATTTGGCTAGTTGTAGGATTTAAGAGAGTTTTGAAAGATGATTTAGTTTGTCATAAAAGTTCAGCTCGATGAAAAAGATAGCGGGAGAAAGAGAAAGAGAAAGAGAGGAGTTAAAATCCTTACAAAAATTTATTTTACCATTGAAAATTAATTACTAATATTTGCTTATATGGTGTCCCACGTGTACATTTAATGAACTAGCTTTTTTTCTTTTTTCTTTTTGATTTTATACATGGCATCGCGCGTCAGTATTTCATTTAGATGTTTAACCAGACATGATGTAAGGAGATTTTCTATTACTAAACTTGAAGTTCAGGGACCATAGTGTTATTCAAATTAAAGTTCAGGAGATTTACTATTACACATTAAAGTTCAGAGACTATGATATTACTAAAATTGAAGTTCAGGGAGTTTACTGTTACAAATTGAAATTTAAGGACCATAGCGTTATTCGGTCAATATTTCATGGACCATCAGTGAAAATTAGCCATGAAAAAAATATAAATGTTGTCATGTGAATTTGTAATTTATAGCTAATTTGTATTTTGTCATTTAATTTTTAATTATGTTGTTAAGTTTATGTGAATTTATAAATGTATATGTATGGATATAATTTGTATTATTTTAATAAATGCGTTAATTTCAAACATATTAGAATAAAATATCTAAAATATAGCCTTAGATCATTTGATGGATTAAAAAATACAAAAAGAACCAACAAATATGCCATAAAAATTGAAATTAAATGCATTTCATAAAATACAAAAAAATAAGAAAAATTTTAATTAGGAGTAAAAATAGAATTTAAAAAATATAAAGAAAACAATAAAATATAAATATATCTTTAAAATTGAAATTTTAAATGCATTTTATAAAATATAAAAAAAAAATGACAAATATCCTCTTAGGAGAAAAAATAGCCTCAAAAATAGCCTTAAACATAAATGCCTTAATTATGCTAAAAAATAATTAATATTAAAAAAAAAAAAGATTTGAAAGAGCATATAATTATGCCAAAAATAATTAAAATTCAAACATTAATAAAAATTAACAATTGAAAGAGCATTTAATATAGAAAATATAAAATTATAAGAATATACAAAATTGTACATGAAAATCAAAATTAAAATGATTAATAAGAATTTTAGTATAAATTTTATTTAAGTGATATAAAAAATGACTAATATAATATTAATATCTTTATTATTAAGTAATAATATATATTTAAAATTGCAATATGGTTGAAAAAGAAAAAAGTATAATACATTTAGAAATTTGTAGGGTATTAAATAAATTTTGCCTTTATTCCGTGAATTTATTTCATTAATTTTTTGTTATATGTTCTGATGTTATACTGTTACAATTGTTATTTGTAAAAAAAAATTTATTCTTTTGTTAATGAAAACATTTAAATGATTTTAATTTTATTTTTGGACTTTGACAATCAAATGCCTAAAGATAATGTTAATTAAAAATCATTAATAAATTTAGAATTAACCGTAGATCTCATTTAATGTCCTGCTTATCAGATGATGAGAGAATATTAAATTGTCTAAAGTGGGCGGTTTAGAGATTTCGTTGTCTGTGTATATTCTTATATAATACACATGCCTGAAATTTTGGTATTACCTTCCATGTCCTGGTTATTTGGGATTTTCCAAATGTTGTGCACTAGGAGAACTGTAGGGACATGCTGCCGAAATTTCAACAGGTGTATAAATGTAGAATATAACAGTAACAGTTATACATCAATGAGTTTCTAAATAAATTAGGTTCTTACCTTATAGGGAGGGAGATATAAAGATATAGAATTAGATGTTGAGAACTTAATTGAAATTAAAACCAATCATATTAAATTAAATTAAATTTTGTTTGTGTGATATAAATACATTGAATTAATACTCAGAATTTACAGGGAATAATTATGAGGACTGATAGGAATTGGACGTACTATAGACCTACATATGAGTATTTGGATTTGAAATTCTTAGAGGGTTTAGATCAATTTATGCAATTCGTGACATCTCAGTCACACTGCATGAGTGAGACCAGTGTTCGATGTCCTTGTAACTATGAGAAATGTTAGAATAAAAATTCTCTTGAATAAGATATTGTCAAGTTGCACATTTTGAAGAAGCATTTTGGAACAGAGTACTATGAATAGTATTTGCACTGTGAAGTCAGTAGGTTTGAAATTTCAGCTGCGGCTAATGCAGATGGTGAAGAAGCAAATAATTGTCCTCCAACTACGTACCATAATATGTTAATGGATATTGCTGGGCCATATTTTAATTGGAATGGAATGGAGAAAGCACCAAATTTGATTGCTTAAAAACTGTATGGTATGTTAGATGTAGCTAACAAAGAATTGTGGCCTGACTGCGAGAAATAGTCTAAGTTATTTGTAGTGGCATGACATTTAAATATTAAATCAAAACACCATCTATTTGATATTCAAAAGTTTCTATAGTAGATAACACAATGGTGGATAGTTTCTATAGCACCAAGAAGTTAATACAGGGTTTGGGCCTTCTAATCGAGAAAATTTATTGTTACAAAAATAATTGCATGCTTTACTAGGGTGAAGACAGTAATCTGATTGAAAGCAAGTTTTATGATTGGCCTACATATAAGCCAAGACGTTGGGGTGCATGTCCATCCAATAAAAATATTCCATATAAGATAATGTTTTACTTCCCTCTTACTTTGAGGTTGTAGAGATTATATGCCTCTGAAGCAACTACAAAATATATGAGATAGCATGCGCAACATAAAGAGGAAGATGGGTGGTAGCATTTCAATTGGATAAATCTAGAGTTTGCTTTTGAAATTTGCAATGTTTGTTTTAGGCTATACACTAATGGCTTCCAACCTTTTAGATAATTTGGATAGTAATACTCATCATGGCCAATTATAATAACACTATATAACTGCCTCCAGGGATGTGTATAAAGAAAGAATACATGTTCCTGTATGTAATAGTCCCCAAATCAAATAATCTAAAACAGAGATTGGATGTATTTTTGCAGTCTCTCATTGGAAAATTGCTACAGTTGTGGGATATAGGCGTCGAAATATATGATATGTCTATGAAGCAAAATTTTCAGATGCGAGATGCTCTGATATGGACTGTGAGTAATTTCTCTACATATAGTATGTTGTCTGGATGGAGTACTCACGGTAGACTTGCATGTCCATATTACAAGGAAATAATGAACTCCTTCACCCTTCCTAAAAGGGGGTAACCAATCATCGTTTGATTGCCACAACAAGTTCTTACTGCATGATCAACCTTTTAGGCAGAACAAAATAGCTTTTATAAAGAATTAAGCTGTTCATGCATTTGCACCGCCTATACAGTCAGGAATAGAATTGTTGCAAGAAATAACTAATTTGAAGTTGATGAGAGTGATTGAAGTAGAAGCTCATGATGTGAATGCTCAAATTGCAAAGTGAAGTGGATGCAAATGGAAGAAACGAAGTATATTTTGGGATTTGCCATATTGGAGTACTAATATGATTAGACATAATTTGGATGTCATGCACATTGAGAAGAATGTGTTTGAAAATATTTTCAATACGGTAATGGACATCCTAGGAAAAACTAACGATAATGCTAAATCAAGACAGGACTAGAAACAATTCTGCATCCATAAAGATTTAGAGATGGATGAAGTCTTCACAAAATATCCAAAGGCAAGGTATGTGCTCAATAAGCATGGCAAATAAGTCTTCTGTGAATGGCTGAAAGATATGAAATTTCTAGATGGGTATATATCTAATATGGGTAGATGCATTGATCTGCGAAAACTAAGGTCGTTTGGAATAAAGAGCCATCACTGTTATATTTTCATGTAATGCTTACTTCCTATTGCTTTTTGTGAAATTTTATTGAGGGATGTCTAGCAACCACTAATGGAGTTGAATTTATTTTTCAAAAAACTCACTTTAACACTTCTTAGGGAAGAGGACATAGTGAGGCTTGAAAATACCATGCCACTGATCTTGTGTAAACTGGAACACATTTTTCCCCTAAGTTTCTTCGACTCTATGGAGCATCTACCAATACATCTTGCATATGAAGCTCATATAGCAGGCCTTATTTAGCACCAATAGATGTATCCATTTGATATATGAAATCTTTGACTACTTTAATATTTGCAATCATATCCTTTAATTTATAATAAGTCATATTTGTAATCTATGATATTTATCTGCTATAGATTTAATGGACATTTGAAACATAATGTAAAAAATAAAGCAAGAGTTGAAGGCTTCATATGTAATGCGTACTTAATTAAGGAAGTCTCATCATTCTGCTCTTATTATTTCAAACTCCACGTCCATACAAAGAATAGGAGGGTATCTTGAAAAGATGATGGCAGAATGTTTGAAGGAGCAAATATCCCCGGTATTTTATTAATATTCACTCATTTAGGTAGACCATTTGGTTGACCAAAAATGAAATTGACAACCGACGAAGAATACAAGGCAGCTTAGTCTTACATTCTTCTAAATTGCTTCAAAGTTGCAAAATACATCGAGTAAGTTTCAACTTATTAAGTAATAACTCACATTAAGTTATTTTCAAGTTTCTTGATTGTTTTACTTATTCTTTTTTTTCAAGTTTCGTGATTGTTTTACTTATTCTTTTTCCTATTTTATGAAGCTTATATATTGATATATTGGAGCAATCTATGCTAAATATAGCAACAACTGCTATAGATAAAAAATTAGAGACTGAATTTGCTTAGTAGTTCTTATGCAAGTTTAATACAGTAATATTACTTAAAAATTAATATAAGATTTGTTTTTTATACCATCCTGTTTATATGTTTATTGTTGTCATAGGCCAATGATTTTGCAAATAGAATTACGAATCAATTCATTATTGATCTTTCCAAGGGTCCATTATAGTATGTTACGACTTATCCTATTTATAGCTCTATATTTTTAGAGTTATTTTATTTGTTTAAATTTAAATTTTAACTCAGTTCTCCAGAATACAATAATATTATTACTTATTTTGAGAAATAAATAGTTATACAATTTATAAATAAATTATAACATATTTTAAGTATTTTTATTTTATTTTTGCATATTAAAATGATGTCGCAATGATGCAATAAAATAAATGATGTAGGCGGTGATATCATAAAAATAATGATGCAAGTAATGATTCAAGTTTTCAATCAATGATAAATAAATTTAATGGTTGGTGGCCAAAATTCAATAGTTGGTGGCCAACCTAACTATTGTTGAATTTTTAATGTAAAAATTCAATGGTTGGTGGCCAACCTAACCATCAATGTTGAATTTTTTATGTAAGAATTTTAATGAAACTTGAATTCTTCCACCAAGCATGCCTATAAATACCATACTTGGCAAAGAAAAATAGCATCAAGGAATCCATCAAAAAAATATTTAGAAAAAAAAATAGATTAGTTTTCTTTTTTGTTATTTTTATCAAAAGAAGTTTTGGAACTCATGTTCATCAAAGATTGTATCCCAAAAAGAGTTCTTTCTAAAATTTACTCCTGAATTTAATTTTAAGTTGTTATTATGTTTATTATTAATTTAATTATTTCTTCCTTCTTAATTATGAGTAGGTAAGTTTATTTTTCTAGGATTTAGATGTAATCTTTTGATTTTCATATGATTATTTATATTTAATTTATTGGATTGATTGTTGGAATTAATATTTTATCTTAGAACTTAATGCTTGTAATTAACTAGCCATTAATTACATGATTTAAGATATTGTATGAAGTAACGAGAGTGGAAACACAATATTAGTTCATTAGGATAATTGACCTAGGGAATATATTGCTTAGAGATAATAATACTCTTTTGTGATTTTTAAAAGGATTTCCATAAAACTTAATGGGTTTGTGTTAATTGCTTATGATAATGAGAGTAGATGTAAGGTTAATATGAACATACATGTTGTATCTTGATAAAGAACATAATATAATTTGGGAAAATCTAATCATTAATTCCAGCAAAAATAATCCATCTAAAGATTATAAAGAAATTATATGTGATCAATTGATGAATTCTAAATCCTAGACCTTTAATCTTATTTTCATATTTATCATTATTTATTTATCTGAATTTCACTTTAGCTTAAAATATAAAATCTCATAATTGATTTTCTAAATAATAGAGTAATATTAAAATTGGTACTTGACAAACCCTTCCTCATGGGAATGATACTCACTTATCACTTTATTACTTGTAAACGATCTGTGCATTTGCAGAAATTATGCAATACCTATTTACTTCAGCAACGAGTACAAGTTTCATACTAAAAAGCAAAGTTTGAGTAGGTCATCAATTAATAGCGGGACATGTATAAAGGGTTCCAATTATAGTGAGAATGCATTGGACTATTACGGTCAATTAATGGAGGTAATGCAATTGGAATATCATGCACTTCCAATTAAAAGGACTGTTTTGTTTAAGTGTGAATGGTTTGATCCAAATATGGGAATGAAGTTCATAAATAATATAATCTTTTTGAAGTCAATCATAGGCAGCGATTCAATAAATACAAGCCGTTTATATTGGCAATACAAGCTTGTTAAATTTATTATGTTCCCTATTTGAGTCTACGATAAGATAAAGCTTATTGGTAAATAGTATGCAAGATTAAAGTTAGATCAGTCGTAGAGATTAAGGATGATAATGGATTAAAGCTAGATCAGTCATAAAGATTAAGGACAATAATGGAATAAGTACAACATCTGAAGAACCATTTCAAGATGACGAAATTGATAAGTCTATGCTTGAAGTTAACGTGATGAGCCTCCTGCAACTTTAAATGATCTTAACGAGCAATTGGTTGAAATGAATGATGAAGATGATAATAATACAAAAGATAAACTCGAGTTTGATTCAGAAGTCAAGACATCTGATGAAAACATAGACGAAGATGATCTCGAAGAAATATATCATGAATAAATGTATTTTTTTAATGATTGTATATTTTGTTTTTCTAAATTGTGTATTAATTTCTTAAATTTGTATTTACATTGTTATATCTCAATTAAGTACTTTCAATTTGCCATAATTTTTTTGTGTTTTTTTTTAAATTTTTATTTAATATTAAAGAATGAATTAATTTATATAAATTAATGAATTATAAAGATCTGGACTCCAAGACCTGTATTGACTCTGGGAGATACTCTCGGTAGCAGTATATCCATATCGTGAAAAATAGCATTGTGTGCAGGAAGGGTGTGCTACCATCGGTGGTCTTCCTACCACCAGTTCATTATTTTTCACCACCGGTATTTCTTCTTTATCCTCTATCTCTCTTTCTATACCTCCCATATTCACCCTATCGACAATCACCACACAAATCCCTTTATCCTCTCCACCTCCCACATCTACTGCTCTATCCATTTTTCTTTCATCCCTTGTCCTGATTGCTATTTCTTCTACTATTCCTCTTCTATCCACCGATCCTTTATCTTCATCACCTTCAATTGTTCCTTTATCAACTGTTCCTTCATCCATTACTTCTCCATCTACTCATCCTTCATCTTCTACACCTACCACCGGCACCCCTACTATCACTCCTACCACTAGAGCAGGTCCATCAACAGCCTCAGCAGCACGTGACGATGCTCGCCCGCCCACCCATTCCTACCATCGGATCCAGGGCATAGGTAGTATCTCACGCTGGATGGAGATATATAAGTATTATATTTCTTAATGTAATTTTTAATTTATAATATCACTTACTTTTTATTTAACTAACATTTAATTGATTTAATTGCAAGATGTATTCGCTTGAAATAGTGTGGACCATTTATAAGATATTCAAGAATCTGCTAAGGCCTCAGAGCATGCGTTGAAAATCAATATCTCAGGAGAACAAAGAGTTTTACTGGAAGAAGTTTCAAGTAATGAATAATTTATTATATAGAATTTGAAATAAAATAATGTGTATAATTATATATATAATAGTATATTAGATATAATAAATAGTATAATAGATATAATAGAAAGATATAAGATATATATGTATTCTAAAAATTTCTAAAAAATAGAATAATAAATAGAATATAAAAAATAATAAAACATTTTTGAAGTAATTAATAAAATAATAAATATAAGAACATACAATAAAATATATGTTATATATAATAATATATAATAAACAATAATAATTATATATTATATAATAATATATAATAAATATAATAATTTATTAATAATATGTATTAAATAGATACATACTATTAATAAATTAATTTTGAATTTTATTTATTAATTATTGTTTATATACTAACTTCTACTTTTTTTTTTTTAATTTTTTGTAGAAGCACCATTATTGGAACCGGGCTATTGATACCTTGGTGAAGATAGCCTTCTTTAAGAAGGCTGCAAATAGGTACAAAAACTTCCTCTACGACTTCAAGAGAAAGGGGAAAAAAGATATGTGGATCTCTTAGAAGACCTAGAATACTTGGAAGAAACACTAGGATTCTCTCAAGTATAAGCAGCTCTCCTAGAAGGCATCCCTCAACAGAAAGTCAGGTAAAGACAGTCTAGCGAGTAGACCTCTAAGGATACTGGAAGGTCTGTTATTGCGGCCAAGCATGCAAAAAAATTGGTAAGATGTTGATTTTTATTATAAGTTATTAATTTGTTTATAATTTTGATATATACTTTAAAAATTCATTGACATTTTTAAAGATATTAATTTCATAATTTTTTTTAAATTACTAGTTTTATTTTCATACTTTTAATTCTTAAGAGAGAAATGATCTTGGTCGGGACCTTACTCCTGATAAGGTCTTTGTGCGTATCCACACAAGGAAGGAAGATGGGCAAACCTTTGTTGATTAGTGCTCCTAACTGATTCATATAAGTTTTAATTACCAATTTTTCTATTAAAGTAAATTATAATTTTGATAATAACTAATATTATATATAAAAAAAAGAAGGATTTCAGAAATCTCTGTGAGCAGATGTCACAGCCGGCCCTCGGATCAACTGATCCACCTTAGATAAATGAGTTTGAGCTATACTTTAGAGCTGTCAGGGGGCCGGGAGAAGGGATAAGTCTAAGATATGGGTTTTTTGGCTCGATCATTTGGACATCCTAGGGCCAGTTCTTCCTCAACTCCACTACTGTCACTACAGCCTACATCTAAGTATATGTAATAGGAGATCGATAGGCGAGTAGCTCAGATATAGGAGGAGATACAGCAGACAGTCCAAGAGCAGGTCGAGCTACAGATGCAATAGTTCTTCTGATTGTGCTTTGCTAGTGGTGTTGCTCCTCTTGTTGCTCTTCCAATTGTTCCTTCATTGGCTTCTATTACTTCTCAGCATCCTTATGCCAGAGATGCTGTTGATGCATAAATAATATATTCGGAGCATGGTTAGTAGCATCAAGAGGGCCACGATGAGAAGAACGAGGAGGATGATAATGCGAGGGAGCAAGATTAGTTTTTTTTTTCTTTTTTTAGTTTAGTTATTTTTAATACTTATAAGGTGTACAGTACATTATATTTTTTGTAAATAATATTATGTTATATAATATTTAATTTTGATATTTATATTATATAATTATTTATAATTTTTTAATTAATATCTATTATATAAAATTAATTTACTAAATATTTTAAATATTTAAAAAAATACTTCAATTTACTGACGGATCACTGACAATTTATAATCATTAAAAAATATTTTTTAATAAGTTATTGACTGTCTTTGTTATTAAATTATTTTTTTAAAATGATTTATTGACGGATTATTGACCGTTTATATATAATATTAATTTTTAAAGTGCTTTACTATAGGATTACTGACCGATATTATTATTAAATTATTTTTTTAAAAACTTTACTAACAGATTACTGATTGTTTAATTATAAAATTATTTTTTAAAATCTTTCACCGACAGATTACTTATCATTGAGAAATATTAATTTTATTAAAATTACTAATGGATATTGATTATTTAATTCATTTTTTGAATGAAATTACTGATGGCTTTTTAAAAAATACTGACCATTATTTTGTTATTCTTTCAATCATTATTACAGAATTATTGACCATCATTTTACCGACATACTTGAGCCATCCCCAATCCATTAATAAAGTCAATGATTGACGGGTTTCTTATGTTTATTGATGGAATTTTCCATCGGTAAATGGCTTTTTTTTTTTTTTTTTTTAGTAGTGATGAGTTTATAATCGAATTGTTTACGAGTCTAATCAACCAACCTTAATTTTGCTCAAACTCAACTCGTTTATTAATCGAGCATTGAATTAAGGTTCAAATTTGACTCATTTATAAAGTGAATTAAACGCAAATAAATTTTTATTAAATCAAACATCGAATTGCTCACGAATATTTTAGCTAATTTTTAGCCCTATATCAGAGCTTCAACATGGTATAAAAATCCAAATCTCACTTAGATAACCCCTTCCTAATATGTTCAAATATATATACAAGATTACGATCTATTATATAAGTAAAACCTAATAATAGTGTGGTAAAATTAAAGATCTAATGTTAGACTTTGAGAATCTATAGGACTCAAGTTTAACCATTTTTATGGAATTATTATTTCGATATTCCTAATTGTTTATTATTTTAGCTTTGCCCAATTATATAAATTGTAAGTCACACTAGGTATGATTATTATTATTAAAAATAATTCCCCATATATAATAATTAAAAAGAAAACAGTATAATGATATTGACACTGTAAATGCTGAAGTTATCATTATGTGTTGGAAAAAAAAAAAAAAAAAAGGGTATCATAATGTCAACCCCATATATTTTCAAAGTTATAATAACAATCATGAATTTTATAAATGATTGCAATCCATACCCATATTAAAAGTCCTTTTCTTATATATACAAATTCACATTTAATATTACAATATATACCTTACTAAGCTATACTTAGTTGTACTTAGCTACTTTTACTATATTGTTAATTTAGCTATGCTTACTTGTTAACAAATTAGTTACAAGTTTATTAAAGTAGTTGGTTAAAGTTTGTTAGCAGTATATATAAATTATTGTATTCATTCGTTCAATGACGAAAAAAGCAACGTGGTCTTTAGTTTTTTTTTTTTTTTTTGCAAATTTAATTCTACATGAAATTTTAAAAATAAAATACTAAAATGATGTTGTTATTAATAAGAAGAGAATGTGTATGAGTTTAATTTTATATATTTCAAAAAAAAAATAAAAATAAAAAGAAAATAAGCCAATTACTATGCTTGATGAATGATGGGCATCAAGCAATAGCACAGCCTGACCAAAATCATATTGTGTGGCGACGGCTCAAAGTACAAAAAAAATATGGACTGGACTGTAGAATAAACTGTGCAAAGTCGATTGCCCTTTACCTACCCCACCAGTCCACATTAACGAGCCTGCCATTACTAATTTTTCTCTTTTTCGTAGGGTAATTAATTGATTATTCTATTAATGAATTCATTTATTTATTTATTTTAAAACAGTGTTCTTAAAATTAACATATTTATGATATTATTTTTATTATACTATTTATATTGAAAAAATTGATTTCAAAAACTCTTAAAATGAGAGATTGTGGTGGATGATAAATTTTGAATAAATTAATAGATTTTATTTTTTTTTCTGTTATGTTAAACGAGATATTTATATTAAAATTATAAATTATTAAAAATCTTTCATATGAAATTTCTTATATCAAACAACAAATAATATGAGTTTATTACAAAAAATTCATAAATTGTTTAAAACTTATCATCAACCACAAATTATGGATTTTTTAAAAAAAATCTATGAATTGATCAAAAGCTATCATCCACCGCAATTCTAGATTTTAAAAATTCCATATAGGAGGTGTGATTTTGGAAAATCCAAAGTAATTAATGAATGAAAGATTTTGTAATATATTATTTTGTTATAAAAATACTATTAAAAATTCATGAATTTTATTTTTATATCAATCTTGTGAAATTATATAAATTTAAGTAATTAAAAATATACATTTTTAATTCTATATGGATTTTGAAAAATTTCATGAATTTTAATATCTTAACCCAAAAAAGACAAATCTATTTATCTAATAAATTATGAACAAATTATTAATTCCGTATCACTATAGAAATTCTTAACATTAAAGATAAGGAAAATTATTATTTCGTCTTTAATTTTAATTAATTTTAAGTCAATATTATAGTGAGTCTCTCTTTAAAAAAAAATACACTAAAAAATCTTTATTTTTAATTTCATTTATTATTTAGGGTGTATTTGATAAGCTGTAATATAATGTATTATAATATAATCAAATATATTTCTAATATAATATTTATTTTTAATATTTGATTACATTATATTTTATTATGGTCTCTCATACATATTTAGTACTTTGGTTCACATTTTAGTATTTTACCATCAAATTAACTCAAAATATTTGTGAGTTATCAGAATAATTTAGAGATATTAAAGATAATAACAGAGAGATAGAGAGACAGAAATACAAAATGTATTGGTTTATTTATTGTGTGTTTTACAGAGAAATCTAATGTCTATTTATATTCAATTCTAGCTAGTATAATACCACGATTTATGCCATAATTGAAGTCTCGGAGCATGTGAGGATGAGTTGGTATTTGACTATATGTATTGACAAACGGTGATGAGGTTGGTGTGAGTTGGTGCACCATTGTTGACTTTAGTTTTCATGATTTTTACATTAATACCCCCCCTCAAACTCAAGGTGGTATAGTGGACGCCAACTTAAATTTGCTAAGAAGATCTTAAAATCGTGATGGAAGATGTATTTTAGTGAAGATATCCACCGTTTGATGAGTTGATGGGACAAATTGTAAGATAATAGTGCTTTGGAGAACATGATGGCAAATAAAATGACAATTAATCTTAATGTGCTTTATTCATTCATAAAATACATCATTATGAGAGATCTGGATTGCACTTCGATTGTCATAATAAAGTTTGGTGGCAGAGGTATAGGTGATACCCATATTAGACAGTAATTGCCGTAAACAAAGTAATTCTAATATAGCATCAGCAAGAGCATGGTATTCAGATTCAGTGCTGGAGTGAGCAATGACAGTTTGTTTCTTATTTCGCCAAGAAATAAGAGAATCACCCATAAAGAAACAATATTCAGTAGTTGATCGACGATCAGTTGGATTACCAGCCCAGTCAATATCCGAATAACCTGATAATACTAAGGGAGTGTTGGCAGAAAAATGTAGACCATGAAAAATAATTCCCTTTATATAACGAAGGATTCAAATAACAACAACATAATGAGAAGATCGAAGGGCAGATATGAATTGGCTAACTAGATGAACAACATATAATATATTTGGTCGAGTAATAGTGAGATAAACAAGACTTCTAATGAGCTGGCAATATAAAGTAGAATCATTAAGAGGAGTGCCATCTAAAGGAGTAAGTTTGCAGTTGAGTTCTATGGAGTTGAAATAGTTTTGCTGTTAGTAAGACCTACTTTCGAAAGTCGATTAGAGGTATATTTTGCTTGGGACAAATAGTAGCCTTGAGAATTATGTGAAAACTCAAGACCCAAAAAATAGCTAAGAGTGCCAAGATCTTTCATTTCAAAATGCTAGCTGAGATAAGTTTGAACTTTAGAAATACCCGATTTGTCACTACCTGTAATAATCATATCATCAATATAAAGTAATAGTAGTATAATTCCATGATCAGTGTGGCAAACAAATAATGCAAAATCATAATTGTTGGAGGCAAAACCAACTTGAGTAAGAGTTGAACTAAATTTGGCAAACCATGCTCGAGGAACTTGCTTAAGTCCATATAGAGCTTTTTGAAGCTTACAAACTTTATGAGAAGAGTGATATCCAGGAGGAGGTTTCATGTAAAATTTTTCAGATAAGTCACCATTTAGAAAAGCATTTTTAACATCTATTTGAAAAAGTTTTCATTTACGGACTACAGCAATGGCTAATAGACTACGAACAGATGTTAACCGGACAACTGGAGTAAAGGTTTCTTCATGGTCGATCCTATATTCTTGAGTATATCCCTTGGTTACTAAATGAGCCTTGTAATGTTCTACAGATCCATCAGAGTGATTTTTGATTTTGTAGATCCATTTACAGCCAATTGAGATTTTGTTTGGAGGAAGATCAACTAGATCCCAAGTGTGAGTTTTCTCTAATGCTTAAATTTCCTCAATCATAGCTTGCTGCTAAGGAGGGTCAGTACTAGCCTCACGATAAGAGTGAGGCTCATTAAGAGTGGCAATGGTAGAGTAATAGAGAAAATCTTGAATGTAACTTGGAGTTTCTCTTACCCGAGTTGAACTATAAAGATTAGTGTTAGGAACAGGGGTAGGTTCAGGTGCAGAGGCAGGTGCAGGATCAACAGTTGGAGGATGTTCAGGAGGAGCAGGTACGGAGGTACCATTCTCAGTTGTATCAGAATCACCTACATTAAAATTAGGAAATAACTTGATAGAAGGATCTGTGAAAAAGAAAGAGTTAGTAGTAACAAAATTATGAAATTTATAGAGAGTGGAGAATTTGATGGTTTCCCAAAAGGTGACATGATGAGAAATGCAAAGTTTATCAGAAATAAGATCCCAACAACGGTAGCCTTTATGTTCTATCCCATAACCTAGAAAATAATACAGACGAGCATGAGGTTCTAATTTTGTATATTCATGAGGTTGCAATAGAACAAAACATGGCCATCTAAAAGTCTTGAGATTTGTATAGTCGGGAGTTGTACCATACAATTTTTCAAAGGGGAATAGATTTTGGAGAACTAAGGTTGGTACCCGATTAATGGTGTAAACAGAAGTGAGTGCTGCTTCATCCTAAAATTTTTCTGGATAGGAAGCTGAAAGGAGAAGAGCACGAATAGAATTGAGAATATGACGATATTTTTTTTTAGCTCAGCCATTTTGTTGGGAAGTGTGTGGGCAAGAACGTTGAACAATTGTGCCTTGTTGCTGAAGAAAATAAAGCAAGGATGATTCCCAATATTCTATGGCATTATCTATTTGAAGAACTTTAATTGTGGATGAAAATTGAGTGTTAATCATATTGGCAAATGTTATATAACTTTGTGGCAACTCTGAACAATTTTTCAAAAAATATATCTAGGTAAAACGAGAATAATCATCAATAAATAATATAAAATAATGATAGCCATTTACGGAAGAAATAGGAGAAGGTCCCTAAATGTCAAAATGAATTAAGTCAAAAGGACTGGCAGAAATAGAATTATTATTATTAAAAGACAATGCATGTTGTTTAGCAAGCTAACATTCCACACAATGAGAAGATTCAAACTTGATAGATCCTAACAATCCATGAGAGATTAAATGCCGAAGCTTATTGGATGAAGCATAACCAAGGCATAGATGCTGTTGAAGAGTAGGAGAGGTAGTAGTATTAGCGGCAGAAACATATTGCTAAGGAAGATGAAGTGATACAAGTTCAAATAATCTCCCTACCCGATGACTCATCCTAAAAATCTGCCTCGTCTGTGGATCCTGTACCTGACAACCAAAGTGAGAAAAATTCACATTTAGTCCTTATTCACACAACTAACCAACTAAAATAAGATTTAGTGACAGGTTTGGAATATAATAAGTGTCAAAGAGGTTAAGGTCAAGGGTAGAGGTATGACCAATATGAGTAATTTTCATTATTATTCCATTTGCTGTTTGAATTGGGGCTAAGAAGGATATAAGTGTGGCAAAAGACAAGAGATCAATGTCAATTGTCATATGATTACAGCAAACAGAGTCATATAGCCATTTGGAATTACCTGGAGTGACTAACATTGCAGTAAAGGAATTGGAAGTGATAACCTATTTGAGTAATGTCTCAAGATCACTTATGGAGTTGCCAGAAGATGTTTCTGTGGTAGAAGCACTGATCGAGGTAGATCTAGCTTTAGACCAGTTTTTGGATTTCGAAGATCCTGCTTTCGGTCTAGGTAGGCGAGTTGGACAATTTTCAATGATATGACCTTGGGCATGACAATATCTGCATTCGATAATTAGACAATTAACAAAGTTATGTCCAGATTGATTATAGTTCTTACAAGTTTGGTTGTTGGATCTCTGATTTAAGGATCTAGTAGTTGCTAGAGCAATTTTTGAGTGTGGTTATTTTCCTAGCCCTAGTCGAGTCTCCTAAAAAATAAGTTCTTAAATTGTTGAATCCAATGTTAGGAGAGGTTATCAGTGCAGTAGAGCAGCACGAGCTGCCTCATATTTAGGTCATAGGGCCATCAAAACTGGATGAGGTGGAGATGGTCTTCACTGATTTTTGATTGTGATAACTAATTCCAATTACACTTGAGCTAGAAAATCATTCACAGTTTGACTTGATTCTTATTTGAGACTGTGTAATGTTGTCCATAGCTAGAAATAATATGCAAGATTGGTATTTTGGAACCGGTTTACAAGAAAATCCCAGATTGCTTTTGCAGTTTCAAATTGAGCAAACTGAATATTGATGGATGGATCATATGTATTTCTAAACCAAGGGATGATTTGATAATTTTTGCTATCCCAATCTTCAAGTTGATCGAAGAATTTTGCATCAGTTTCACTTTCCTCTTGAGTTGGTTGCTTGATACCTCCGGTGACGACATGCCATAGTTTACACCCAATTAAGAAACTTTTCATTTCTTGAGACCAAAGGTTATAGTTGGATCCATTTAAAATTGTTGCAATTGGTTTGGCAATGTCTGATTTATCCATTTTAAGGAATATAGTGCCAAAAACCAATGATAGAGTTGGAATTTGACAAAACAGAGGCCAAATTTGAATTCAGAAGGTCCACAAACTTTAAGAACTGGTATGATTTTGTCCAGAACCGATCTAAAAATGATTGAACCGGCTGGTCAAAGTTTCTTAGACCGATTCAGTCAACAGGTTGGTCAGAGCGCGGATTCAGTTGGGCAGAGCACGGATCCGGGTCGAGTAGAGTGTGGATCCGAGTCTGGCAGAGCATGGATCCGTAGCTGACATGGTGTACACGTAGACTAACTGCTGCTGACGTTCATTTAATGTGTCGATGATGTGGCTTGACATGTGTCGTATACATGGACTAACAGTTGCTAACGTGGGTCTGAATTGGCGCTGACGCGGAGATGACAAGGCTTGACACGTGTCGAACACGTGGACTGACGGTTGCTGACGTGTGTCTGATGTGGCGCTGACGTGGTCGTCTCTAACGTTTGTAGCACGTGCAGCCCATGTGTAATACCCAAGGTCTCCATAGCTCATCAGAGTTATAATAATACTATAAAATATAAATTTTATGGGTATAGTATCAGTGACATAGTGATAGGATGATAGAAACTCTTGTTGGTGCTAAGTGCTTGAGTGTGTACGTTTATGAGATAAGAATATTTATTGTATGTTTTATTGAATTAATTTTAGGCAATATGGCTTAGTTTAGGCTTATTATGATATGGGAAGGTAAGATTTAAAATACCAAGTGAAAGGGAAAGGAAAAATTTACGAAAAAATTTTAAGTTCGGGAAACGTTTTCAGGTGGGCTTGTTAATGGGCTTTTGGACTCAAAGCCCAAGCCCATGGAGTGGCCGGCCCTAAGGCCTCAAATTTTGGTGGAGTTTGACTAAAGAATGGTTAGAACAAGTTAATTAGGGGTTAGGATGAGAAAGGAATTAGGTTAGCCATATTTGTTGACTTATGTCAACTTTACACCTAAGCCTCCTACTTTTCCATCACCATGATTATGTTCACTTTGGTGATGATAGTGTTCATTATTTTGATGCTTAGTCACCATACACCTAAGGGCCATCTCAACCATCCATCTTGATCAATCTTAGCCCTCCATTTCAAGTAAAAATGTGACCATTGATTTTGTGTGATTAAATCACCACCATTGATTTTATTTGTATATAAAATGAAATTGTGTTAAACCATTTCATTTGTAACCTACACCAAAAATTTCACCCTCACCAAAGACTAAAAACCTCCAAACTTGTTCTTCAACTTAGAGCTAAATTTGGAGCATTTCAAGGTGAGATTTATTGCTTAAGTGATTCCTTTCTTTCCTTAGCCTAAGTATGATAAATTGTTAGTAATTATTCCTTTTCTTTTGATTTCTATAATTGGATTTTGGTGGAATGATTTGAAGAAGAGTTAGTTTGGCATGTTAAGTGATGAAATATGAGAATTGGGGTTAAGGATTTGGGGTTTAATAGGTAAATAATAACAAAGGAAGCATGAAAAATCAATGAAGAGGAAGTTACATGAGGTTCGGCCAAACTAGGGATTTTAGGGGAAGTGTCCAAAATTTTTTTTAACAATATCTAAGGTTATTTGGGATGTTGAAAAGTAGTTTAAAAATGTAAAATTTGAATTTAGAGATTTTATTCAAAAATTGAAATTCTTGAAAGCATAATGCATGATATAAGGAAAGTGTGTAATGTGAAGTGTAGTTTGATGTTTGATTGTTATGGTAGACTTTGCATAACATTAATTTTATTTTGGCAAGATCAATTTGAGATTTGATTGAGAAATTTTGAGTTTTCCCCAAATCATCCCAATTTGGTAAAATTGGGGTTTATGAGAATTGGAAGAGATTAGTTTCAATGGGTGAATGAATGTTGATTGTTTAAGCATTAGTTTGATAAACATAAAATTTAATTAAGGAATTAGGAAGGAAAAGGAATCTAATTGTTTTAATGAAAGGATTTGGACAACATGGGATTTTGGAATAAAGTGATTAAATAATTAATGTGTTTATGTATGTTATTGTTTGATGTATTGGAATGTGTTTTGGTGATTAGTAGTAGGAAATTAATATTAAGTTGAGTTAGAATGAGATTAGCAAGTTAGAGGAGTAGGAATTAATATACGATTGTTTGGGGTGTATTTGTAGAATCAAAAGGCAAAGACATTGCTCAGGATACCGAGGAGCCTCGTTATAATCTGCACTAAAACTATCGGTATAGGAGATAAGGAGCAAAATGTGAGTACCTAATAATATTATATTTCTTGTGCTTTAAATATAAGCCTAAATGTCGGGTCACTTTCCTAATTAAAATGCATTGCAATTCTTTGGCATGCATGATATGTGTCACGACCCACCTTTTGAGCCGCAACGGTCCTAGGGCATGGGTAGCCATAAGGGCACCAAAACCCATAGAACCCATTCCACTCATAATCAATTGACATTCATTACATTGAACCATATCCCAAGACCGTAGCCTAATCACATTTCCTTAATACCCATTACTTGCTATCATTTCCACTTATAATATTATTTACATATATAATTTGTAAAACCTTTAAAGTTTCATTTCATGTCATTAACTCAACGTTCAATAGTTCATATGTATTTACAATAACGGTTATGATACAAATCATATTATACAAACATCCTTTAACATATTAATGCTAACCCACTAATAACCATTCATGTTACATATAGACCTTATAACTTTCAATAACCATGGAGTTCTACTTACAACACCGAAACTTATCAAAACAGTTCCCAAGCGAATGATGAGCTTGGGACTTTTTACTTTGCTAACTCGTTGACTGTACCTGAAAAGTTTAAACCACTAAAATATGAGACAGAGCTCAGTGAGTACATAATAAAACTGTATAAAATAAGCAAGTGATAGGTGGTTTAGTGATAATTTCTTATAGCAATGAAGTGAAACGAATCAAGAATCATTCTTATGGAATAGTTTTCCATATACAGTAATTATTGCATTTTTAGCAGAATATTTCCTTTATGGAAACGGTGTGTTTCCCACATTATCATTATCACTTGAGTGGCGGCTTACGCCTTGCTCACTCCCATTTCAGTCACACGTACAACTGATCGGGTCGCACGTACTGGGGGCCATAAACCCTTCCCAGCTAGGGTTCGGATACTCTTTACCCTATCCGCAGGTTCATTACCATTGTGCACAATGTCTGATGTATTGCCCCACATCAGAGGGGTATTCTGCTTGCCACGATATCATTAAAACATTTTTCCTTTTCATCCATGAAATACTTCAATGGATAATATATCAATAAATAATCAAAATTCCCATCATTGATCATATTGGGAAAAGAAGCAATAAGGTTCATGTGGCCAAGTGCCATAAGGGATATTTAATTCAATAATTGGTAAAGCATATCATGCATGCCAAAGAATTGCAATGCATTTTAATTAGAAAAGTGATCCAACATTTAGACTTATATTTAAAGCACAAGAAATATAATATTACAATGGATAATATATAATATCAATTGGGTTGTCATTATTGATCATACTATAAGATCAAATAATATAGACTCATTTGGCCAAGTGCCATAAAGAAATGTTTGGTTCACTTTGGCTCAATAATCAAGGAAGTGTTATATCAACGGTTCAATATTCAATAAGCAGATTAAGCTTATCAAGAAATCAAGATTGTGGAATATCAATGAGCCATTCAACTTTTCAAGGCATAGAAACAATTCAACCATTAAGGTTGGAACAATAAAGGTTCAAGTATATGAAACAAGGCATATTATATTATTAAGTACTCACCGTGGACTCCTTTGCTCCTATGTACATTTGACTCTGATACGATTAGTGCTTCTCGCACTTTACCCAATATCCTTGTCCTTGTTATTAGACTCTACACATGCATTTCAATCATATATTAATCACTTCATCATTTATCACATTACTTAACTTAACATAAGTCATTAACATTTCTATCTTATTCACAACTTAGCATTCTAAAATTAAGATATTCTAAACTTATACTTACTACTAAACTTAACATTTCTCTAATTATTTTCCAATAACTCACTTAAAAGAATGATTCTCATTTCTTTCAATTTTTACATTTCAATCTTCATACTATTCAAGTAAAATCGATTAAGCAATTTCCATAAGTTCAAATTATCCACAATATCACAATCAAATGGTCCAACCCGGACCTTCAATATACTAATCCCATCCGCCCATTTTATTCCTTATTATCAAGCTAATAATTACTAATTCAATTCAATCAATACAATATCCACATCTCACTTCATTCTTCCAAATAATTCAATTCAATCAAATCAATTCAAATCTCAATATTTCACTTCAATCTTTCCATTTAATCACCAATAATACTCCATAATCATATAAATAACAATTAATTCAATTCAATTATCTCATTTAATCACTTAATTCCATTAAACTATCTACCTAAATTCTTACAAATAAAATCATAATTCACTATCTATACATAATTGGAAATCGAGATTTATACCATATGGCTCGGTTTAATGAGCCGGAGCTTCTGTCCGAATTTGTCGATTTCAGAGGTCGCCGGAATCCGGTCGCCGGAAAATTCCAACGACGACCAAATCACAATCCGAGGATATCATCAGTTAGCTTGTGATGAGAGGAGTCCAAATATCACTTTTGTTTACCATAATCCGCTGGAAAGCAGGTAGAAACGGCATCGGTAACTGTTGATGTCGCCGGATTCCGGTCAATAAAAAGATTATCTAAAATTAGCAAACAATATACCAAATCGAAGCTGGAATCACAAGGGATTCAACCATACCAATTTCGTTAAAAACGGAGATCGGAAAGTCGTCGGAAAATGGCCTAGAAGTTTCAGCCGGCGAAACTTTGGAGGGAGCGTGCGCCGCCGTCCGGTGGCTTCAGGCGACGGGCCTCTACCGGTCGACGGGGCGGCGGGCGTCCTTCCTCCTGGTGCGGCGCGTGTCGGTCGGCGGTGGCCGAAGGGCGGCGTTCCGGCGTGCAGTCCCTTGCGCGTCTCTCTCTCTCTCTCTCTCTCTCTCTCTCTGCCCTCTGTCCGTTTCCCTCTGCTTCCTCTGCTTCTATTTCTTCTTCTCTGTTCTGTTTGGCTGCCGACTTTACTTTTTTTATTTTTTATTTTTAAATATACTAACTTTAATTATAATAACAATAATAATAATAATATTTATCATATAAATTCTAAAACAGTAATTTTAACTAAAATATTAATTTTATTAATTTCATCATATTATCCATTAACTTTAATATAAAAATTATAATATATAACTTCAAATATTAATTACAAAATTTTCTATATTTTATAATAAAATTTCAATTTCTTTAATTTAAAATTTTATCAATTTAGTAAATAATAACTCAATAATTCATTTAATAAAATATTCTCTTAAAAATATTAACATAATAATATAATAAACCAATACCCTTTCAAATATCAATTTTAAATTTGAAATAATTTTCTACTATTTTAAATACTCATATAACAATATTTATAAATCATATGTCACATATCAATATAAGTTTAGCTTATTAATATCAATATAATAATAATAAAAATATCAATATCAATATAAATATAACAATAAAGGAAAATATTTTCATATAAAATTATTATTTTAAAACGTTTATATTTAAATCATTTGAATATTGAAAATATTCATTTTCAATTTGGCAACGTATTCTGATGTTAAATGGGTATCTTCACTCGTATACTGTGCATATGTCCTATATCGGGTTGGGATATTACAATATGCTTTACCAATTATTGAATTAAATATCCCTTATGGTACTTGGCCACATGAGCTTTATTGCTTCATTTCCTAAGATGATCAATGATGGGAATTTTGATTATTTATTGATATATTATCCATTGAATTATTTCATGGATGGAAAGGAAAAATGTTTTTATAATACTGTGATAAGCAGAATACCCCTCTGATGTGGGGCAATACATCAGCCTTGTGCACAATGGTAATGAACCCACGGATAGGGTAAACAATATCCGAACCCTAGCTGGGAAGGGTTTATTGCCCTCAGTACGTGTGACCCGATTAGTTGTACGTGTAACTGAAATGGGAGTGAGCAAGGCGTAAGCCGCCACTTGAATGATAATGTGGGAAACACACCATTTCCAATAAAGGAAATATTCTGCTAAAAATGCAATAATTATTGTATATGGAAACTATTCCATAAGAATGATTCTTGATCCGTCTCACTTTATTGCTATAAGAAATTATCACTAAACCACCTTTCACTTGCTTATTTTATACAGTATTATTTTACACTCACTGAGCTTTGTCTCACCCCATAGTTGTTATTTATTTTCAGGATCAGTTGACGGTTTGGCAAGGTAAATTCCAAGTCTACATCTCCGCTTGGAAATTCCGTTGCTGATTTTGGGTATCATCATGTACATATTTTGTTATAATTTTGGATGTTTCACTCTAGAGCTCCATGTTTTTTTTTTGAAAAGTCTGTAATAATGATATAACTTAGAGTATTACTAGTATGTGTGATTGGGTATTATCTTAATATAATTCAGATACTTAATTAATATTCAATTAAGTCGCAATTAGAATACTAGAAAATGGAGTTCAAAAGCCATAAGTATGAAAATGAATTTAGATATTGAATGACTATTGCATGGGAATTATGGCTACGATCTTGAGTTAAGGGTAACGTAATGGTAATAGCTTATGGGTTTTAGGTTGTTCTACGGGTTTAGGTGACCTTACGTCTCCCTATGCCCTAGGACAGTCGCGGCTCAAAGATGGATCATGACACCATGTGGCATGTGGGTTATAGTGTAGATTCATTAGGTGGCGTGTGCGGCATAGTATAGAGCTCCGGCTGGTCTTATTTTGAAGTTTGTGATGAGAGCTTTCTAATGGTTATATTTTTATGAATTATGGATGTGTTGCATATAATTGAATAAACAGTAACTTATGTTTCAGAAAAAAAATACTGAGAAACAACTAGGCTTTGATACTATATTAGTTATCAGAATGATTCAGAGATATTAAAGATAATGATAGAGAGATAGAGAGACAGAAATACAGAATGTATTGGTATATTTATTGTGTGTTTTATAGAAAAATCTAATGTCTATTATATACAATTCTAGCTAGTATAATACCACGATTTTCGCCATGATTGATGTCTCGGAGCATGTGAGGATGAGCTAGTATTTAACTATATGTATTGACAAACAGTGATGAGGTTGGTGTGAGCTAGTGCACCATTGTTGACTTTAGTTTTCATGATTTTTACATTAACAATATTAAGACAATAGTATAAAGACTAAACCACCCTAACAACACAAATGAAAATATAAATTAACTCCACCTCTATCAATTTTTCTTTTTCTTGGCTCATATTAACAAAAGTATTATTCAAAATTAAAAAAGAAGAAAGCAAAACCATTTCTAATGTTTATAGTTGCTGCATTTGGTCTAGTTGTGAATATCATCATGGCTCTTTTGTTAGGCCATGATGATTAGAATCATGGGATTGCCCGTAGCCATAGGAAGAAAATTACCACTCATCATCATCTAATGTGCGAACACCATGACGAGCAGCACTCAAAATATGATGAACACCATCATCACGGGACTGTGGCGAAAGTAAATAGCAATCTGGTTGCTGCGTTTTGCTGGCGTTGACCGCCAGTGCTCCGAGTTCGTCATCGATGATGGAGTGAAGGCCAAGATCAGAGCCAACAAAGAGTTTCTTGCTGCTGAGCTTGTCAAGGCTGCTGTTTGGCTTTGACGAGGGCAAACGAAGGCCTGAACAATAGCACAAACAAGATACAACTACTCTAGACCCTTCAATTGAAACTGTTAAGCCAAAGAACTTAAGGCAAAGATGGGATTGTTGCTAATTTGAATTTAGATTTGTTTATTTGTAATTAATTTCAGGTAAAAGCATCTATATTGGTGATTGGAGGGGAAAAAAAAATTGAGAATGGACAGTATTAGGGTTGAGATTTTTTTGCGATATTTTAATACATGGTGTTTGTTTTACTGGCGTGATAAATTTTTTGTAATAAAAAATTATTTTTATGAAACTCATAAGTACTAAAATGTCACGAAAATAAATTATATGATAATTTACTGTACTTTCTCTAAAAATTTTCTCTGTCACATTAGAAAAATAACAGTATTAATGAATTCACGTTATCAATTTCTTTTTTTTCTAAGCCATATATTATATATATAAAATACAATAAAAATTAATAGAAATCTATTCCATTCTGTTACTCTAAAATACCTTTTTATTTAGACTTGAAAATACCTTTTTTTTTCAAACGGCATATGTTCAAAGTGAAACGGCAAAAGCAGATACTGATACTTGTTTTTCAAAGGCATTATTAACCCAACAAAAGTTAAAGTAGTTTATGATTCTCTGCTAGATGTGGATGCTAATTAATTTTTTAGTATAATAATTTTCTAGACTGATCAAATCATAAGGAATATTTGTCAAATTTTTTTTTTTTTTGGGTACTAAAATGAGTAAGTTAAGAGCTGGAATTGTTCTCCTTAAGCCCATAATGACCCCTAATTTAAATATTTTCTTTAGATATATGCTTTAAGCATTTGTTTTCACTATCTGCTGTCAGGCTGCTACTAGTTCAAGTCCATTACTCACAGCCATTATAAAATTGTAATGAAGGTAAAATTTTTCTCAACTATGCAATGCTCTGATAATTCAGATCTGCATAATTCCTAACATTCAAAGAATCAATCAAAAATATCTTTCACAAATTTGAGAGAAACAACATACAGAATGTCACCAAAAAAAAAAGAAAAATAGATAATAATGGACTAAACTTAATTACAAACTTTCTTTACCTACTCTAGAGGCACAACAATTTTCCCGCTGTTTTACCTCCAGTATGTGACTGGTAAATCAGTTGTTTTGTTCATTGTTGACTTGTTCTAATGAACTAAGAAAAGTGTCTATTCTGGTCGAGTCGGGTCTTGTCTGTCAAGTGACAAAAAATGAGAACATTTTCTGGAATGCTAACCTCTTCTTTCCCAATCTTTCTTTTTTTTGTTTGAAGAGAAGGATTTTGCTAATTCGAGCAACAAGGTCTCTTGTTCGTATTACCAGACAGATTGGCAACATTAATTGTTTTACCTTGAGGAACTCCAGTTGAATTAGCTGCTTCTTGTGCTGCAAGTGCTTTCTTGCTAATAATGTGATAGATATCCAACAGAATAGTCTGAAATGCCTTCTCTACATTCAAAGCTTCCAATGCAGAAGTCTCCAGGAACGAAAGAGTTTCTTTCTCAGCTAACATTTGAGCATCTTCTGCTGAGACTGCTCTCAGGTGATTCAGGTCAGACTTATTTCCAGCCATCATAATAACAATGTTGGAATCTGCATGATCCCTAAGTTCGCGAAGCCACCTCTGGACATTGTCAAATGTTTGCCTCTTTGTTATGTCATAAACTAAGAGTGCACCAACTGCACCTCTATAGTATGCACTTGTTATAGCTCTGTACCTTTCTTGACCAGCCGTGTCCCATATCTGTGCTTTAACTGTCTTCCCTTCTACCTGTATCAGAAATTAATTCATCTCTATTGTCACGTTACAGATTCGAGAAAAAGAACAGTTTCAACACTAGTTTCCATATTGGAGAGGCAGGGTCTTTAGGCCTCAAAAGGAAACCTGCAAAATTTCTATATAATCTTATTAGGATTGATAAATTTACTTGTAATGGAGTATAATATGCCTGTACTATTCAAGAATTCACCATTTCAATGTCCATGATCAGAGATTCCACCCCTTAATTCAATTATGACAGAAAGCCATTAAACTAAGATGCATGTAATACACTTTATTACATATCAAATATAACCTAATTATTTTAATTATTGTATTATATACTCTCGTTTTTTAGCAATGAAACAGTCTAGGGGTCTCTTCACAAATAATTTCAATCAGAAAACAAAACCAATGGTTATTCTAAAGTTGACAGTCTCCCAACAACATGCCCTACCAAATTTACTCAATAATTATCCCAAAAATATCAATCATCTTTAATTCCAATTTATAAATTTGTACAATATATACATTATTACAATAATCTTTGAAATTCTTTTAAAATGCAAACTCCATATCCATATCCTATGCCAAAATTCATGTTCACAATCATATTCTTTATGTAATAAAACATATTAAAGCACATTAAAGAACCTTCTCGCTAGCATCAAGAGGGATGAGGGAATTTCTCATATATATATATATATATTTGCCTTGATCTTTTTACTTACTAATTTTTAGACATTTCCCTTTAAATTTTTTGGGTTTTCTCATCCAATAACTATACTATAAGTGTAACTCTCTTTTGCATTTCATATAGTCTTTTTCAGAAGAATTTAAATCTAAAATCTTGTAACGAAAATATGTCGGTAAAACTTTCTCATATTAATCCTAAAACAATTGATATAGAATTCAAATTCTCACTTTTGATTCCAAACAATTTATTCCAAACAGGGAATAATGGAAAATGGTCGAATCAAGAAAAAAAAATAAAGAAAGAAATTTGATAAATCCAAGAAATTTGATAAATCCCAATTAATGGGTATTAAAAATTAAACAAACCTGAAGAGTCCTTGTAGCGAATTCGACACCAATAGTAGACTTGGATTCCAAGCAAAATTCATTACGAGTAAACCTAGAAAGAATGTTGGATTTACCAACACCTGAATCTCCAATCAATACAATCTTGAACAGATAATCGTACTCATGATCCACCTTGTATGCCATTTAATTTTAATTTTAATTACTACTCTTTCTTCTTCAAAACCTACATATATATATCAAATCAATTCAAATTTCATATAACAAATAAAATAAATATTAAAAGTGATTAAGAGGAAACTTACCATAAAACTTAAGAAAAAAAAGAAAAATGGATGGAAATGTTCTTGAAAATTTTATTATTTTTTTCTTTTTCTGTGTGTAGAGAAGAGAGAAAGAGACGTTTTCCAAGAGAGAAGACTAAAAACAGATTAACGGACGAAAAGGCATTTAAAACGGCTTTTCATTTGGTTTAAGGAGCGAAACTCCTGGAACTTTAAATTTCAATTCTGATTTGATTTTCACAATATTATTTATATATATTTCATGATCAAATTAAAAATAAAATACATTTTTTTAATAAAATTTATTACTAGTTGAGGTGATTATTACTCCTTCCATTTTGAAAAATGTGGCCATTTAGAAAAAATCACTATTTTTAAGGTTGCAATAAATTTATCATAAATTATCAAAAAGACCGCTATTAATTACAATATAAATTAGAAAAATATCTCTCATATTTAAAAAATAGAAGGGTAAATTAGCCATTTTACTATTTTTTTATTAGGTTGCTAAATGACCACTTATTTATGAATAAAACTAATTTTTTTAATGACCACTTTTTTTAAAATAGAGGAAGTATTATTTTTTTTATACTAAGAAAGGGGAATAACTCATTAGAATACAGTAAACTATATGATAGGAGGTTTCTTTAAAGGTTTCTTATCAAATTGATGACATTTATTTATAATTTGAGAGATTTGAATATGAGAATTCCTACTTTCACTTTTTTAAAAGAGATGAGAAGATCAATTACACTGCACCTAATTAGAATTTTTGTATTTTTAAAAATTTGTGATTTTTTGCTTAATATTGATTTTCGCTTAAAATAATTACACTATTTAATTTGAATTTGAAATTAAAAAAAATAATAATATCAATTTTCTCAGAATTATTATGTATTAGTAATAACTTTTTTTGCTTATTGAATTCAAGAATAAAACAACAAGAATAATTGGCATTTTAATTTAAATGTCTCCCATTTTGAATTATTAATGATATTAGGATAGAAGTCCTAAAATTATTCTTAAAAATACAAAAATCTTCTTAATTATGTAATATATTAATGGATGAAAATTTTATAACCCTTGTTAACATCAAATCTAAAAAATGTTATTATGATGCTTAATGATTTGAATTCATATAATCTCTTTATTGAGTTGTAAATTAAGCATATTCTAGACAATTTGAGCCAAATTTAAAAGACTGGAATATGAGTTTTCAGTCCAATAAAAATGTTAATTTCAAATTTAATATAATCTCAAACACAAAAAAATATATATATATTATTTATATTATTAATTATATAAAATTATTTATATTTATAAATAATATATTTTTGTGTAATAATTTTATGTAAAAATAAAAACGCCCTTGTAATTTGGGCCTTAAGAGTGAACCTCTAGTTTAGCCCGAGAGCTCAAGGCATGATTGTTTAGAATGGGGATTTAAATGGATAGTCCATAATAAAAGGATAATTGCGCTGAAAAAATGTTATGTTAAGAGGTGTTGGATAATTTAACTTATTTATTAATTTAATATTTTTAATATTTATTATTTTTTAAATGATTTGATAATATAAAATTGTTATAATTTAAAATTTTTAATTAAAATAAAAATCACTTATAATAATAAGTTAAAATATTTAATTTAAAATTTCTATCAAACACACTCAAACTATTAAGTTTTTAAGATTTTATATTAAAGTTATTTTTATACCCTATCATATTCTTAAATTTTTTCTACTCATTTATCAGTTTTTGTAATACTTATTTAAAGTTTAACAATATTTATTTTTTAAAAACATATGAGAAATATTATTCTAATATGATTGTTACTTCTAAATTTTTTATTTATGATTTTTATTTTTTTTTAATTTTAAAATTGTGTTTAATGATTAAAACTTAAATATCGATATCACAGAGTTAATTATATCCAATAAAAAAATTTAATAATTTTCAATAATGATAATTATCAAATAAATTGATTATGTTCAGCACTTTAAAATTTTAATATTTATTATATTTAATGATTAAAATTCAACACTTAATTTTTTAGTATTTAATTTTCTAATATACATAATCAAAGTAATTATATCCATTCAAAATAATAATAATAATAATAATTATTTAATTATATTGATTAACTTATTTAGAAATTGAATTGCACTGATTCGGTAACAATCAATTTATAATTATGATTCATTCATAATTTATTTATAATTTATTTATGTTACGAACAAACTACTTTTCCCATTATTTTATAACTGTTATAAATAAAATGGAGAAGAAAATGAACAAAAAATATAGAGAAGATAATAATTTTTCTAATTGTTCCATTCAATAGTATTAAGCCATTTATATAGAGTACAGAAGAGAAAGAAATAAGAAACTTTTCCAATAAGAAAAATACAAGAACTAGGAAGTTTTTCCAATAAGGAAAATACAATCAATACTAATATGGAAACTAGAATATTCATGTATATGGAAAGATATCAATTAAATCTTATAATATATCATAACACTCCCCCTTGATATCTTTTACAAAGAATATGTCTCGTTAAAATCTTATTAAGAAAAAACCCTGTGGGAAAAAAAATCTTGGTGAAGGAAAAAGAGTACATTATTCTTGTAGGGATTTGCGCCATAACACTGCCGATAACTCTATATTTTTAGAGTTATTTTATTTGTTTAAACTTAAATTTTAGCTCAGTTCTTGAAAATGCAATAATATTATTACATATTTTTAGAAATAAATAGTTCTACAATTTATAAATAAATTATAACATATTTTAAGTATTTTTATTTTATTTTTGCAGATCAAAATGATGCAGTAAAAATAAAGATGCAAGCAATGATTCAAGTTTTCAATCCATGAGAAATAAATTCAATGGTTGGTAGCCAAAATTCAATGGTTGGTAGCCAACCTAACCATTTTTGAATATTGATAAAGAAATTCAATGGTTGGTGGCTAAAATTCAATGGTTGGTAGCCAACCTAACCATTTTTGAATATTGATGAAGGAATTCAATGGTTGGTGGCCAACCTAACCATCAATGTTGAATTTTGATGTAAGAATTTTAATGGAACTTGAATTCTTCCACCAAACATGTCTATAAATACCATGCTTGGCAAAGGGAAATGGCATCAAAAGAAATCCATCAAAAAAAATATTTAGAGAGAAAAAAAAATAGATTAGGTTTCTTTTTTGTTTATGTTATTTTTATCAAGAGGAGGAGTTTTTGGAGCTCAAGTTTATCAAAGATTGTATCTCAAAACAAGTTCTCTCTAAACTCTATTCTTGAATTTAATTATAAGTTATTATTATGTTTATTATTTTTATTGTTAATTTAATTGTTTCTTCTCTTTTAATTATGAATAGCTAAATTTATTTTTCTAGGATTTAGATGTAATCTTTTGATTTGCATATGATTATTTATATTTAATTGATTGGGTTGATTGTTGGAATTAATCTTTTATCTTAGAACTTAATGCTTGTAATTAACTGGCCATTAATTGCATGATTTAAGATATTGTGTGAAGTAGCGAGAGTGGAAATACAATATTAGTTCATTAAGATATTAGACTTAGTGTCACGACCCACCTTTTGAGCCGCGACGGTCCTAGGGCATGGGTAGCCATAAGGGCACCAAAACCCGTAGAACCCATTTCACTCATAATCAATTGACATTCATTACATTGAACCATATCCCAAGACCGTAGCCTAATCACATTTCCTTAATACCCATTACTTACTATCATTTCCACTTATAATATTATTTACATATATAACTTGTAAAACCTTTAAAGTTTCCTTTCATGTCATTAACTCAACGTTCAATAGTTCATATATAATCACAATAACAGTTATGATACGAATCATATTATACAAACATCCTTTAACATATTAATGCTAACCCATTAATAACCATTCATGTTACATATGGACCTTATAACCTTCAATAACCATGGAGCTCTACTTACAACACCGAAACTTATCAAAACAGTTTCCAAGCGAAGGATGGGCTTGGGACTTTTACTTTGCTAACTCATTGACTGTACCTGAAAAGTTTAAACCACTAAAATATGAGACAGAGCTCAGTGAGTACATAATAAAACTGTATAAAGTAAGCAAGTGATAGGTGGTTTAGTGATAATTTCTTATAGCAATGAAGTGAAACGAATCAAGAATCATTCTTATGGAATAGTTTTCCATATACAGTAATTATTGCATTTTTAGCAGAATATTTCCTTTATGGAAACGGTGTGTTTCCCACATTATCATTATCACTTGAGTGGCGGCTTACGCCTTGCTCACTCCCATTTCAGTCACACGTACAACTGATCGGGTCGCACGTACTGGGGGCCATAAACCCTTCCCAGCTAGGGTTCGGATACTCTTTACCCTATCCGCAGGTTCATTACCACTGTGCACAATGTCTGATGTATTGCCCCACATCAGAGGGGTATTCTGCTTGCCACGATATCATTAAAACATTTTTCCTTTCCATCCATGAAATACTTCAATGGATAGTATATCAATAAATAATCAAAATTTCCATCATTGATCATGTTGGGAAAAGAAGCAATAAGGCTCATTTGGTCAAGTGCCATAAGGGATATTTAATTCAATAATTGGTAAAGCATATCATGCATGCCAAAGAATTGCAATGCATTTTAATTAGAAAAGTGATCCAACATTTAGACTTATATTTAAAGCACAAGAAATATAATATTACAATGGATAATATATAATATCAATTGGGTTCTCATTATTGATCATACTATAAGATCAAATAATATAGACTCATTTGGCCAAGTGCCATAAAGAAATGTTTGGTTCACTTTGGCTCAATAATAAAGGAAGTATTATATCAACGGTTCAATATTCAATAAGCAGATTAAGCTTATCAAGAAATCAAGATTTTGGAATATCAATGAGCTATTCAACTTTTCAAGGGATAGAAACAATTCAACCATTAAGGTTGGAACAATAAAGGTTCAAGTATATGAAACAAGGAATATTATATTATTAAGTACTCACCGTGGACTCCTTTGCTCCTATGTACATTTGACTCTGATACGATTAGTGCTTCTCGCACTTTACCCAATATCCTTGTCCTTGTTATTAGACTCTACACATGCATTTCAATCATATATTAATCACTTCATCATTTATCACATTACTTAATTTAGCATAAGTCATTAACATTTCTATCTTATTCACAACTTAGCATTCTAAAATTAAGATATTCTAAACTTATACTTACTACTAAACTTAACATTTCTCTAATTATTTTCCAATAACTCACTTAAAAGAATGATTCTCCTTTCTTTCAATTTTTACATTTCAATCTTCATACTATTCAAGTAAAATCGATTAAGCAATTTCCATAAGTTCAAATTATCCACAATATCACAATCAAATGGTCCAACCCGGACCTTCAATATACTAATCCCATCCGCCCATTTTATTCCTTATTATCAAGCTAATAATTACTAATTCAATTCAATCAATACAATATCCACATCTCACTTCATTCTTCCAAATAATTCAATTCAATCAAATCAATTCAAATCTCAATATTTCACTTCAATCTTTCCATTTAATCACCAATAATACTCCATAATCATATAAATAACAATTAATTCAATTCAATTATCTCATTTAATCACTTAATTCCATTAAACTATCTACCTAAATTCTTACAAATAAAATCATAATTCACTATCTATACATAATTGGAAATCGAGATTTATACCATATGGCTCGGTTTAATGAGCCGGAGCTTCTGTCCGAATTTGTCGATTTCAGAGGTCGCCGGAATCCGGTCGCCGGAAAATTCCAACGACGACCAAATCACGATCCGAGGATATCATCAGTTAGCTTGTGATGAGAGGAGTCCAAATATCACTTTTGTTTACCATAATCCGCTGGAAAACATGTAGAAACGGCATCGGTAACCGTTGATGTCGCCGGATTTCGGTCAATAAAAAGATTATCTAAAATTAGCAAACAATATACCAAATCGAAGCTGGAATCACAAGGGATTCAACCATACCAATTTCGTTAAAAACGGAGATCGGAAAGTCGTCGGAAAATGGCCTAGAAGTTTCGGCCGGCGAAACTTTGGAGGGAGCGTGCGCCGCCGTCCGGTGGCTTCAGGCGACGGGCCTCTACCGGTCGACGGGGCGGCGGGCGTCCTTCCTCCTGGTGCGGCGCATGTCGGTCGGCGGTGGCCGGAGGGCGGCGTTCTAGCGTGCAGTCCCTTGTGCGCCTTTCTCTCTCTCTCTCTCTCTCTCTCTCTGTCCGTTTCCCTCTGCTTCTATTTCTTCTTCTCTGCTTCTATTTTTCTACTGCCCACTTTTTGGGTTGCCGACTTTGGTTTCTTTTTTTTTTTTTTTTTTTTTTTTTTTTTTAAATATACTAACTTTAATTATAATAATAATAATAATAATAATAATATTTATCATATAAATTCTAAAAGAATAATTTTAACCAAAATATTAATTTTATTAATTTCATCATATTATCCATTAACTTTAATATAAAAATTATAATATATACTTCAAATATTAATTACAAAATTATCTATATTTTATAATAAAATTTCAATTTCTTTAATTTAAAATTTTATCAATTTAGTAAATAATAACTCAATAATTCATTTAATAAAATATTCTCTTAAAAATATTAACATAATAATATAATAAACCAATACCCTTTCAAATATCAATTTTAAATTTGAAATAATTTTCTACTATTTTAAATACTCATATAACAATATTTATAAATCATATGTCAAATATCAATATAAGTTTGGCTTATTAATATCAATATAATAATAATAAAAATATCAATATCAATATCACTATTCAAATGGAAGTTTATAACTTTAGATAATTTTGAATATCAATATAAATATAACAATAAAGGAAAATATTTTCATATAAGATTATTATTTTAAAACGTTTATATTTAAATCATTTGAATATTGAAAATATTCATTTTCAATTTGGCAACGTATTCTGATGTTAAATGGGTATCTTCACTCGTATACTGTGCATATGTCCTATATCGGGTTGGGATATTACATTCTTTCCCCCTTTATGAAATTCGTCCCCGAATTTCAATACACTTCATATAGGAAGTTACAGTAACATCAGCAGATACTATCACTCCCGATACCTTACTGTTGTACATGAAACTATTCATGTACACGAATTTATCAAAATTGATTAAATCCTTCACTCATTGTCATGTCATTCATTTAGAATTTATCTCTTTTGATACTCTTATAATTCTTAAGACCTTACACAGCACTATATATAGACGCCGTAATATCATTGTTACTGTTAAGAGGCCTCGGGTATTACATTCTACCCCCCTTAAAGAAAATTCGCCCCCGAATTTTCAAAAACAAAATGTTCACCTTTGTAAACTTGAGTAACTATATCACTTACATTATGATTCTTGCCAAAAGAATTCTAATCACTTTCATTACTTTCAATTCATCGCCTACCAACTGCACCATGCATCATTAATTATCTATTATTCATCTTCCATACATTTTCTTGCAATTATATACCTTGTTCCTCTAAGCCCCATAATCGGTCTTTAGTTCTTATCGTGCTCAACCATATATTTACATACATCTTTCTTCTTACCCTACCTAATCTCTTTTATTAATCATTAACCTTCATAATAGCATTGAATCTATAACTTCAAAAATTACCAAGAAACATTTACACAACCTTTATATCTCTTCGATTTCTGATTTCATCTCAATTTAACTGCAATCTTAAATATACCTCTTCTCATATATAGTCTTATCAATACCTAAATCACATTAACAACTGAATCATAGCTCCTATTACATCAATTATCATACTTTGAATATACACATGCCCTTATGGTATTTCCTAATTCTGAATGACTTCCAATTTATAATTTGATAACCATGGTCTTCATATAGTTGGGATTTATTCCACTTTCATACTATCATCAACAAATTTTTCTTACTCACTACCTCTTATATATGTATATATCCATTACACTTCTTATATGTGTTCATCTACAATCTTATCTCAACTTATCTTAAAGACCTTATTAACAACTATTTTACACATTATATCGTTAAAAGGATTGTACTTTCACCACTACTCCATAATTCTCAATCAACTCCTTATATTCACCTAAAATTTCAACCCAATATTCATCTTATTCAATCTACTATCATATTAATTAACGTAATCACTCCAAATTACAATCTTCACATTATCTCTAAAATAACTCCCACCTTTCAACATCACATGCGTCCCTTTAGCAATAAATTTATTATTACAATATTCAAATTATCAAATCACAAAAAAATCTATTAACACAACTTCCCATTCCATTCCTAAAATACTATTCACTTGTACTCCATAGTTCATATGTGATCTTATATTAACTATATCGACTTTAAACACAACGAGTAATATAATTGATCTATCAAAATAAAGTAAATATACTTAAACACAATCATAAATAAGAAAACATATCAAGCACATATTTGAGTTCATTCGAGGTAGAGTAACTCTTTTGAGACGATCTTGTCCAAATCGTAAATGAGGAGGTATCACCGCACAAGCGAAAAAGTATATAAAGGCCAAATCAAAGCACGAAATTCTAGTCTAATACACTCTTAACTTATCAAAGCTTATCTTTTATCTTAACTTATTTAATTCTATTTCCGTATTAATTCAATCTCATCATAGAACTTTCTCTTAAATAAAATTTGCCTAATCAATTAACTTCATAAACTCTCTTATGTCATAACTTTTTTTTTTTTTTTTTTTTTTTTTTTTTACTTTTCCACATCTCCATTACTTCGTTGGAACCCATTCAAATTATATTTCTATTTAGCACATAATCCTCTAGTTCCATACTTTTTAATCAACAATATTTCTTCTATAAAAATCTATTATGGTCCACTATCATTTATTATTTGTCAAAGTCAATCATATTTTTACACTAATTTACTCTTAGTCCAAATCTGCTTTCAGTTTCTTCTTAGAGGCTACTTCATCACCATACATTTCTTGTAATCATCAACTTTATACATTCCTCTTCCTTAAACTATACCCAATATTCTCATACATAACAAATCTCTAAATCTTTACCTTCTCATTTCTTGAATTTATAGGATAGCATCTAAACCACAATTTCGATAATACCTTGTTTAGTCTATCTTACATAAACCTTAATATATAATAACCATGTGAATCATTTACAGTCCTGTTTGACCATTGTTAAATATCATCTTTTTAGCTTATTTCACATAAATCTTACTATGTAATAGTCATATAAAACATTTATGATTTCACCCAATCACTATTGAGTATTTTCCTTCATTTTATAACTTTAATGGTTCATAACTTCTAACAATTTCCTATAGTCATTCCATCCAACCATATAACCTATCATTTAATCATTTGCACATACACATCATAGATCAATTCCCTATTTCTTAGATATCTCTCATATTATAGTCAAGGAAACATATAATACTAGTGTCCCATATACCTTTTCAATAGCCTTATTACCATAACATCCTTGTTAAATTGCTTAAATCACTTTACTATATGAAGAAAATCGAAGAAACTTGACCCACTCGAAAAATTTCGACGAAACATTGCAAGGTGGGAGGTATGCCATCGTGGGGCGGCAAGCACCAGCAGCGGGCCACCACAGCGCGCGCCAAGAAGTCCCAGTGTATCGTAGTGGGGAGTTGCCTATGGCCAACCAAGCTCCAGTGTCCTGCAGTGGATTCCAGCGCCCCGCAGCTAGATTTCCATAGTCAAGAAGAAAAGTTCTGCGCAGAATCCGACTTCAGAAAGCCATAACTTTCAGCTACAAATGAGTTGCGAGGCCTATGGCATATCAAATCGAAACTCACCATATTTAACATTCCTACTCATTACAACTTCTTTATTGGTTTAGAAACCAATTTCCAATTAGAAACCTCAAATCTTTGTCTAAAATAAATCCTATACTTTCTCACTATCATTATGCCATTACACTTACCACTTACACATATCACTATGCATATTCCATAAAATCACATTTAAGTTTTTCACCTAATAACATTTAGCTATATCTCATAAACATAAAAGAATTCAATGTACCTTCACCATTATTCATACGATATACATATTGTTCAAATCATCAATTGAACTAAGCCATGTCAATAGTCAACAGTTACTTATAATAGAAATTAATTCCTTGTAAAATATACACTTATTCATTTAAACACCTTCACATAAACAATCATTGTCTCAAATACACAATTTGCCCTTATCATCCCATTTCCACAGAACACACAATTCATTCACATATATCAATCATACTATATATCATTTTATCATTCCCATTTTCAAGATCATTATGCACATTCCCTTTTCACAATTATTATATACATATCATATATCATAGGAGGAACTTAGACTTTTACGAGTAACGCGGATCTAGATTTATCGATATACTTCAACGACAAGAAGGAGTTCCTATGCTCCATGGTTTAACCTATAACTCTTAGTACTTATAAAGTCTAAACTAGACTTAAACTTTGCTCTGATACCATCTCTGTCACGACCCACCTTTTGAGCCGCGACGGTCCTAGGGCATGGGTAGCCATAAGGGCACCAAAACCCGTAGAACCCATTTCACTCATAATCAATTGACATTCATTACATTGAACCATATCCCAAGACCGTAGCCTAATCACATTTCCTTAATACCCATTACTTACTATCATTTCCACTTATAATATTATTTACATATATAACTTGTAAAACCTTTAAAGTTTCCTTTCATGTCATTAACTCAACGTTCAATAGTTCATATATAATCACAATAACAGTTATGATACGAATCATATTATACAAACATCCTTTAACATATTAATGCTAACCCATTAATAACCATTCATGTTACATATGGACCTTATAACCTTCAATAACCATGGAGCTCTACTTACAACACCGAAACTTATCAAAACAGTTTCCAAGCGAAGGATGGGCTTGGGACTTTTACTTTGCTAACTCATTGACTGTACCTGAAAAGTTTAAACCACTAAAATATGAGACAGAGCTCAGTGAGTACATAATAAAACTGTATAAAGTAAGCAAGTGATAGGTGGTTTAGTGATAATTTCTTATAGCAATGAAGTGAAACGAATCAAGAATCATTCTTATGGAATAGTTTTCCATATACAGTAATTATTGCATTTTTAGCAGAATATTTCCTTTATGGAAACGGTGTGTTTCCCACATTATCATTATCACTTGAGTGGCGGCTTACGCCTTGCTCACTCCCATTTCAGTCACACGTACAACTGATCGGGTCGCACGTACTGGGGGCCATAAACCCTTCCCAGCTAGGGTTCGGATACTCTTTACCCTATCCGCAGGTTCATTACCACTGTGCACAATGTCTGATGTATTGCCCCACATCAGAGGGGTATTCTGCTTGCCACGATATCATTAAAATATTTTTCCTTTCCATCCATGAAATACTTCAATGGATAGTATATCAATAAATAATCAAAATTTCCATCATTGATCATGTTGGGAAAAGAAGCAATAAGGCTCATTTGGTCAAGTGCCATAAGGGATATTTAATTCAATAATTGGTAAAGCATATCATGCATGCCAAAGAATTGCAATGCATTTTAATTAGAAAAGTGATCCAACATTTAGACTTATATTTAAAGCACAAGAAATATAATATTACAATGGATAATATATAATATCAATTGGGTTCTCATTATTGATCATACTATAAGATCAAATAATATAGACTCATTTGGCCAAGTGCCATAAAGAAATATTTGGTTCACTTTGGCTCAATAATAAAGGAAGTATTATATCAACGGTTCAATATTCAATAAGCAGATTAAGCTTATCAAGAAATCTAGATTTTAGAATATCAATGAGCTATTCAACTTTTCAAGGGATAGAAACAATTCAACCATTAAGGTTGGAACAATAAAGGTTCAAGTATATGAAACAAGGAATATTATATTATTAAGTACTCACCGTGGACTCCTTTGCTCCTATGTACATTTGACTCTGATACGATTAGTGCTTCTCGCACTTTACCCAATATCCTTGTCCTTGTTATTAGACTCTACACATGCATTTCAATCATATATTAATCACTTCATCATTTATCACATTACTTAATTTAGCATAAGTCATTAACATTTCTATCTTATTCACAACTTAGCATTCTAAAATTAAGATATTCTAAACTTATACTTACCACTAAACTTAACATTTCTCTAATTATATTCCAATAACTCACTTAAAAGAATGATTCTCCTTTCTTTCAATTTTTACATTTCAATCTTCATACTATTCAAGTAAAATCGATTAAGCAATTTCCATAAGTTCAAATTATCCACAATATCACAATCAAATGGTCCAACCCGGACCTTCAATATACTAATCCCATCCGCCCATTTTATTCCTTATTATCAAGCTAATAATTACTAATTCAATTCAATCAATACAATATCCACATCTCACTTCATTCTTCCAAATAATTCAATTCAATCAAATCAATTCAAATCTCAATATTTCACTTCAATCTTTCCATTTAATCACTAATAATACTCCATAATCATATAAATAACAATTAATTCAATTCAATTATCTCATTTAATCACTTAATTCCATTAAACTATCTACCTAAATTCTTACAAATAAAATCATAATTCACTATCTATACATAATTGGAAATCGAGATTTATACCATATGGCTCGGTTTAATGAGCCGGAGCTTATGTCCGAATTTGTCGATTTCAAAGGTCGCCGGAATCCGGTCGCCGGAAAATTCCAACGACGACCAAATCACGATCCGAGGATATCATCAGTTAGCTTGTGATGAGAGGAGTCCAAATATCACTTTTGTTTACCATAATCCGCTGGAAAACATGTAGAAACGGCATCGGTAACCGTTGATGTCGCCGGATTCCGGTCAATAAAAAGATTATCTAAAATTAGCAAACAATATACCAAATCGAAGCTGGAATCACAAGGGATTCAACCATACCAATTTCGTTAAAAACGGAGATCGGAAAGTCGTCGAAAAATGGCCTAGAAGTTTCGGCCGGCGAAACTTTGGAGGGAGCGTGCGCCGCCGTCCGGTGGCTTCAGGCGACGGGCCTCTACCGGTCGACGGGGCGGCGGGCGTCCTTCCTCCTGGTGCGGCGCGTGTCGGTCGGCGGTGGCCGGAGGGCGGCGTTCTGGCGTGCAGTCCCTTGTGCGCCTTTCTCTCTCTCTCTCTCTCTCTCTCTCTGTCCGTTTCCCTCTGCTTCTATTTCTTCTTCTTTGCTTCTATTTTTCTACTGCCCACTTTTTGGGTTGCCGACTTTGGTTTCTTTTTTTTTTTTTTTTTTTTTTTTTTTTAAATATACTAACTTTAATTATAATAACAATAATAATAATAATATTTATCATATAAATTCTAAAACAATAATTTTAACCAAAATATTAATTTTATTAATTTCATCATATTATCCATTAACTTTAATATAAAAATTATAATATATACTTCAAATATTAATTACAAAATTATCTATATTTTATAATAAAATTTCAATTTCTTTAATTTAAAATTTTATCAATTTAGTAAATAATAACTCAATAATTCATTTAATAAAATATTCTCTTAAAAATATTAACATAATAATATAATAAACCAATACCCTTTCAAATATCAATTTTAAATTTGAAATAATTTTCTACTATTTTAAATACTCATATAACAATATTTATAAATCATATGTCAAATATCAATATAAGTTTGGCTTATTAATATCAATATAGTAATAATAAAAATATCAATATCAATATCACTATTCAAATGGAAGTTTATAACTTTAGATAATTTTGAATATCAATATAAATATAACAATAAAGGAAAATATTTTCATATAAAATTATTATTTTAAAACGTTTATATTTAAATCATTTGAATATTGAAAATATTCATTTTCAATTTGGCAACGTATTCTGATGTTAAATGGGTATCTTCACTCGTATACTGTGCATATGTCCTATATCGGGTTGGGATATTACATTCTTTCCCCCTTTATGAAATTCGTCCTCGAATTTCAATACACTTCATATAGGAAGTTACAATAACATCAGCAGATACTATCACTCCCGATACCTTACTGTTGTACATGAAACTATTCATGTACACGAATTTATCAAAATTGATTAAATCCTTCACTCATTGTCATGTCATTCATTTAGAATTTATCTCTTTTGATACTCTTATAATTCTTAAGACCTTACACAGCACTATATATAGACGCCGTAATATCATTGTTACTGTTAAGAGGCCTCGGGTATTACACTTAGGGTATGTGTTGCTTAGAGATAAGAACACTCTTTTGTGATTTTCAAAAGGATTTCCATGAAACTTAATGGGTTTGTGTTAATTGCTTATGATCACGAGAGTAGACGTAAGGTTAATATAAACACACATGTTGTATCTTGAGAGAGAACATCATATAATTTAGGAAAATTTAATCATTAATTCCAGCAAAAATAATCCAATCTAAAAAATATATAAAGTAATCATAGGTAATCAATTGATGAATTCTAAATCCTAGGCCTTTAATCTTATTTCATATTATTATCATTTATTTACTTGAACTTTACTTTAGCTTAAAATACGACTTCTCATAATTGATTTTCTAAATAATAGAATATTCAATAATTTTGGTACTTGTCAACCCTTCTTCGTGGGATCGACACTTATTTCACTACTATATTACTTGTTCACGACCTGTGCACTTGCAGAAATCACGCAACAAGTTTTTGGCGCCGTTGCCGGGGAAGGCAATTTTTGACAATATTAATATAATTGATATATTCTATTACTTTAGACACCTTGATTTATTTTTAAAACTGAATTTTTTTTTATTGTACAGCTCGTATAGGTGTTTATGAGAAACGATCCTGAAGCAATTTTAGAGGAATTGGATCCTGAAATCGAGCGAAGGTGTAAGGCTTTAACCAAAGCCAAAAAGGAGAGACTTAGAAAAGAGAAAGCAGACAAGGCCAACGAGCAAGAGGCTTTGGAAGAAGGAGAAGAATTTGAGCAAGAAACTTTTGAGGAAAGACTTGAAGGAGCAGAGGAAGAAATGGCAGACAATGGAGCTAATAGGGCACTGCGCGAATTTGCTATGCCAAACTCAGTTATGCGATCCAGCATAGAAAGACCCACTATTGCAGCCAACAATTTTGAAATCAAACCTTCACTCATTCAGATGGTTCAACAGTCCCAGTTTGGAGGAGGAGTCATGGAAGATGCCAATGCTCATTTGGCAAATTTCTTAGAAATCAGTGATACAATCAAGATGAATGGTGTTACTGATGATGCCATTAGACTGAGGCTTTTCCCATTTTCTCTTAGGGATAAAGCAAAAACTTGGCTGATATCTCAAGCCCCAGGGTCAATCACTACATGGGATCAACTCACAAGTGCTTTTCTGGCAAAATATTTCCCTCCTGGAAAGACTGCTAAGCTAAGGAATGATATTACTAGTTTCATTCAATTTGATGGAGAGACACTATATGAAGCATGGGAAAGGTTTAAAGATTTACAAAGAAAGTGTCCTCATCATGGTATCCCAGACTGGATGATAGTGCAAACTTTTTACAATGGTCTTTCAAATCAAATAAGGAGCACAATTGATGCAGCAGCCGGAGGAGCTCTTATGAACAAAAGTACTATCGAGGCTCATAATCTTCTTGAGCAAATGGCGACTAACAACTACCATTGGTCCAATGAAAGGACTACAACAAGGAGGGTTGCAAGTGTTCAATAGGATGATGGGTATTCTCTTCTTGCAGCAAAAGTTGATGCAATTGCCAAGTCATTGGAGAGAGTAAACATTAATGCCCCATCAAGTAGTCATCCAATTGTTTGTGACTCATGTGGGGGTAATCATCATAATTTTGAATGCCATGGAGTAGAGCAAGTCCAATTTGTCTCTAACCCCAATAGACAACAAAATAATCCCTACTCGAACAATTACAATCCAGGATGGAGGAACCACCCCAACTTAGCATGGGGAAATCAAGAAAATCAAGGAAGCAATCTAAGGCCACCATACCAATCCAACTTTCAAGGGAGAAATCAAATTCCATCCCAAACACTACAAGAAATCAAGCCTTCCTACGAAACCGCTTTGGAGAAATTCATTGGAGCCACTTCTGAAAGGTTTGACAAATTGGAGAAACAATATGACAAGTTGGAGATGAAAGTCGATCAAATTGCTAGCCAAAATAGAAATTTGGAGTTTCAAATGGGACAAATGGCTAACTCTTTTAACGCAAGACCTCAAGGTACATTGCCTAGCAAAACTGAAATTAATCCTAGAGAACAATGCAAGGCAATTATTTTGAGAAGTGGCAAGCAACTTGAAGAAATGGTACTAAAGAAAACAAATGAATATAGTGGTGAAGTTTCAAAAGAAGATACCCCAATGAATCAAGCTGAAGAAGAAAAAAAAGAGGAGGTATCTAAACCTTCACAAGTTAAGCCTTATGCACCACCCATTCCTTATCCTCAAAGATTGAAGCAGCAGAAGTCAGACAAACAATATGAGAAGTTTCTAGAAATTTTTAAGCAACTTCACATAAACATACCGTTTGCTGAAGCCTTGGCACAAATGCCATCCTATGTGAAGTTCCTTAAAGATTTACTGTCTAACAAGAGGAAGATTGAGGAGCATGCTGTGGTAGCACTTACTGAGGAGTGCAGTGCAATTATTCAGAACAAACTTCCACAAAAGCTTAAAGATCCAGGTAACTTTTCTATCCCTTGTCTAATTGGTACCACTGAATTTAAAAAGGCTTTATGTGATTTAGGAGCTAGTGTTAGTCTTATGCCTTTATCTATTTGTAAAACATTAGGGTTGGGTGAGCTAACCCCAACCACAATGACCTTGCAATTAGCTGACCGTTCTGTTAAGTATCCAGTAGGTATCATTGAAAATGTCTTGTTAAAAATTGGTAAGTTTTATATACCTGTGGACTTTGTGGTATTGGACATGGATGAGGATATTGAGATCCCGTTGATTCTTGGAAGACCATTTTTAGCAACAGCAGGAGCCTTAATTGATGTAAAACATGGCAAATTGACTTTGAGAGTAGGTGATGAGGAGATTGAGTTTGACATTGCTAAAGCAGAAAAACAACCTGCCATCATGGATTGTTGCTTTCAAATTGATGTCATTGATGAGGAAGTTCAAAAAGTCTTGGAGGAAAAGCATTTTGCGGACCCCCTAGAAACATGCTTGATTAATGGAGCAACTAGCAAGAATGAAAATCATGAGGTTGCCACAATTGTTAATCTTTTTGAGGGGAGTGCACCTATGCCTTTCTATAGGAGACAACAATTTGAAGAATTGGAAAAAGGTAAGTCACTTCCTCCACCATCAATTGAGCAAGCACCAGTTCTTGAGTTGAAACCACTTCCTGCACATCTCAGGTATGCATTTCTTGGTCCCAATGATACTTTACCTGTGATTGTGAATGCAAACTTGAATGATGTTCAACTTGAGAAAACATTGAGAATTTTGAGGGAAATTAAATCAGCAGTAGGTTGGAATATTTCTGACATTAAAGGGATTAGTCCAACTATTTGCATGCATAGAATTTTGATGGAGGATAACCACAAACCTGTAATTGAACATCAACGTAGGTTGAATCCAAACATGAAAGAAGTAGTTAGGGCTGAGATTACTAAGTTATTAGATGCAGGAATAATTTATCCCATTTCTGATAGCTCTTGGGTTAGTCCTGTGCATGTAGTACCTAAAAAAGGTGGGATGACTGTTTTGAAAAATGATAATAATGAATTGATTCCCACTAGGACTGTAACAGGATGGAGAATGTGCATTGACTATAGGAAACTGAATAATGCTACCAGAAAGGATCACTTTCCTTTACCTTTTATTGATCAAATGTTAGAAAGGCTTGCAGGTAATGCATATTTTTGCTTTCTAGATGGTTATTCAGGGTATTTTCAAATTTCTATTGCTCCTCAAGATCAGGAAAAGACCACTTTTACATGTCCTTATGGTACTTTTGCATATAGAAGAATGCCCTTTGGTTTGTGTAATGCCCCTGCTACTTTTCAACGTTGCATGTTGTCTATTTTCTCTGATTTTGTTGAGAAGTCCATGGAGGTCTTCATGGATGATTTTATTGTATATGGTTCTTCATTTGATGCATGCTTAGAAAACTTGAGAAAAGTTTTACAACGTTGTGTTGAGTGCAATTTAGTGCTAAATTGGGAGAAGTGCCATTTTATGGTACAAGAGGGAATTGTTTTGGGGCATAAAATTTCTCAAGTAGGAATTGAAGTAGATAGGGCAAAGGTAGAGACTATTGAAAAATTGCCTCCACCTACTAATGTAAAAGGGATAAGAAGTTTTCTTGGCCATGCCGGTTTTTATCGTCGGTTTATCAAAGATTTTTCTAAAATTGCTAAGCCTCTCTGTGATTTGCTTAATAAAGATGCTACTTTTGATTTTAACCAGGAGTGCTTGAGTGCTTTTGACAGGTTAAAGAAAGCTTTGATTTCAGCTCCCATTATTGCATCGCCCGATTGGAGTTTGCCATTTGAAATCATGTGCGATGCAAGTGACTTTGCAATTGAAGCTGTCTTAGGCCAAAGAAAGAACAAAAAGGTACATGTGATATACTACACCAGCAAGATCTTAAATGATGCACAGAAAAATTATGCAACTACTGAAAAGGAGATGTTGGCAATGATAGTGGCGATAGAAAAATTTCGCTCCTACTTGGTTGGGTCAAAAGTTATAATCTTCACAGACCATGCAGCAATTAGGTACCTAATGTCCAAGAAAGATGCCAAACCCAGATTGATTAGATGGGTACTTTTGCTTCAAGAGTTTGACTTAGAAATCAAGGACAAGAAAGGAGTGAAAAATGTGGTTGCAGACCATTTGTCTAGATTGGAACGGGAGCGAATAGCTGAAGATGATGAGCCAGTCAATGATTATTTTCCAGAGGAGCAGTTATGGGTAGTGAAGGGATCAACTCCATGGTTTGCTGATTTTGTCAATTACTTGGTGAGTGGAATCATTCCTAGTGATTTTTCTTATCATCAGAAAAAGAAATTTCTTACAGATGTCAAGTATTATTTCTGGGATGAACCATTACTTTTCAAGTATTGTGGAGATGGGATGATCAGAAGATGCGTGCCAGAGGAGGAAATTCCAAGCATTTTAGAGCATTGTCACTCTAAGGAAAGTGGAGGGCATGCAAGCACAGATAAGACAGTTGCAAAGGTATGGCAATGTGGTTTTTATTGGCCTTCTATGTATAAGGATGCTAGAAACTTTGTGATGTCTTGTGATCGTTGCCAAAGAACAGGGAACATAACTAGAAAGCAAGATATGCCGCTTAATGGGATTTTAGAGGTTGAAATATTCGATGTTTGGGGGATTGATTTCATGGGGCCATTCCCTTCATCCCTAAACAATCGATATATTTTGGTAGCGGTCGACTATGTGTCGAAGTGGGTTGAAGCAATTGCAAGTGCTACCAATGATTTTAGAGTTGTGCTGAGATTTATTAAGAAGAATATTTTTTCTCGATTTGGTGTTCCGAGAGCCATTATCAGTGATGGAGGCTCCCATTTTTGTAATCGGGCTTTTGACGCTTTGTTAAAGAAAAGTGGAGTCAACCATAGAGTAGCCACTCCGTATCATCCTCAGACGAGTGGCCAGGTGGAAATTTCAAATAGAGAATTGAAAAATATTTTAGAAAAGACAGTGAATAACTCTAGGAAGGATTGGGCACTCAAATTGGATGATGCTCTGTGGGCATATAGGACTGCTTTCAAGACCCCAATTGGTATGTCTCCATACCGACTTGTCTTTGGTAAAGCATGTCACTTACCTGTGGAGCTCGAACATAAAGCTTACTGGGCAATAAGAAAGTTGAATATGGATGTGGAAGCTGCTGGTCACAAGAGGTTACTTCAATTGAGTGAGCTTGAAGAGATACGACTGGAAGCTTATGAAAATGCCAAGATTTATAAAGAGCGCACCAAACGTTGGCATGACAAACACATCCGTAAGAGGCATTTCGAGAAAGGCCAACAGGTATTGCTTTTCAACTCACGTTTGAAACTTTTTCCAGGGAAGTTGAAATCTAGATGGTCAGGACAGTTTCAAGTAGTAAAGGTACATCATCATGGAGCTGTGGAGCTACAAAACAATGCGGGAGAAACATTCAAAGTAAATGGACAACGCTTTAAACCTTATTTCAGTGGAGATTTGGTGGAACAAGGGATGGTTTACTCCTTAAAAGAGGCCACGTGATCAAAATTCTGAGAAAATCTAGCTAAAGACTATAAATTAAGCGCTTTTGGGAGGCAACCCAAATTTCTAACTTCTTTATTTATTTAATTATTTATTTATTCTCCAAAATTAAAAAAATAATAATTAAAAAAAAATTATATACAAAAAAAAAAAAAAAAAATTTATGTGATTAATTTCTCATACTTGCTTTTAGTTGTTTCATGATGTTTTATAGGAAACAAAGAGATGGAATGCACACCCTGCTTACAATTTGAAATCCAATTTTCTACAAGAGGGAGTATTTCTTCTTTTGATTTATTTTTTTGACATTGAGGACAATGTCCATTGCAAGTTTGGGGGAGATTTAGTTTGTTTTTTTTGTTTTCAGTAATTTCTTTCATGTTTTGATGAATAAATTTAAATTTTTTTTTACTCTTTTATTAATAAAATATGCTTATATTAAATAATTTGATGAAAGGCTAATAATTGATTATAATTGATATTTATGGACAATTTATTAAAGTATTTCAGGTTGAGCAACTATTTTGGGTAAGAAATTAACTTTTATTAAGATTATGTTTTGCTTAACTTTGCATTATATTGATTGCATTAAATTTGTGTATGCTTACTTAGAGAGGGCTTCTACACATTTTTATCTCCATTTGTCTCACCTATCTTAGAACATGTTTTTGCAAACTTTTGAGGCGAAATTTTGAATTCATTTTGAAAGAAAGATATGATTTAGGCATTGTTTGTTTAGCCTATTACTTATATCCACCCTTAGTTTAATTTTTTCTCTAGTTTACCCATTTGTGCCTTGTTAATTTTAGCCTTCTTTTCTTTGTTAATTAACTTTAATTGTTATAATTCACCCTGTTTGTGAGATAATTTTGTCAAGTTTACATTTTAATGAAGAAAAGAGAATTATTAAAGTTTTAAAAGAAAATAAGGATCTCTAATAACTAAAAGCATTATTCATTGTAAAAGATCACCTTCTGCTTAAAATAAGTTTGGAGGAAAGCAAGAAAATTGAATAAATAAAAGTTAATAATTCTTGCTTGTCTTTAGAATAATGTTGTTAAAAAAAGAAGAAGAAGAAGAAGAAGAAGAAGAAGAAGAGGTGGGCTTAAAAGAAGAAAACATTGAAAAAGAATAGTGCTTAAGATGAAAAGGATCCTTCATTAATATAATTCCTTTATTTGAGCTATTGATTTTGTAAACTTGGCATAATTATTTTACTTTTGTTCATTTAGCCTGTTCTTTGTTTAGCCAAAAATACCTGGTGTTAGCCCCATTACAACCCTAGTCAAGACCTATTGATCTCTCTTGATTTGTGAATTCCATTAGTGGAGATTGTTTGCTTTAATATGCTTATGAGATTTGTACATCTATTTTATATCATTTGATAGAGGCATTTAAAGATATTAGTGTGTATATGCCTATATGAAGTGCAACAATTTCTTTGCAGTTGATTTAATGTATAGTTATTCAAGGCATGATTAAGATGAGGATTATTTTGAACCTGAGATAGAAACTTGACTTGCAATACTATTGATATGTTGTTTGTAAATATTAATTTCTTAAGACCTTAAAAAAAAAAAAATTCAACATAAGCATGAGGGGATTAAGTCTCTTTTTTGTGATATTTTATTTTTTGAAATAAATTTTTAAAGGTGTTTGTGGGTATCACCACTGGAAGCCCTCACGAGACTATAACTCGTCCTCTATGGGACACCTAGGGGTTTAAAGGCTTGTTGCATACGCTAAATGCAATCGTAATTTCCTACGAAAGTGGACTAGTTTAGGTTTTGAATTTTCCTTTGCTTGAGGACAAGCAAAAACTTAAGTTTGGGGGTGTGATAACTCTATATTTTTAGAGTTATTTTATTTGTTTAAACTTAAATTTTAGCTCAGTTCTCGAAAATGCAATAATATTATTACATATTTTTAGAAATAAATAGTTCTACAATTTATAAATAAATTATAACATATTTTAAGTATTTTTATTTTATTTTTGCAGATCAAAATGATGCAGTAAAAATAAAGATGCAAGCAATGATTCAAGTTTTCAATCCATGAGAAATAAATTCAATGGTTGGTAGCCAAAATTCAATGGTTGGTAGCCAACCTAACCATTTTTGAATATTGATAAAGAAATTCAATGGTTGGTGGCTAAAATTCAATGGTTGGTAGCCAACCTAACCATTTTTGAATATTGATGAAGGAATTCAATGGTTGGTGGCCAACCTAACCATCAATGTTGAATTTTGATGCAAGAATTTTAATGGAACTTGAATTCTTCCACCAAACATGTCTATAAATACCATGCTTGGCAAAGGGAAATGGCATCAAAAGAAATCCATCAAAAAAAATATTTAGAGAGAAAAAAAAATAGATTAGGTTTCTTTTTTGTTTATGTTATTTTTATCAAGAGGAGGAGTTTTTGGAGCTCAAGTTTATCAAAGATTGTATCTCAAAACAAGTTCTCTCTAAACTCTATTCTTGAATTTAATTATAAGTTATTATTATGTTTATTATTTTTATTGTTAATTTAATTGTTTCTTCTCTTTTAATTATGAATAGCTAAATTTATTTTTCTAGGATTTAGATGTAATCTTTTGATTTGCATATGATTATTTATATTTAATTGATTGGGTTGATTGTTGGAATTAATCTTTTATCTTAGAACTTAATGCTTGTAATTAACTGGCCATTAATTGCATGATTTAAGATATTGTGTGAAGTAGCGAGAGTGGAAATACAATATTAGTTCATTAAGATATTAGACTTAGGGTATGTGTTGCTTAGAGATAAGAACACTCTTTTGTGATTTTCAAAAGGATTTCCATGAAACTTAATGGGTTTGTGTTAATTGCTTATGATCACGAGAGTAGACGTAAGGTTAATATAAACACACATATTGTATCTTGAGAGAGAACATCATATAATTTAGGGAAATTTAATCATTAATTCCAGCAAAAATAATCCAATCTAAAAAATATATAAAGTAATCATAGGTAATCAATTGATGAATTCTAAATCCTAGGCCTTTAATCTTATTTCATATTATTATCATTTATTTACTTGAACTTTACTTTAGCTTAAAATACGACTTCTCATAATTGATTTTCTAAATAATAGAATATTCAATAATTTTGGTACTTGTCAACCCTTCTTCGTGGGATCGACACTTATTTCACTACTATATTACTTGTTCACGACCTGTGTACTTGCAGAAATCACGCAACAACTGCCTCGTTAAAAACCTTACCAGGAAAACCCAATGGGACAAAACCAAGGCTAAGGAAAAAAGAGTACAGTGCATTAAAATCTCCCCCTCATGAAAATATGATTTCTATCAAATATCTCTTAGTTGACGCATGCTAATTTTGTTGACTAACTTTTCAAATGTAATTGTAAGGAGTGCCTTTGTAAACAAATCTGCTAAGTTGTCAAATCGTATACTTAATGATGTAAAAGTAATATCCACATATAATAATTTATTTGTAGTACTCCCTTAGGATATTACTTGCTCTATGAATATAACTCGTTAAAAACCTTATTAGAAAATCCAGTGGGAAAAAACATATCTAAGGAAAAAAGTATATTTCATGCGTTATTTTTTCATTGCACAGATTGCCTCGTTAAAACCATTGTCCAAGAAAACCCTGTGGGATAAAAACTTGACTAAGGAAAAAGAGTACAATCATATACTAATTCGCTCCCCTGATGATGACAGATTTTAACACGGCGTATATTAATTGATGAAATGATGTTGTTTAAATACCACATTAGGTAAAAACTTAGTACATAAGTCTATTAAATTGTCACTCAAGCGAATTTGGTGGATATTTCTTATGGAGCTTATGTATATACAAGAATTTGGGTGAAGTTCATGTCTACTTTGTTACCCTTAATATAATCACCTTTAATTTGTGCAATACAAATTACATTATTCTCAAAATACAATGGGAGTATCTTTTAGTGAGGTACTTCAGGACCATAAAAATTTTTATAAAATTGCAGTACCACTATAAGTGAATATATAGTCAGTCTAAAATCTACCATCATAGAGACTAAGCAAATAACCAATATTCGCAAGTAGACAAATTTCAAATATGAATTATAATATTAATAGTATATTAAAGATAACTTTTTACACCATTTTAATATCTCTTTGTAGGTGCAAAGCTATACCTAGCTAGGAATTTTTCTTGCAAATGCAATATCAGACCTGATGCAATTTGCAAGACACAACAGTGCCTTATAGCACTTATATATGGTACTTCAAGACCAAACAGCTCTTTATTATCTTTTTTAGGTCTAAAAGGGTCTCTCTTCACTTCTAGTGAGCGGACCACCTATTAGTGTGCTTGAGGGAGAAGATTTATCCATGCAAAAATTGCTTAAATATCTTTTCCACATAAGTATACTGGTGTATTATGACTCCTTAATAATAGGTCTGCAGGGCGATACAAAATTGCATTTCCTTTAAATTTTTCATCTCAAACTCACTTTTCAAACAGGTATATACTTATTTGAGTTCATTAGGAGTTACATTGATATTTAAATCAACTTATACTGCAATAATAACATATACCATTCTATGGTCTTTTATGAATACAAATGGACATAGTGTATTATTCACATATCTTTCTTTCAATAAGAATTTACTCAAAACAATCATACCACATGTCCATATTGCTTTAATACATACATAGATTTTTGCAATTTGATGAAATATATGTCACATGTTTAATGTGTATTCATTTATGATATACTTAGTCATTCTGGGACTCTTATTACTTTCATAAGGCGTACAATAAGCCTTTCATTAACTGCCATATTAATTAAGTATCGGAACATGATCATTTCCATAATAAGAGAATTATTTTTCTCATAATCAATGATAGAACGAGTCTAGCTCTACTTTAATTGCCTCATTCCATGATGATCAATCATGTTTATGCTAATATTCAGTTATACTTATAGATTATGGATCCATATTTTCTCTTGTAACAGCAAACGCTACTGTTGAGGCAAATTCATTATCGACGATAATTAAATTTCTATCAACTCTTTCTTATATCACAAAATAATTGAGATATCATAGTTTTCATTTATATGATCATCAACTCCAGAAGCCATATCTGGAGGATCTAATTGTTCCGTTGTCTCAGTCTGTGTCTCATAATTAGTTATAACTCTTTGACTGAGATCTTCCTCTTCAGGAGGTTTCTCTTCAGGAGATTTTATGAGTAGCGCTGCTTTTCTTTTCCGCGGATTTTTGTCTTTAGTTCCAATTTACTATCCACGCTTCTGGCGTATAGTGAGATTGATTGATTTTCTATTTGCAATTGGAATCACAACCCTTGCTAGGGTGTTAATAGCTGTAATATTAGACTTTGTCACTCTTTTAGCATCTATAAATGTATTTGGCAGTTAAGTTGCAATTTGTTGCAACTGTATTATTTTGTGAACTTCTGGTTCACTCTAACTTGTATATGGACTAAAATTATTTAAAGGGTTTTCCTTCTAATAAATTTTTCGACATTCTTTAGCACTGTAGGTGCTTTTCCTCCCCCTAATGTCGAAAAATATGCCTCATCAAAATAAATTCATAGTCTCTTTTGTGGACCCATTATCGCACATTGAGATAGATTTAATATATTCATGGCACAGAAAAAATTTATGACTCATGTCCTTATACAAGTTTCAAGGGAGAGTATATATAATGTACACAATGATATTCATGCCAAACTTTTAATTGTTGAACTATAAGTTCAATGCTTGAACTGCAGGTTTAACGCAATATATTGTGTATGTATACTAGGGATAAAATAGTAATTAAATAACTCATTATAATACACAACTTATAAAATCCTTGCAAATTACTCCTTCAAGGAGTTTACATAAAATCATCAATATTGAATTGAGTTGTGTCCTCTATATAGGCGGTTCTTCTTTCAGAATCTCATGATTTACTAAATGATTTATAGTATTCACTTCAGGGAATACAGTTGTACTAGTGGGCATTATTTGATGATTTCTCGTTAGTAATTATTCTTTCTTTCAGAATTCTCATTATCTACCAAATGATTTATAGTATTCACTTCAGAGAATATAGTTGTACTAGTGAGCATTGTTTGATGATTTTTTATTAACAATTATTCTTTGCAATTACTAGAAAAATAATATTTGTAAATTTTCACTTTTTATACTGCTACTACAGGAGCACGTAATTTTATTACCACACAATTTCAGCTGTGAAGTAATTTTAAACATGGTTGAATTATATTCTCAAATAGACTTCAAGTCTTGTAGGTGTAGATTTAACCAATCATATTGAGTTTATTGTAGTACCACATATTTCAAGTGATTATATCTACTTCTAAAACTCTTCTAGAAAATATAAAAATCATTAATAGTAAGATATTCAACCTTTAGATCCTCACTTAAATGAGGTTTAAGTAGATAATAGCTTTTGCTTTTGCTAGCATCTAAATGCATTTCATTATCAACAACTCACGTCAAAAATTATTTCTATTGAATTTAAGAGCATATAAAAATTATCAACCAAACTTTAATTCACTATACTTCACTTTATTTAAATAACTTAATTTGCATATATTTAAAATATATCTAAATAGACCAATCAGAAAATAAATTAATATTAATTTTAACAAATATTAAATTCATAATTTATCATACCAAGGAAAGGTAAGCACTAATTATGCTTCTGTATACCAACATAAATCCAACAATGTATGCAATCCGGAAATAAATTCATCAATTCATAAATTAACAAAACCATGTTACTTGTATAATTTATATTAATCTCATTTCACATTTAAATATCTAATTGTTTTCACATCTAATACACATTGACATAAGTAAATTCAAAACATATATAACACACACAACTTTCTTGTAGGCTATTCAACTAACAAATATATATATATATATATATATATATATATATATATATATATATGAGACATGTATTGTCCATAAAATAAATTTTGAGTTGAAATGCTAAGACCGAATGATATGTAATAATATATACACTAGTATAATCAATCTCAATTTAATAAATCAAGTAAACCTACTAATATGAATGCAAGATCACCATTTTTTCATAAAGCAAGTCAATCAATCAATAAATGAATAATTTAGGGTCGGATTTTATGCCAAAAAAAATTATAAGCCATGACTTTAAAACTATACATAAAATGTGTTGTTATAATTGATAACCAATTAAAAGTTGCAATTTGGTTGGTAAATCAAATAGGCCATACCCATCATTCCAATACATATAAACAACAATAAAACACCCAAAACAGAAAAATCAAAGCAAAAAGGTTTACCTTAATATTATGGCCATACGCAGGTATTTTATTGATATCCAATTTATTCAATACGTGTAGCTTAAATCAAATTTATTAGTTATTCAGGAACATAAAATATCAATTTTTCAAGGATGTCTATTTTATTTATTTGATTACTCGAAAGAGTGATACTAGTATAAATAATTCTTACTCATGATGTCGAGGCTCATCAATTAACATTGTCTAATATAAAATCATAATAAAATTAGTCTTTTAAAAACTTGTAGATAATGCATTTAGTTCTTCAGGAACATTTAATGATTCTTGAATGAATTTGTTTACTTTAATTAGTTTTTCAGGAACTATATAGAATATCAGTTCTTCATGAACTGTAGAGAATATCAGTTTTTCAAAAACTGTAGAGAATACTAATTCTTTAAGAACTATAGGGAATACCAGTTTTTCAGGAACTGTAATTATTATTAGTTTTTCAGGAACTTATAGCTTAGTTATTTATTTAATTAGTTCTTCAGGAATTATAAATAATACTAGTTCTTCAGGAACTAAAATTTAAAATATAATACTAATTCTCTAGAAACTCATAGCTTAGTTATTTATTTAATTAGTTCTTTAGGAACTATAAATAATATTAGTTCTTCAGGAACTAGTATTTAAAATATAATGCTAGTTCTTCAGGAACTAGAATTTAATTGATTAATCATTAAATAGTATATCAAATCTTTATAAATCTAAAAAAAACGATTTGAAATAAATGATTGTAAGAGAGAAGAAAAAAAAATAATTTCTTCAAATTAATTAGCCCAATATGTTCAAACGATTTCTTAAAAAAAAAAAACGATTTAGTTTTTTTTCTTAAAAAAATATTTGATACATAAATATTAATAATAATAGTAATTAATTAGATAAAAATTGTTTACCATAAATCTTGAATTTTATTTCTTCAAATTTTTTCGCCTTAACTGGGTTGTAGCAAACCACAAGCTATCCAAAATTATGAACAATATTGTAGAACGATTCGTGCTGATAACGTGTTATAAATAAAATGGAGAAGAACATGAATAAAGAATATAGAGAAGAGAATAGTTTTTCTAGTTGTTCCATTCAATAGTATTAAGCCCTTTATATAGAGTACAGAAGAGAAAGAAATAGGAAGTTTTTCCAATAAGAAAAATACAAGAACTAGGAAGTTTTTCCAATAAGGAAAATATAATCAATACTAATATGAAAACTAGAATATTCATGTATATGGAAAGACATCAATCAAATCTTATAATATATCATAACAATAACTAATATTTTGGTCTGTAAATAGACTTTTCAAAACAATTAATTTACCTTCTAGTTGGAACTATTTTAAATAAATTTATTTGATTACGTACATTGATGCAAAACATTTCTATTATTTAAATAATTTTTAAATTTTATTTATTTAAAAAAAAAAATTCTCATAGAACTCTTTAGGGCTGAATTTTCAAAACGGCTGGTTTTTGAGAGATTTTACTAAGTGTAAATGAGATCATGGCATCATGCTTTGAAAATTTACACCTTTTCATTCAACCAAACAAAATTTTTACCTTTCTTCAAATTCCTTACACCAAATTAGGCTATTATTAATAAATAAAAATGTCTATTTCAGCCTATAAATAGGTTAATTATATGTTTAAGTTAATTGGAATTGGCTAATATAATATTTTTGGTAGTTTGAGTAATAAATAGATCAGTTGAATTCGATTATTATAATATTTAATTTGAGTGGATTTAGTGTAATAAAATATTAAAATTTTTTATATGATTTTAAATATATTTTATATTATAAATATCATTTAAATAAAATAATTTATCAATTCAAATTTATTTTAATATTAATAAATAAATTTATTTAATTTTTAATATAATTGATTTGTGTCAAGCTTGAATAAAGTATTTTAAGTTTCTAATAAGATGCGTATACTATAAGTAGAATTCAATCAAATTCGAGTTCAGATTAATTTTGAGGGGCAAATTTTTTAGTCAACTTGAACTACATTTGGATTTGCAACTTTCTAGATGTTTTTGAAGTCTGCAATATTTATTTGAAGAGGTCATCAAAGAAAGAAAATCTCTTCTTATTTAATTACTATTATTTGTAAAATCATTCAATTTATTTTAACTCAGCCGGATCGACATAACCCACATTAGGAAAATTCCACCATTCTTATTAATTGATTAATTATACATATGGTGAGATTTCATAATCATTCATTAATTTGCATTATTAAACTAATTTCTATAATTTTTTTTATGTATAAATTTAGAAAATAATAATAACTAAATCTATGTACACTACATGATATCATGAACTGAAAGGAAGAACAGTCTTCCCTTCTAGATAATGGAATTGTCAATTTCGAGGTGGAATAAATATATTTAAAGGTGTGCAAAAATTAAATTAAATTGAATTTCTAAATTAAAATGAATTGAAATTGGCTAATTTTTACTGACAGTCTCTCTGAATTATTGACTGAGTAAAATTATGATTTATAAACTTCGATTTGTAATAGTAAATATCATGAACTTTAACTTTAGTAACAGAAAACTCCATTATATCATCACCCATTAAATACCTTAATAGAATGTTGACATAGTATGCTAAGTGTAAAATAAAAAAAAGTAAAAAAAAGTTAGGTCATTAAACCGGAAGAATTAACAAATTTGCTATGCAACAGGATCTAAAAGAGTTTTGAAATATGATTTAACTTGCAATGAAATTTTGGCTCGATGAAGAAGATAGAGAGAGAAAGAAAAAGAGAAAAGTTAAAACATTGACAAAAATTTATTTTACCGTTAGAAATTAATTACCAAGATTTGTTGACATAGTATCTCACGTGTTCATTTAATGAACTAGTTTTTTTCTTTTTTTCTTTTTAATTTTACACATGGCATTGGCATGTTAACATTCCATTTAGCTGTTTAATGAGAGATAACATGAGAGAATTTTCTATTACCAAATTTGAAGTTTAGAGACTATACTGTTACTGAAATTAAAATTCATGGGGTTTATTATTAAAAATTAAAGTTTAGAAAGTATAGTATTATTAAAATTGAAATTCAGGAGTTTACTATTATAAATTAAAGTTCAAGGACTATAGTGTAGTTTATAGGATTTATTGTTATAAATTAAAATTTAGAGATCATAGTATTATTTGGTTAATAATTCAGGGACTGTCAGTAAAAATTAGTTATGGTTAATTTGATTTAATAATTTGATGGTGATTAAGGACTTTAATTGATCTTTAATTTTCAATTTGAACCGAATTATCAAAATAACAAATTTAATGTTAATAATGTTAAATAACATTGAGTCTAACTTTGAGTCTAATGTTATTAATGTTATTAACTTCATTTGTTTAAATATATTTCATATGATCCTAAATATATCTAATTCCATCATACAAGATATTCAATATTTTTATATATTATTTTATATATAAAAATTAAAGCCAAATTAACGTGAAATTTAACGTTATTAATATTGAACTTAATGTCGTTAATTTTGAGTTCAATGTTAACAAAGTTACATTTAAAAATGAATTGATCAAGGTCCAAACCAAATTAAAAAATTGAAAACTAAATCGAATCCGTGCTTATATCTTGGTAAAATTTTATTTTGATTTTTATATTATTTAATTTGATTTGATTTTTATTTTAACCTTATTTGAAGTTTTTAAATGAACACCCCTAAACATACTACATCAGGCACCAGACTAATTAAGATTTGACTTTCAATTAATACCAATTGGGTTCAAAATTATAAATTTTGGAGATGATTTTAGTATTATAAAATAATTAATCACGTAAAAATTCACTGATAATTAATATGTAGTTCTTGCTAATGAGCCAGTACCTTTTAAACAAGAAAATGGAATGTTGATAGATGTTATCATGGCACCTCAATATGATATTATTTTTTATATTTTGTTTGGCTGTTGTTTTTTAATATAAAACGTGAAAATAACTTATTACATTTCTGTATTTTTTAATTATATTTTAAAAAAATTATAATTATATGTACATGGAATATAGAAATTAGCGTCTTTTTTTTTAAATTGTCATAATTTGAAGATGTATATGCATCTGTTCGTTGTGTTTGTGCGTATGATTACACAATTAAATATGGCACTCATTAAAAAAAAAAAAAAAAAAAACCCTTAAAGCAATAATAAAATTGGGAATAATGACTTGGTGGAGTTAATTTTCATTTTTTTTGTTGTATAAATTAGCTTGTTCTAATACTCCAGAACAATGCATCTTTGATACAACTTCTATATTCAAAAATGGCAAGCAAAGAATCGTCTCTTTCATTTCTTCTATTATTGAGCATCACCTGCACTTTTCTTAGTTGTAGCAAGGCTTCTCAGGATGATCAAAAGGCAGATATTTCTATCCATAAACATAATTTTCATTTTTTTCTTCGATCTTTTTTAACAAATTAAATATATATTAATCTTTATTTTGTTTTGTCTCACATAATTAACATACATTATATATGCATGTAATATATAATACGCAGTCATATATTGTCTATATGGGTAGCCTTCCTAAGGATGAAGTCTCCATGTCATCATCCCTTTACCTGAGCATGCTACAAGAAGCCATTGGCAGGTATATATATATATATAGAAGATTCACTAAAATCTTTCTTATAACAACTCACATATACATTGAAATGTTTAATTTCAGAAATTTCTCTCCGGATTGTCTAGTCCATAGCTTCAAAAGAACATTCAATGGTTTTGTTGCTAAGCTATCTGAGAATCAAGTGCAAAAGATTGCAGGTTGTTGCAGCCAATCAATGTATTATAAATCTTGACACACAATGTATTATAAATCTTTACACACATACATACATATATATAAGTATTAATTATCAGCCTCTGTAAAAATTGCAAGGCTGCATGATACAAGATGCTTTATTCAACAAACTAACAAAATATATCCAACTCTGAAAATATATAGGAATGGCAGGTGTAGTATCTGTGTTTCCTAATGAAAAGAAGAAACTTCACACAACAAGGTCATGGGACTTCATGGGATTTTCTCAAAAGGTTGAAAGAACGAATCTTGAAAGTGATATCATTATTGGGATGATTGACACCGGAATCTGGCCAGAATCCCATAGCTTCAATGATCTAGGATTTGGTCCGCCACCTGCCAAATGGAAGGGCTCTTGCCAAGTCTCATATACTTTCTCTTGCAACAAGTAAACTGCTATAATGCGTATGTATTTAATTAAAGAGTCAATTTGGATAACTAGTTAATAATTTGAAATGATTGAATATTTAGAATTTAGTACCAAATTAATTTTTTTTTCCAATGTCTATCTATCCAAATGGATACTGAACCTTTTCTTTTTATTTTTTATTTTTTAAATTACTCACATAACTACTAAACTAAATTTTGAATATATATTAAGTAAAATCATAGGAGCAAGATTTTACCGAAGCGACGGATTATTTGGTGCAAAGGATCTTATGTCTCCAAGAGATTCAGTGGGGCATGGAACACATACAGCATCAACTGCAGCTGGAAGAGTAGTTAACATGGCAAGCCTCTATGGCCTTGGGGAGGGAATAGCTCGCGGCGGGGTTCCATCAGCTCGGGTTGCTATATACAAAGTATGCTGGTCAGATGGGTGTTGGAGTGCTGACATTCTTGCAGCTTTTGATGATGCAATTGCTGATGGGGTTGATATAATATCAATTTCAATTGGAAGCAGAACTCCTCTTGACTATTTCAAAGGTTCAATTGCCATTGGAGCTTTTCATGCCATGAAACATGGGGTATTGACTTCAAATTCTGCAGGAAATGATGGCCCTGAGCCTGAAACTATCAAAAATTTTTCTCCATGGTCTCTTTCTGTGGCTGCAAGCACCATTGATAGAAAATTCGTCACCAAAGTTCTACTAGGAAATAACAGAACTTATGAGGTGAGGGTTAATAAAATTATGTAACAGCATGCTTTATAGATCACCTATATATTATTGATGTTTATTAGTCTTTTCCTTGAATTCAGGGTATTGCCATAAACACATTCAATCTTAAGAATGCAATGTTTCCTCTAATTTATGCCGGAGATGCTCCAAACATTACTGGAAATTTTACAGGTTCTACATCCAGGTAACTTTTTCTTTTCCCTATAATTGTTATTTTTTTAATAGGATACAACATTTTTTCCCCGTTTGCCAGACAAGATCGTTGATTATGGGAATTAATTGATGAAATATGAAATTGAAATGCAGGTTGTGCTATAAAAACTCATTGGACCCAACTTTAGTGAAGGGGAAAATAGTTGTTTGTGATGCACTGGTTTCTGGTGGAGCTCCATTCTTGGCTGGCGCAGTTGGTGTTTTGATGCAAGACCAAGGCCCTAAAGATGTTGCCTTCTCTTTTCCATTGCCTGCTTCTTATCTAGGCACTAAAGAGGGTAGCAACATTCTTTCCTACATAAGCTCAACAGGGTATTGATTCAACATATATTTTTTCACTTAGTCCTTTACATGAAGTAGTTTTATTGAATTTCCTAATAATGAATTACGCTTACAAATTACAGAGATCCATCTGCGACTATACATAAAAGTAATGAGGCAAATGATACATTGGCCCCTTTTGTGGTCTCATTTTCATCAAGAGGTCCAAATCCAATTACACCTGACATTCTCAAGGTAAATCAGAAGAGTTTGATTGTTCATAATTATATGGCTATAAGATGCATAATATTCATTAATCTTGTAAATATTTATCATCTTACAGCCTGATATATCTGCCCCAGGGGTTGACATTCTAGCTGCATGGTCTCTAATGTCTCCAGTTACTGAAGTTCAAGGAGACATTAGAATAGTACCCTATAATATAATCTCAGGGACATCCATGTCTTGCCCACATGCTACTGCAGCTGCTGCCTATGTCAAATCATATCACCCAACATGGTCTCCTGCTGCCATCAAGTCTGCTCTCATGACTACCGGTGAGTTTTTCAAGATTATAAGCAATTTTAGAGGTAGTGATCATATAATGCCTAAAAAAAAAAAAAAAAAAAACCAACAACAATAACATATGAACTTGACCAACTCTTTTGAATATTGCCTATGTTTTCAGCTTTTCCAATGAATAATGAAATTAACCCAGAAGCTGAATTTGCATATGGAGCTGGTCATATAAATCCTGCTAAGGCTATTGATCCTGGTCTAATATACGACGCTGAACCAATAGACTACATACAATTTTTGTGTGGACAAGGATACAATGCCACTCTTCTGCGAATGGTTACTGGGGATAACAGCAGTTGTTCTGAAGTAATCAATGGAACAGTTTGGAACCTTAACTACCCTTCCTTTGCACTTTCTACCTCACCGTCAGAGTTCATCAGTCGTGTATTCAATAGAGTTGTCACAAATGTTGGTTCAGCAAATTCCAGGTACAAAGCTATAGTGACATCCTCACACGGACTTAAAATCCAAGTGAATCCAACAATCCTATCATTTAACTCTCTTAATCAGAAGCTATCTTTTACTCTTGCAATTGAAGGGACATTAGATTGTTCCATAGTCTCTGCTTCTTTGGTGTGGGATGACGGAGTGCATCAAGTGAGGAGCCCAATTACTATTTATGATGTAAATAGATTCTAATAAACAATCAAAACCTTAGACGGTGAAATTAAACTATGAGAATAACAATCAACTATGCATTCATATACTTTAGGAATGCAAATGTAATTTGTGATACTTCCCAATTTCTTGGGAATAATAATCATTACATAGATAAGGTACATTCTCTATTATATTATCTTTGCCTATTATATGTAATACAAGATATGGGTTTTCACAGTCAAAAAGCCTCACCTCAAATTCCTGTAATGTGAAAATCATCTAAACTCAGCTCACAACAGCAATTCGATCTAGCATATTGAAGACATTTGATTTAGTTTACTCACAATTGAGGAAAAAAAGGTAATGGGGAAAAAAAGAATAAAAATCCAATTGAGGAAAAAAAGGCAATGATCTAATGCAACAGATTTTCTTATAATTTCATTCTTTCGTTCGCCCTCTTTCGATGAAAGTAATAAATATTCGGACTGTTTTTTAGGATAAGAATTGCACATTTTAAGTTGATGCCCATCTCTCAATGCCCATCCCTCACTTGTTTGATCTAGAATTTTATTTTCTTTTAAACAATATCATATTTACTTTAGGCTCTGCTTGTTTCCAAAAAATAATTTGTTTGGAAAATATTTTCCAAGAAAAAATGGCATCCTTCCAGTATGTATGTATATATATATGTATATATATATATATATATATATATATATATATATATATATATATATATATATATATATATATATATATATGTTAAGAAATTTTTTGAGATATTTCACACAGTTAGAAATTTTTCTGAGATATTTCACATATACAACAGAAGTAGAAATTAATAATTAATCCACATAAAAAACAATAAGAATTTTACGTGGTTTAGTTTCCCAATAAACCTATATTCACGATCCATAACAGACAATTCACTATAACTCTTATAGTTACACAATACAAGTTTTGGATGGAGAAAATTGTAAACCCTCTCTCACATAATACCCAATAATCCAATACATTTTTTTCACAGTGAACAAGGATTAAAGAAATATGGAATAATTTTTGGATGGACAAAAATTATTAAAACCCTCTCACAAACGATTAGAAATATTTTTCTCTCATAAAATATTTTTCACCATATACACACTTTCACACAAAACTCTCTATTGTGTGTCATATAAATTGAGCAAGGGAAAGCCTTTATATAGGAAATTCCCCTGCTTACAAACCATGTGGACAACTTGCAAATTGCAAGCTATACGTGGTTTGGTGCCTCCTTTTTTTACTTCTTCTTCTTCTTCTTTTATTTTTGTCAAAATAATTATAGGTCCCTTCATGTGAGAGGAACACCATAATAAATCTCTCCTTCCCGATTAAATGGAGGGCTTCATTATGACTGAGATTCTCTATCAGTCTCCCCCATCAATATGGGTTTCTTCATACTACCCCTTGATCAATAATCTCCTACACTTTGAGTTTAATGATCCTTTTAAGAATCGATTTACAGGGCTCCCCCCTTTCTCGCTGATATAGAATTGGTACCGTACTTCAAAATTCCACATACTTCAACCTTATTAGAAAATCAGACTCTCTTTGCATTTTTCTCAATTTCCTTCACTTTATTGCGTCTTGTCTATAAAAGGGAATGACCATCTATATAGCAAATATTTTTCCCTTTCTTCCTACCCTGCATCACCAAGTTACGTCCTTTATATACTTTACACATTTTTCCAATACCAACATATTTGTACCCATGCGATGCCATCCCTCATAGCGAAATTATGTTTGCTCTTGCAGTAGGTATAGATTTCACATTGGAAATATTTTTTACTGCACCATTGTGGACTTTCAGGTGAACTCTCCCAACGCCTTCAACTTTCAACTTTAATTTGTTTCCTACATTGATATAGCCAAATTTTCCATCAATGTGTAAACTATCAAACATAGCTCGATCTCTGCATATATGCATACCAGAAGTAGAATCTATCACCTAGTTAAAATTGCTCTCACCAGAGCAACAAACAACATCTTCACCTTGTACTAGGTGAAATTCATCATCACACTCATCACTAAAATTGACCACATTTGGGGAATCACCATTATTAATTTTCAGCTTGCCCTTCATCTTCTCTTGCAATTGCTTAAGACTGTTCAAGTCTTCTTTCAACTTCGGACAGCGATGTTGTATGTGACTAGTCTCTTCACAATTATCACTACAAGAAATTCGTGAAATAGTGATGGAACATATTCCATTGCTATTTTGTGATAGATTAGCAAGAACCAACGATAATTTTTAAAAATAATAAATTAAAATAATACAGCAACAGAATATCAAGAGATTGGCAACAAATTACCAAGGATTAGAAACGAAGTAATTCAGTTGTTAAAAATGAGCGCCAAATATGGGCGCCACTTGTTAGCAACTGATTTGCATCAATTCAGCGACGAATTGTTCTGTCCTTATTTTAGTAGCTTAAATTTATAAATAATTTTTCATTTTATTTTACCGACAGAATATATGTAACATAGCGACGAAAATCCGTCACTTTTTTTTAATTCTTTTTTTTTTTTAATTTTAGATCTTTGATGCCTATTGCATGTAATCCGGATTGGACGGCAAAAGTTGGAACAACATTTCTTTTCTTTTTGCTTTTTTTTTTTTCCTTAAAAAAGTTTTCCCTCCTACCTTTAATTTTTGGCTTAGCCACGCTATTATCAAAAGAGCAGGGGAAAAAAGGGGAAAAAAACTCAAATCCCTAGTCTTAGAAAACAAAATTTCTAAATCCTATTCTCACTATCACATACACAATCCCTTCTCCTCACTTTGATCACTGATTCCTCTCCTTCTCTTATTTCTGTCTTATCACTTGGATAGATGCACATAACTCACCAGCTCTCTTTGTCTCTCTCTCTCTCTCTCTCTCACTATTCCTCACTAATTAACTCTCAATTCACTCACCATCGGACCCTCACACAATTTTTCATAGTCTCAACTCACTCATACCACTCTCACCAATTCTCTGTTCATCGATCCACCCACTACATTGTTGATGCCTTGTAGAGCAAGGAGAGGAGGGTGGCGGCTGCCAAGGAGACTTGGGCCAAATTTGAGGAGAGGTTTAAACTTAGGTTTTGAGCTTTATTTGAAGAGTTCATTTCTTAGAAGTTTATCGGTTTCTTTTCGTTATATTTTTGAATGAGTATGTTTTGATTTTAAGACTAGCAATCATTAAGGATATAGGGGTTCTCTTTGTCTTCTAATTTCTCTTGCCTTTTTTTTTTTGTGTGTTTTTGAATTAGAATTTATGTCAGTACAGGGATTAATTTGGTAACATCTTGTGATTTCTTTTGTTCTTGAATTTGTTGTTTCAGGGACAAATCAATATCTGGTCATTCTGTTATCCTGAAAGAAACAATTTCTATGACTTATACTGGTGCTATAGCTTATGAAGTTTTAGGTAGTCATGCGGCTACTGAGGGGTCGAAATCAAAGTCCAAGATGGTTGTAGAAGGTGCCAGTTCTAAGCTAGCACCTATTAGCATACTTTTAAAGGGCCTTTTGATCAACGTCTATAGTCTAGTGATGGCGAGAATGATCAGATAGTGACCAGACTCGTCCGTTGAGCTGTAGGTGACTCTTCTTCTTCTTCTTCTAAGCGGACTATCTTTGACTCCTCAAGAAACTTCCTAGTTAATGGTGCATTTTTTGACTTGATAGTCGAGCAAGTTTGCGAGGGGGTTCCTGCCAAAGAGATAGTGGATGAAGCTATCTAGTCCCTACTAGAGAGGGATCCCTCTCAATGTGCTGGATACTCTGACGAGCCTCAATTCAGTAATTTTTTTTTATTATCCTAATCTTTACCTCCTTTTTCGTTTTCTTTATTTTAGCGGCTATGGCTCCTACTGCTTTTGGTGGGCTGCCCGTCCAACCAATATCTCTGGACAACCTATTAGAACATTGATGCCTTCGTCTCGACTTTGGCCATTCCTATTTCTTATCCAAACCTCCTACTGGATCATAATTTAAACATTAAGCTTCCTCCGGCTGAAAATGTTGGGAGTAGAGAGGTGATGCTCGTACAAGATAGAAGTCATGGCATTAACTCACCTACCGAGGCCATTGGAGTGGCTGCTCATGTTATGAATGATAAAGTGGAAGATCCAGTACATTTGGATGAAGTAGGCAACTACCATAGCTTAAAGTGAGCGGTTGGTGCCTAAAAATGATGGCCCTTTTGTCAAGGTGGTTACTATTTGGCAGGATGAGATCACCCACGATGAGCTCCTAGCTCGGCTAGAGTCACCGGGTTCTGAAACCCCTTTGATAATTGAACTGATCTTTCCCAAGTAACTGTTGCTCGACTCAAAGGCTACTTTGGAATAGGTTAATTTTTTTTTCTTTTCCTCTCTTTTTTTTTCATATATATTTTTTTTATGCATCCTTGGTGCCTAACCTTCATTTTGTTATTTTCAATTGTCCCAAATTAATAAGGCCCTAGGGGAAAATCTGAGCAAGTTTGCTCGGTATCAGGCTGTGATGCACTGCATGCTTTTTTCCAATCATAATGTAATATTGAGGCAGCGAATAGCTCTCTCTAACCTCCAATCCTCTTCTCAAAAGATTGTTGAGGACTTAAATAAGGAGATTTCATCTTCACAGATTGCTCTGGAAGAGGAGAGAAAGAAACTGTAATACCTGAATGTTTTGTAACTTCCTGATCATAAATGATACTAAGGGACTAGGTTTTAGCATGATAAAATAATATGGGATTGTTAAGGAAATAAGTAATAACCTTATGATACAATGTATGATGATTGCTTAGCATATGATTTCATGATGATTAACCTTGTTCTAATGACTTGGATAGAGCCCATATGATAGTTAGGGGTATGAGTAAGGAAGTTAGAAAAGGCAAATTGGGAAGTTATAATGAAAAATGAGGAAAGGAATTGAAGGGGGAAAACTTCCAAGTTATAATGGGCCTATGGATTTGTTATTGGGCCCTGATGTATTGGGGGCCCAAAATTTGCATAGGGAGGCCGGCCCATTGGGCATAAAATTTGATAGCATTCAAAATGGTGTAGAGAAATGGTGGGTCAAAACAATAGACAAATTGTGTATAGAGAATGAGTTTTTGGTATTTTGCTTCTTAGTCACCAAAATTGACCAAGTCAAGTTTAAACCAAGTGGAACTCTTGCCCTTCCTTTATATGAGACAAGGTGCAATTGGAACACCCAATATCTCATGATAACCCTTACCATTGTAGAGAGAATCTTAGCCCTCCATCTTGACACTATCTCAACCATCCATTAGGATTAACTCCTAACCATTAGATATAGCTTGATAAATCCTCACCATCCAATCCATAACATATATAAGCAAAATTGTGTAGAGAAATTTCATTTAGCTTTCTTTACACTAAAAATCCCACACCCAAAAGAAGAAATCCTCTCTATCCCATTCACAACAAGAGTTTAACAAGCTAAGCTAATTAAGGTGAGAAACTATGTTTACCTTTTCTTGTTGTGGTTTAAGATTGATTGTGATAGTTAAGTTACTTAGAAGCAATTTTCTTTGGCATTATGTATGAGGGGTTTGGCCAACCTAGGGGGATTATGTCTAGGGTGTGTTTTGGTTGATCTTAGATGAAGGAAATTAATTTAGAAGGGTTAAATTGAACTTTGGAAACATGATTTGAAATTGGAGAAGCTTTGAGATATAAGCATGGCTAAAAGAAGGATTTGATATTTTAATATGATATTGTGATGATTGAGTGAATATATATGTGTTGTATTAGCTTAATTTCACATTCTTACAATTAATTTGGAGGTTTGATAAAGAATTGAGAGTTTTCCCCAAATTTGGTATAGATAAGACAAGTTAGGGTTTATGGAACAATGGGGAGATTTTGGGACTTAGACTTGAAATCCAAAAATTTAATAGGAAATCTAGTTTGGAATTGATTAGGAATAAGAATAAATATGTATATGATATAATTAGAATGTTTCTATTATAAGTTAGAACAATGAGCAAGTAAATGATGTAGTTAGTAATATCATTAGTTACTAATTGCTACATGATTTAAATGTGATGTGTAGAACTACAAGGAAAGGGCAAAGGACTTGTTCAAGTTCGTGAAGGACTTTGAGCTACTTAAGAACAAATAGTCACTAGGAGCAAAGGCGTCAAGGTGAGTACTCAATAATGTAGTGTAATGCTACCATATTCCTTGAAACTATTGATTAAAATGTTACTATTGATACATGCCCAAAAGAGACATTGAAAATGTAATGCCCATGGAATGTGAATCTTTGAATTTCACAATCCTTCATATATGATAAAATGAAGACAAATAGTCTCTTGTATTGATACCATCTCATGCTTAATGTTTGAAATACCAATTACTATTATTGAATGTTTGATACCGATTTGGACGTGTCCTTTATGAATACCCATGACAAGCAGAAACCCCTTTCAATGTGGGGTAACTCATCGAACCATGTGCACTTAGTATAAGCCTGCGAGTAGGGCGAGAGTACCTAATCTCTGTTAGGGGAGAACGCCTAACCGTGAGATCTGATTAGTCTCGTGTAATATAATATATATGAGTGAGCAAGGCTCAGGCTGCCACTTTTCTACTATATGTATGGGAAGCTTTTCGCTTTCGAGACATTCTGATTTATGCTAAAATGCATCCTAAAGTTCCAAATGACCGAATTAAAATTTACCTCTCTCTACTACCTTCCTGAATTAATTCAATTGATAATATCTTACATTGTTTGTATGTTATATTATATTATTTGGTACTTACTGAGTTTGACTCATCCTGTAGTTGTTAAAATTTTTCAGGTCAAGCTGTATTATTAGCAAGGTAATCCCAAGTCATGCATCTCCGCTTAGGATTTGTTGTAAATATTGTGAAGATGTAACTCGTGTCATTTTGAAGACATATAGCTTAAAGCTCCATGGTGACTGAAGACATGATGTTAATTATATGTTTTGTACAAAAACAATATGGGTAGATGATAACTTATATTAGATACGTACATATTTATGATACTAGTTAAGAATGTATGGAGAATGTTTGAATATAATTAAGAATGATATTATAATTATGTTCATGTTATAGTTAAAGTATTTATTGGGAATTAGTGGTGAATAACAAGGTTATGATCTTAGGAGAAATGGTTAGATAAAATTCGTAGGATGATAATAAGATCAATGGTGTTCTATGGGTTTAGGTAACTTTATGTCTCCCTGAACTCTAAAATAGTCACAGCCTAGAAATTGGGTCGTGACAGAAATAGCTAGATAAAACTGAGTTAGATGACCTACGAAGTGAGGCTAAGAGACTGGCGATGGAACGAGATCGCCTCAAAGGCCACCTTGCCAAGAAGTTTGAGGAACTAGAACGCATTATTGCCAACTTCAACTCCCATATCACTGATTTGGAGATGTAGGTGAAGGCGAAGGATACCGAGCTCCAGGATCGCCAAAGGCAGGTGGTAAGAAAATGTTTTCCTCTTGTAAAGGAAAAATTATTTTCCTTAAAAAAAGTTGAAATTCTTAGACTAACCCATATACCAATTCAATAGAAATAAGATATATCAACTAATGATATCACACTATTAATGTGACATCATTAATTGACATATTTTAATGTGATATCATTATTTGGAAAAAAAAAAACGTGATATCATTAATTATTATTTATATTGGATTAATTTATAAATGAAGTAGTGGATTCAGTCTACCTAAAATTTCTCAAAAAAAAAATATAGATTAATTTTCATTTACAAGGGAAAAATTAATTTTTTTATTTGTAGTAAACACATGAGCCAAATATTATTGTGTTTTTTTTTCCTAATTTAGCTCAATTAATCTGCATATATATTCAAACTTTTTCAATTTTATCCTTCTAAAAATAATTTTAATGACACTAAATAAAAACTCATCGGTAAACTTATGATTATCTAATACTATAATGTTAGACAACGGGCCTATTTTTCATAATGACTATAGTCAACATCGCTGTATACATTATAACAGAAAACGTATGTTCCTGCCACCACATATAAGACAGATGTCCACTGATTTTAGCTTGAAAGATTCATCAATGGAAGCTGAGTATATAGGACAAGTAATTTATTATTATGTGCATAGTACTTTTGGCTCTTTACTAGTTACATATTTTTATTATTTAAACTATATATAAAAAGTATAGTATTTTAAATAATATAATACTTGTAATGAAGATCAAAATGATTTTGATGCCAATTGGGAAGATTTTCTTGCCCAATTAACAAGCCGGCATTAATTTTATTTTTTTTCTCTTGTTGTAAAGTAATTAGCCTCTTATTTATTTTCAACTTATCTAATAACAGTATTGATGATATTGCACTTGAATTTCTTGGAGCAATCGAAACATATATATATATATATATATATATATATATATATATATTTAAAATACTCTCTTTTTTCTCTTATAAAAGCTTGCACTAGTTATTGTATTGCATGACACTGACAACTTTATATTTTTAGAATTATTTTATTTGTTTAAACTTAAATTTTAGCTCAGTTTTCGAAAATGCAATAATATTATTACTTATTTTTAGAAATAAATAGTTATACAATTTATAAATAAATTATAATATATTATTTTTATTTTTATTTTTTATTTTTGCATATCAAAATGATATCATAATGATACAGTAATATCATAACTCAGACAATGATGTCATTTTATAAATGATGCAGATAATAATGTCATTTTATAAATAATGTAAGTAATGATGTTATGAAATTAATGATACAAGAGATGATGTCATGAAAATAATGATGTAATCAATGATGCAACAATATTGAAAATAAAGATGGAAATTGCCTATAAATATGCATTACCTTCCTTCTCCAAAATCACAACTCAAAATAGCAAAAAATAAATGTAGAGAGAGTTACAAATATTTTCTTAGAATAAATTTCTTTTATTGTTATTTTGATCAAGAAAAGGAGTTTTTAGAGCTCTAATTCATCAAAGATTGTATATCAAAACAAGTTCTTCCTAAACTTTATTCTTGAATTTAATTATAAGTTGTTATTATGTTTGTTATTTTGATTGTTAATTTAATTATTTCTTATTGTTATTATGTTTGTTATTTTGATTGTTAATTTAATTATTGCTTCCTTCTCAATTATGAATAGCTAAATTTATTTTTCTAGAATTTAGATGTAATCTTTTGATTTGCATATGATTATTTATATTTAATTGATTGGGTTGATTGTTGGAATTAATCTTTTATCTTAGAACTTAATGCTTGTAATTAATTGGCCATTAATTGCATGATTTAAGATATTGTGTGAAGTAGCGAGAGTGGAAATACAATATTATTTCATTAGGATAATTGACCTAGGGAATGTATTGTTTAGAGATAAGAATACTCGTTTGTGATTGTTAAAAGATTTCCATAAAACTTAATGGGTTTGTATTAATTGCTTATGATCACGAGAGTAGACATAAGGTTAATATAAGCACACATGTTGTATCTTGAGAGAGAACATCATATAATTTAGGGAAATTTAATCATTAATTCCAGCAAAAATAATTCAATCTAAAAAAATATAAAGTAATCATAGGTAATCAATTGATGAATTCTAAATCCTATGTCTTTAATCTTATTTCATATTATCATCATTTATTTACTTGAATTTTACTTTAGTTTAAAATACGAATTCTCATAATTGATTTTCTAAATAATAGAGTAATCTTAAAATTAGTACGTGTCAACCCTTCCCTATGGATTCGACACTCTATTCACACACTATTACTTAGCACGACCTGTATACTTGCAGAAATCGCACAACAGACTGTAAGGCCTCGCCCGAGCACCGGTCTGATCCGCCGAGGGATCGAAATGCTCTTCGGGAGAAACTCTACGATTGGAACTCACTGTGAGTTCGGAAAATTGATTTTTGTAATATGATAGTTATAAAGTGAGTCGCCACTTTAATTTATTTATTTTAATTGGGAAAATTAAAGAAAATCCAACATGATTGACTCCAAAAATAATTTGATTTTATCCCAACGGAAAAGTGCACCAATCCACGAGTGACCAAGGAGGGTTCGGGGATCAGGTTTTGGTATTTACACAATTAAGAAAAATATGATTTTTCTTTAGCTTGGCTAAAAATGCAAAACAACTCTTACTTAAAATTGAATTTTTATGTATGCATGAACAGGAATATAATGATGAATGAAACAGATATATATATATGATGTGATGGAATGACAATAATAAATAAATAGGCAAGATAAATCCTACTTAATTATTATAATTTCAAAACAAATGAAATAAAGAGGATCTTTCCTCTAGCCCTTAGGGGTACTAGAAAAAGCACACATTCCCTCAAATAAACTAAAAATGGAATCATAAACAAAAGATTAATATGAATAAATCAAAATAAAAAAGAAAACAATATTGATAAAAAGATTTTTGGAGTTGATGCCCTTCAGAATGGCAGCCTGCGTATCCTATTGAATAGGAATCAAACCCCACGCAGTTCTCCCTTCTTGCAAAGGAGGGGTTTTAAAAATGTATTGGTTTGCTTATTAACTTAATTCTGATTCTTAAATTAATAAGTTTTTAGATCTTTTCAGTTTTAGACCTAAAGAGAATTATAGATTTGAATTTAGAATTTTAAAATAGAAAAGGGATTATACCTTTGTTTTTCTTGGCTTTCGAACGAATATAACTAGTTTGGCTCCGGATCTCAACTCCACCTTGAATTCAAAGGAAGCTTGGAATCTGGATCTAGAAGCAACAAATGTGTGAGTATAAGAACGAAGATATGCTTTGAAATATGCCTGAATTGCTTTGAAACACTCTAGAATGCTTTAGAATATGTTGGAAATCGTGCCAAATGAGGTTGGAGGAGGCCTCTATTTATAGAGCTGCCAGAGGAGATTCCGGTGGTACGGATAGTGGCATTGGCGTGGCGCCGACGGCACGGTCGACGCGTCGGCTGTCTGGTGAGTGCCTCCAGACCGCCGGCATCCCATTGATGCCGCGCACGGCGGCATGGCTTAAACGCCGGAGGCACGAATTGCGTGCCGCCTCCTGGGCGGCATGGCAAACGTGCCTCCCAGATGGCAGCACGCCACTCGCGCAGCTCAATCCGTTTTTGTCCGTTTCGGGCCCGTTTCAATTCCAATTTGAGCTTGCTTTGATCCTATGGGTTCATGACTGAAAGATGGTCGACTGGAGGTGAAAGATTCAGGAAATTTATTTTTTCGACGGGGCGCTGCCCCCTTAACCCCTGCCCACTAACTGGCTAGCGGGATCGCCGTATGCGTAGCACTCTATTCTTAGTAGGTGTCAGGCGACAGCCGAATCAGGAGGTGCAAATTTGAGAGTTCACACATACACAACCACATCATACTTGCACAAGTGTAATACTTTTAGCTAATTAAGCTTTTGCAATGGCGAACAAAATCTCTCCTTTAATTTCATGGTTTGTCTTGCTCAGTTTCACCTGTGCTCTACTATTTTGTGGCAGCATAGCTGCTCAGGAAAATCGAAAGGCATGCACCACTCTTTCTTTTTGTTCTCCAAATGTTTGCTTCTCTTTTCAAACTTAATTACTACTCCCTCCATTCTAAAAACATTGTCTATTGTTCTTTTTTAAGATTTCTCAAAATACTTGCTCACTTTAAAAATAATTATAGGTATTTATCTATTTTATTTTTATTAATTGAAAGGTATATATTTTCAAAATTAATAATAAAGGTCGTAATAAATGAGTATATACAATAATAAAAGAGTATATACAATAATAAAAGTGGAAAAATATAATAAAATTTATGAGTTGACAAGTAATTAATAATTTTTTCTTAAACTGTGTGAGAAAATAAAGTAGATAACCTTTTTAGGATGGATGAAGTATTTTTTTTTTATTTGACTTCAACTCGACTAGATTTAAATTATTTATAATCTTACAATTTTATAGACAATTCTAGCAACGAGCTAAAAATTCATCAGACATGAATTTGAATGTTTAACGTTATTGATGTTGCAGTCTTATATTGTCTACATGGGAGAGCAACCTAGAGGAGAATTTTCAATGTCAACGTTTCATCCCTTGAGCATGCTACAAAATGTCATGGGCAGGTATACAAATAACCATTTTTGTTCAAGGGGATTTCTCTTACCTGTTCTATTTAAAAAAAAAATAATTATAAGGACGTGCCACTTTTTAAAATAAATACTAAAACGTGCTAGATGTTGACCAGTTGACTAAGAAACCGGCAATTTATAAATCCTAGTTTCTCTCTCCTATGCACTCTGCACACCAATTTTTTTAATTAACTTATTAATTATATTAAATTGTATTTAATTAACTTAATTACCACATTACTTGCTAATTATATATTATTAATAGTATTATAATATTAAACATTAATTATAATTAACTTATTTAATTATATTAAATAATATATTAATTAACTTAATTAATATATTATATTAATTATATATTATTTAGTGAATTATATTTCATTACATTATATTGTATATTCCATTTCATTAAAGCCAAAAACTTTTGATTAATGTAGTATATAGTATTCTCTAGCAACTGGAGGGCCAATAAGAAATTAACCATTAAAAATAAATGGAAATGGATGCAGCAATTTTCTCCAAAATCTCTACACCGCAGCTTCACAAGGTCTTTCAATGGATTTGTTGCAGATTTAACTGAGAACGAAGCACAAACAATAGCCGGTGAGTCGAACTAATATATATATATTTCAATTTGTCTCTTATAGGACTTGAAATTATTCTAATCTTATTGCTTTCTTCTTTTTTAATTTATTGATTTATAGAAGTGTGTTTTGCTTTAACAAAGGAACACACATATATATATATTATCTCCATTTTAAAAAAAATTGCCAGTAAAAAAATAAGTTTTATTAAAAAATAAATGGTCATTTAATAGCCCAATAAAAAAAAATAATAAAATAGTTAATTTTTTGCTTTTTCTTATTATTTCTTTATCCTCATGATGACATATAAGTTAGAGCTGTAAATAATATTTATTTATAAAATTTAATATAATTTATGTTTCATCATTGGGAAGGAAAAGACAATAAGAGAAGGTAAAAAGAGAAAGTATTTAGAATTTTTCAATAGCTAATTTACCTTTTCATTTTCCAGATATGTGGGACATTTTTCTAAATTTATGCTGTAATTAATAAAAATATTTTTGACAACTTATAACAATATTATAATTATCTTAAAAATAATAATTTTTATTCATTGGTCATTTTTGTCATAATGGAGTATACACACACACAGATATATATATATATATATATATATATATATATATATATATATATATATATATATATATATATATATATATATATATATATATATATATATATATATATATATATATATATATATATATATAACATTTAATTTATTTAATTTTTATGTATAGGAATGGCCAATGTAGTATCGGTGTTCCCTAATGGATCGAGTTAGAAGACTTGATACAACAAGGTCTTGGGATTTCTTGGGATTTTCTCAGCAAATTAAAAGAACAACTCTTGAAAATGACATTATTATTGTTGTGCTTGACTCTGGAATTTGGCCCGAGTCTGAATCCTTTAATGATGAAGGATTTGGTCCACCACCTAGTAGATGGAAGGGCAGCTGCCAAGTCTCATCAAATTTCACTTGCAACAAGTAAAATCTTTATGATAACCAACATATGTTTGCCACCTTATATGTATACATTTATATACCAATAAGTTATGGGGAAAGATTTAACTATACTTAGTGTATACGCTAAGTCTAATAGAAAAATTACATATTCGAATCATTTGGTCAATAATATTAAAGTAATTTTTAGAACTGTAAATTGTGAATTTGAATTTTAATCAGAACCTATTTAAAAAAAAAAGATTTTGGAGTCATTTTTAAAATAGTAAGAGTACATTTGGTAGAACGTAATGTAATATAATCAAATGAATTTTTAATGTAAATTTATATTAGAAATTCATTTAATTATATTATATTATATTTCATTACGGCCTACTAAATGCACTTTAAAATTGCAAGTTAAACCTTAATAAGAACTTTTACCTATCTATTAAAGTTCCACGTATTGCTAACCATAATAATTTGCTTCAGCAGTAGTTAATTAAGACTATACTAGTAATTTAGCATTTGCAGACATTGCATAGTAGTAATGTATTTCTCACTGCGCAATAAGTCCAGCAGGCTCCCTGTCCCAGGATGAAAAAAAAAATAGTAATTTATTCTTAATATAATTTTAATTAATAATTAGTAATTTACCCCTAATATAATTTTAATTAATAATTTACATTAATTTTATGGTGATGCAGTAAAATCATTGGAGCCAAATATTACCGTGGTAGTAGGGCATTTGGCTCTGCAGACGTTCTATCTCCCAGGGACACAAAAGGGCATGGAACACATACAGCATCAATAGCAGCTGGTAACTTAGTCGCCGGGGCAAGTGTATTTGGTCTTGGGTATGGAACTGCTCGAGGAGGAGTTCCGTCTGCTCGTATTGCTGTTTATAAAATATGTTGGGAAAATGGTTGTAAAGATGAAGACATTCTCCAAGCTTTTCATGATGCAATTTTAGATGGAGTGGATATAATTTCTCTCTCAGTTGGAAGTGGTGATCTTAGTGATTATTTTGAAGATAAAATAACCATTGGAGCTTTTCATGCAATGAAAAAGGGCATTTTTGTGTCTACTTCAGCTGGTAATGATGGCCCTAATCTTTCAACCACGACAAAGTGTGCTCCATGGTTTCTTTCTGTAGCTGCCAGCACCATTGATAGGAAGTTCATTGCTAAGGTGCAGCTAGGGAATAGCCAGACTTATGAGGTATGTGTATGCATAATGAAAAGATCATAGACTGAATCTAATTAAGAATTTCTTTTATGTACAATTAACATATATATGGGTCTACACAGGGTATTTCAATAAATACTTTCTATCCTATGATTTATGAAGGAGATGCACCAAACATTACCGGAGATTTTACGGCTGCGCAATCTAGGTAAATGCTATTTGTCTATTGTACCATGAGTCAGTTTTCTCGAATTATGCTAAGGATGTGTTTATGATTATTGTTAGAAGTTAAAAAAACACTTTTAAAATTTTTTTGATTTAATTGATTGATTTTTATTTTTTTTATAAGCTGCTTTTTTTAAATTTGCTTCTAAGAAAAATATCAATTTATTTGTTTTTAGGAAAAATATCAATTTACTTGCTTTTACTTAAATACAATTTTAAATAATAATTTTGAAAAAAATATAAAAAATTTTATTGAAAAGCATTTTTAGGAAACTCAATCCCAAATGGATCCTATGTCCACATCCCCTGTCTAGTCAAAGTAGATTATTGATGCCAAAATTAGCAATAATTTTTATTGACCTTAATTCCCTACTGATTACACATTACCTTATTTGTTACATTTTTATTTCTATTGTAAATTTGGTCCAATTAGGAGTACACAATCTTTTAGTTTTGGAGACTGCTCCAGTATACTAAACTAATTGCTCATTTGTTGTCACAATTATTCGTCCAATTGCTTTTTTCATCCCTTTTTCTAAAATAAAAAGTAGCATGCACTAATACTTTACTACTGTGACAAAAGGTGATGGGGCAAATAATTGTACTCAAGTATTTATTGTTGAATGCAGCTGGTGCAAAGAGAATTCACTGGATGCTAATTTAGTTAAGGGTAAAATTATCCTTTGCAATGACCGGGTTGACGGAGAAACACCATTTTTGGCTGGAGCTGTAGGTACAGTGATGAAAGGTCAACGCAGGAAACATCGTGCTTTCAATTATCCTTTGCCTGCGTCTTACATTGGTGATGACCAAGATGAGGATAATAATATACTTGCATATATAAGATCAAATAGGTACATATCGACCAACATTATCATTCAATTGATCTCCACCATATAGTTTAAGGAGAAACTAAATTATTGCAAATTTTATACTAATCCCAATAAATTAATCTTCATAAAAATTGCAGCAATGCAACTGTTACTATATATAAGAGTACTGAGGCAAACAATACATTAGCCCCTCTTGTTGCCTCCTTTTCCTCGAGGGGTCCTAATCTAATTACCCCTGATATTCTCAAGGTAATTTAAATTAAACGGTACTTTTTCTTTTTCAACTTACCTTTATTAGTACATTGGATTACCAAGTTCGAATTTTTTATTTCCTGTCACAAGATAGACACTCAAGCACTGAATAAAATGATTATTTGGCCTGTTAAAGTAAAAGAACTTTCAATGTTATTGCAGCCAGATATAGCTGCCCCTGGAGTTGATATTCTGGCTGCGTGGTCTCCTGTTCCTTCAACAACACAACTTCAAGGTGATAATAGATTTGCACTTTATAAAATCACATCAGGGACATCAATGGCTTGCCCTCATGCAACTGGGGTAGCCGCCTTTATCAAATCACACCATCCCACATGGTCTCCTTCTGCTATCAAGTCTGCTCTTATGACTACTGGTAAGTTCTAATTACTCCTTTTTTCTTTGGGTAACTGAAGGGTGTCCTCAGACTAATTTATGTGTCTATTTAAGATTATAACAAGTCACACTCCCACTCTTCGCCAGTGCATTCGAGAATTACCTTTTTAATATTGTCTCAAATTCTAATAATTTTTGTTCATCATAAGTCGATACAATTATGAATCAACCAACCCCAACTAGTTAATTTGGACTAAGGTCTAATTTAATCGAGCATAAATCAATATCTTTGTTACTTGCAGCTTCACCAATGAGTTCTGAGAAAAACTTTGACGCGGAATTTACGTACGGCGCAGGCCATATAAATCCTCTACTGATCCTGGATTAGTATATGATGCAGAGCCAATGGACTACATAAAATTTCTATGCGGACAAGGATATGATATGCATCGTCTAAGACAAGTTACAGGGGGTTATAGTGTTTGTTCTGAGGAAAATAATGGAACAGTTTGGGATCTAAATTATCCTTCTTTTGCACTTTCTACTTCAAATCCAAAAATAATTAGTAGAGTTTTCAATAGGACAGTAACAAATGTTGGATTAGCAACATCTATTTATAAGGCTAATGTGATTGCCCACCAGGACTCAATATCCAAGTAAATCCAAGCATTCTTGCATTTACTTCTCTCGGTCAGAACCTATCTTTTGTAGTTTCAATTGAAGGCAATATAAGTAGTTCTAGGGCTTCTGCTTCTTTGGTTTGGGATGACGGAGTATATCAAGTTAGGAGCCCAATTGTTGTGCATGTTTCATCATAAGATTTTTGGATATTTTGTTTGATTGAGACTGAAAAATGTTGAAACTTTATAGATGGTCAAATAAAATGTCAAATTTTGCATTACTTATTATTATACAATGAAAGTTTTAACTTAGATTTCATTTTTTTTTTCCTTTATATATATATATTATATATATGCAATGATTAATACATTTATGATATATAAATGCTATTCCGATTAATAGAACATTATTGTATTCGGTGGCTTATTTTACACTATAAAAGGTTAATAATTTAAATTATGATAATATAAAGAATGAAAAAATAAATATATCGAGGTATCTCAAGAGCTTATTAAATGTATTTTTAATTTAAATATTACATTAAAAATATATTTAGTTATATATAATGTAATCAAATATTAAATTAAAACATAATATAATATAATTAAATGCATAAAATTTTTTAATGAGTCAGTAATATAATCAAATAAAAATATAATCAAATATATTTTTAATATAATATTCAAATTAAAATGCATTTAATTATATTACATTATATTGTGTTTCATTATTACGGTCTACAAGGTTGAATTGCGAGGTGAATCCTAATCAAAATCAAATTTAAAAAACAAAGAAGATAAAAAAAAAAAGAAAATTACTGGAAAGCCCAAGAATAATTCTTTTTCATCTGGTCCTGTTCTTCAAGAGAAAAATCATTATCGATTTTAAATATTTGTCTAATCTCCTCAGCAGTCTTTCCCCTTATCAAATTCACAACTTGTTGGCAACAATTTTCAAACAAATCTTTCACATCAAGAAAATTGGATGCCATGAGAATGTCATAATGAAGGTCTGTATTCACATCTACAAACTTCTGCTTCCATATCTTCATCTCTTTTTCTTCATCTTCTTTCAATTCTTTTTTATTTGCTTGTTTCTTGAACCACTCTATGATCAAAGCCAATGTCTTACTCTCCACGTTCGGGATAGGAATCTCGCTATCAGCGCCATAGCCATCATCCATCATGTTCTTGATCGTTACAGATTGTACGGCGATTTCTTCTTCTCATTCAAAGATTTCTGAATCTGAAGATTTCAGTTTCACAACCTTAGAAGACATTATGATAAGAAGAAAATAAACACAAAACTCTTGTGAGAAAAAGTCATTGTTTAAAAGGGTTTAAATAAGGTTTTGAACAGATTAGGGTTTATCCGGCCCAAAAAAAAACAAAAAAAGAGAGAGAGAGAGAGAGAGAGATTAGCGTCTAAAATTACAAGAGGATTAATTGCATTCCAAGTCTCCAACTCCTAACCTAGACATGGGAAAAGGGCCGGTTTGAACCCTAAACCAAATCAAAATCAACCCAGATCAAATTTGGAACCAGACTAGTCAATAGATTCAATTAACGAACTAAACTATGGAACAGGAGGTGTAAAGGCCGATTAAGAGTCATAAGAATGAAAAAAAATAACCGGAACTAGATCGAACTAGACCGGTTGAACCATTTGGACCATATTAAAAAAATTTCAACATAATATATATATATATATATATATATATATATATATATATATATATATATATATATATATATGAAATTGTAAATAAGATTTAAAAAAAAAAAGTCCAAACCCTTTGTTAATTTATTGTTAAAATAATTAGTTACTATAAAAAAATTATAAATAGCCTTTATTTATTTATTTTTAATTAACCAATTATGATCTTAAATCATTCAATCAATATATTATAAATTATATTATTTTATATATATTCAAAACAATTGTGTTTAAGTTAGTTCAAAACTCAAAAGAACTTAAAATTTTAATAACACATTAGTATCTTAATTTTTTAAATAAAAAAAATTTGAACTATATTGTGGGCCACAATACTTCATATTTATTTTTAGAATTTTTTAAATTATTTAAACTAGAATCAAAAGCGTACGAAACTATAACCGTATTAGTATTTGAATCAGAACTGAAATTATATAAATCGTGAACTATAACCAAACCATAGAGTTTAAGAAATGGTTAAGAATTAATATTTAGGGAGGTTGGAGCTAGACCGAGCTGAATTGGAATCGGCAATTCTGAACCATTGCCCATTTCTATCCTAACCTAAAAAATACATCACTTTTATTTATTTATTTTATTATATTTATCACCTTTATTATTATTTTTTGTTAAATTTCCTCCGAAGACATATACTAAGCTCATTGGTTGTTATTTATTGTTAATTTTTGTTAAAAATAGAACGTAATTTGATTGTAATTTGCCTTTTTTAAAAAATAAAAATACTTGTATTTGAAAATATAGTATTAATTGCATCATACTAACATTTTAATGTTAAAAAATAACGCAAAAATATTTTAAATCTATCAATAACTAGTCATGAGTATGCTCTTGCGCTGTTTTGGGTTTTTTTTTTTTTATATAATTTAATACATGTTCCTTGAAAATATCTTAACCTATTATTATTATTATTATTATTATTATTATTATTATTATTATTATTGTTATTAAATTTAAATATTAATTTTTATAATTTTAAATATTAATATAAAAATATATATTGGCCAAATTTATTATATATGGACCACTTGAAAAATAATAAAAAATATAATATTTATTAATTGATCTATATAAATTTTAACTAAAACTTACAAGTACACAACAGTGAAACTTACAATATCAAAAGTAGTCAACTATTTGTTTTGTTGATATTTGAGCTAGGAAATAAATAGGTTATCTAGATAGTAACTAGTTAGACCTTATAAACTACTACTTTTCACTTTCATTCCCAACCAATGTATGAGCTTTCTATTTTCATTCTTAGTTAATAGTGGGATTATCTAGCTAATTAGTTGGACCTTATAAACCATTTCCCATTTTCATTCTTAACCAATGTCAGATTGATTCCTACTTGTTATTGATTTAGATATATAGCTCTCCCGACCCAAAATTGACTCCAAATTTAATTCATTGTTTTTGGAGATCAATCCCGATCCAAAACTATTAATTCAAATTATCCAGATAGTTGTAACTAGTTGGACTTTATCAACTATTTTCCACTTTCATTCCTAGCCGATCGATTGGCTCTAACTTATTGACATGCTAACTTAATCTATCACCTCAAGTTCATAGCTCTCCTGGTGCGGATTCTTGTATTAATATGTTTTATTAGTATAAGAAGCTAAAAAATGTTTTAATCTTTGTGAAATTATGTGAACAACTGAGCATGGTCAACAATAGGAAAATGAAGATGTCGAGAGTCGTAAGTGCTCAGGGGAAGAATTGAAAAATTATCATCGACTTCATTTTGATCCATCACAACCTTAGTCTAAAAGGCTCTATTATGCTTTGCTTTAATCATCCTCTACTGCCACTCATAGAATATTCTAAATAAATGTAATAAATAAATAATCACCGACATTGTAAGTCAGTCACTTCATCACTGACAATAACACCTACAAATATGGTACTAGCCATTTGTTTATGTGTGTATAGTGGTCTCAATGGAGAGAGAGAGTTGCTGTGTAAACAGTGAGCGCTAAGTTAGTGGAGTGCTGAGGTACAAGAGAGCGTGCAAAGTGGGTGTAAGTTTTGTGAGTGTGCTAATGTGCTAGTATGAATTGGCTTGTAAAAAATTCAGTTTAGTATAATAGAAAATTTCTTTAAGTAAGCCCACAACCTCACAATTTGTGAGAGTTTAATCCTATAATTTGATATTAGAACTAGTTAGTCTGTGACTGATATCTATGATCATTTTGAAGTAAGGGCAATCCGAGATCATCGGTCACATGTTGAGTATTCATATATAGTTTGGGACTATGAAGCTAATTGGTCAGCGACTAAGCTTACTTGGTAATTAAAAATTTATGAAGTTATGATGGCAAAGTTTAGTTTTTTTTTTTCATCCAGTTTCTTTTTGAAGGATACCAAAATTTTAAGAGTAAGATGAAAAAATTTATGGATGAGTGGGTTTGATTAGCCTCCAAAAAGAACTAATTAAAATGACTTAGATTTTAGTTTTGAGTTTCCTTCTCTAACTGATGTTTAATCATAGAGCGGCGATGGTGGAGGTAGTAATGTCACCTCTTTATTTTCTTTCTCTCTCATCAAACAGTCTTGCAAACTCCAATCTAATTTCAGAGGATGGTGACAATGAATTGATGCTTTGGGAGAATACCAAACATAAATTTTTCAATACTTACAAGTGTAGAGCTCCAAAATTAGACCGCTACAAGTTTTCTATGTGATAGGTGCTTGATCAAATAAGATTTACTAAGATGGATATTCTAAGATGGGCCTTGGCAATGTGGCTTGCAAAGAAAGAAAGAGGGTCAGGAGGAGGGCCAGGCCTTATGCCTGGCGAAGGATCTTCGACGCTCAAATTAGTAATACCCTTTGTCAGTGACCGAAGGAGAGTAATGAGATTTTTAGAGAGAGAAAGGAGGTGAGATAATGCAGAGTTCCATCTACCTGCGATATACATTAATTCCTTTTTTTTTTTTTTTTTTTTTTTTTTTTTTTTTTTTATGTATAGCTTTGAATGAGAGAAAATTAACACCTTTTCACAAAGAGAGAGTATTTTTTTATAGCGAGTCTTTCTGATTGGTATGGTAGATACTCAAGTAGTGAGCACATGGACACCTGTCTTATCATTAGAGATGTGTCAAGTAAATGACTGTGTCAAGATATGGGGCCAATCGCCTGAAAAGAGTCCTTTTGCTAACTGATGTGACATTTATACCATAAGCTCTCAACTACACAAAAGATAGCTTGCTAAGGAAGTTACTTATAGCTGAAGTAAGGTAGAGGTCTTAAGAGGCTTTCATTGTTACGTTGGAGCGAATGGGTCATCTTGGCTTGTTACCAATTGGGCTTCTATTAGTGAGTTTCTACCTCTCTTTCCAAGCCTCTGGGACTAGAGTATATATGGACTTTCATCCCAATGAGTCCATTAAACTTATGAACTATTTTTATTCCTCATCACTATGAATTAATCCTCTTTTGTTGTTTTATTTATTGGGTTTTGATTGGGAGATTGCATTTTTATTAGTTTGATATATATCCCAATTTGGGTTCTGTTTGATTGATGAGAAAGCTTAGGAAAATGGAAGAAAACTGAATTTTTGGATTTTGTATTCTTGAATTCTAAGTTCGTGTTTTTGGTGTTTCAATTTTTTTATTGCTTTTTTTTAATTTTTTTTTATGGTGAATGTGAAAATTTTACATTAAAAAGAGAAGTATTTTAATATTTTTATATGTTTTAACATTTTTTTTAGCAGAAAGACTAATATGACTTACAGAAACAAATCTCATGAACTAAATATTGACTTTTTTAAACTATAAGGATAAAGTCATTATTTTAAATAAATTTTAGAGATTAAATAATACTTTATCCATATATATATATATATATATATAAGCAACCAGGGGACAAGCGGGAGTCTTGGCCTCCCAAACCACTTAAAAGTACCCCATAATTAATTCAATTTTTTAATATAAGTCTTCTAAAATTTTAATTGGTTCCTCTAAAATTAAATTTTTATAAATAATTTTAAATGTTAAAATTTTTTTAATTAGTTTTCATACTATAAATATGAAAGATCAATAAAAAATTATTTAGTTAAAAATATATATTTATGAAAAATATAATTAATTATTATTTTTTACAACAAAAATTATTAAAAAAAATTAGAAAAAATTATTATTATTAATTTTTTTGCTATTAATTTTGCCGCCCATGGTGAAACATAACCATTATAGTGTGGCTTTAGCCGTCGAAACGAATGAATAAGATAGGGCATTATGATCAAAAAATTCATTTATAAACAAAGTGAAAAGGTGGTGGTGGAACTTGTTGGGTTCTGGAAGGAGCTTTCATTGTTGACGGGCTTAACAATGCACACGTCTGATAACCCTATGCAAGAAAAAAATGGTTGACTTTTTTGCCTCTATATATAAAAGCCTTCCTATAGTAATCTTTCACAATTGTCGGAAAGTAGTTAAACGAGACTTTAATTTGCTTACGATATGGCAAGCCAAAACTCCCCCATAGCTTGGCTTCTCCTTATAAGCCTCTACTATAGCTTAATTCTTGGCTGCCATGGGACTTCCAATGAAGAACGAAAGGCATAAATTTCACTCCGTCTTCTATTTATGTCATAGCCGCTCTTATTTAATTTCAATGAATTGAATTTTTGACTTTTCTTTGTTATTTTTATTTTAATTTGTCTGATTGGTGTTGAGTACTTGAGTTTATTGTTTGGTAACTAAAAATGAGGATCTTCACAACCTTCTGTTTCTATTAGGACTAGTCAAAATATGCAGTCATAATAACGTGACATTCTTAAGTAAACTTAGACCTCTTTGGTTTAGCAACTGACAGTTAACGTTGACGGGTCCAATGCTAAATCCTATATATGATTATCAAATATTATTTAACTTTGACATTTGAATATAACACAGGCATTTTGTGGATGCAGACATATGTCGTGTACATGGGTGAACGTCCAAAGGGTCAATTTTCTGCAACAGCTTTTCATACCAATAAATTACAAGAAGTTGTTGGCAGGTTTACATTTTAACAGAGACTTTAAATTTTTAGGTGCAAATTTGAATTGAGATTTTTGATGGAGAGGCTAAATCTTTTAAATTGCATTTATCAGTGGTGCATCAGATTATTTGCTTCACAGCTACCACAGAAGCTTCAATGGCTTTGTTGCTAAATTAACGGAAGCAGAGAAGCAGAAACTGGAAGGTGACTAATGTTGAAACAGAGAAAACCCATATTAGGATTAGTAATTTTGATGCAAGTTTTGATTTTTTTTTTTTAATTTTTTTTTTTTTTGGTTGCAGCCATGGAAGGCGTAGTGTCTGTTTTCCTTAATCAAAAGAAGAAACTTCACACAACAAGGTCATGGGACTTCACGGGTTTTCCTCAAAATGTTAGAAGATCAACTCATGAAAGTAATATCATTATTGGAATGCTTGACACAGGGATTTGGCCTGAGTCTGAAAGTTTTAATGATGAAGGATTTGGCCCACCTCCAGCTAAATGGAAGGGCATTTGCCAACAATCCTCCAATTTCACTTGCAACAAGTAACCATTAATCCTCCCTTTTTTTTTTGTGGGGGGGGGGGGGGGGGGGTGGGGGGGGGGTTGGGGGTGTTGGGGGGTTGGAGGGGGTGGTAACGAATCAAATAGGAAATATAACCAGGGGTAATTTGGATAAGGAGTCTAACCTTTTGACATTTTTGTATGCATATGTTTATAGCAAAGTAATTGGAGCTCGATACTACCACAGCGAAGGAGAATTTAGTCCAGGAGAAATTGCCTCGCCAAGAGATTCAGAAGGACATGGAACTCACACTGCATCAACAGCAGCAGGAGGCATTGTAAACAAAGCAAGCTTATTAGGTGTTGGTTCAGGGACAGCTCGAGGAGGCCTTCCTTCAGCACGAATTGCTGTGTATAAGATATGTTGGTCTGATGGTTGTTCAGATGCTGACATTCTTGCAGCATTTGATGATGCTATTGCTGATGGAGTTGATATAATTTCTCTTTCTGTTGGAGGGTGGCCTTCTGACTATTTCGAAGATGTAATTGCTATTGGAGCTTTCCATTCAATGAAAAATGGTATACTCACTTCCAATTCTGCTGGTAATTCAGGTCCTTATGCTGAATCACTATCAAATTTTGCACCTTGGGCTCTTTCTGTGGCTGCAAGCACCATAGATAGAAAATTTGTGAGTCAGGTGAAGATTGGTAATGGAGCAATTTATGAGGTGAGCATTGAAATCTTTATAATAGATCAATATATAGGGGCTTAATTAAACCATGATCATAAATATAAACATAAATTTCTTACAATGCAGGGACTCTCCATAAATACTTTTGATCTCGGGAATATCATGTATCCTATAATTTATGGTGCAGATGCACCAAACGCTACAGGACTATTTTCCAGGTAAAAAGGAACATAAAAATGTTGAATCTCTATAGTTTTAATATGGTTCAGCAATAATTAGATAACTGAACAGAATAATGTGCAATGTCTATGCTGAAATGCAGGTTGTGCTCCTCAGGCACATTGAACAAGACCGTGGTGGAAGGGAAAATTGTTCTATGTGATGCTACTACTGTTGGAAGGGGTCCCTTAGCTGCTGGTGCAGTTGGGTCTATAATGCAAAATTCATTTTTCAAAGATGTGCAAAGTAGTTTTGCTTTACCTGTTTCTGTATTAAGCATGAGTGATGGAGCTGATATTTTGGAGTACTTGAAATCGACTAGGTACTTCTGCAATTCTTTTCATATAGTATACTGCTGAATCCGTATTTTTATATAAAATGGATAAATAGTTATAACTGGGTTGCATTACTTGTTATGTTCTGTGACTTCTGTCAGTGAACCAACTGCAACGATACTGAAGAGTGTCGAATATAAGGATGAATTAGCCCCATATGTAGTTTCCTTTTCTTCAAGGGGTCCTAATCCAATAACAAGGGACATTATCAAGGTAAATGGAAGGAATTTATCTATTAGTACTGCAGACTCTTTCTATTGTTTGTGACTTCTTAATTAATGATCATATATATGCAGCCTGACCTGACAGCACCCGGAGTAGACATTTTGGCAGCATGGTCTGAAGCTTCTACAGTGACAGGAGTTGAAGGGGATAACAGAGTTGTTCCTTACAACATAATCTCTGGCACATCCATGTCTTGCCCACACGCTTCTGCTGCAGCTGCTTATGTCAAATCTTTTCACCCAACATGGTCTGCTGATGCAATTAAATCTGCTCTAATGACAACAGGTATAATGTGTTGTTCAAAAATAGTTCTTGAACAGGAACTAATTATACTATATGTTCTCCCCTGAACCTCGTGAAGCTGGGAGTCTCGTGTACTAGGGACTATGACAACTGAAGGTAATAACCCTACTTGGATTTGATCTTCTTTGCAGCTTTTCCTATGAATCCTGACAGTAACCCCGACGCAGAGTTTGCTTATGGATCAGGACATATAAATCCTGTAAAGGCTGCTGTTCCTGGTTTAATATATGATGCTAGAGAGATTGATTATGTTAAATTTCTATGTGGGCAAGGGTATACCAACAAACTACTTCAACTTGTTACTGGATATTATAGCAAATGTCCTGAAGAAACAAATGGAACCGTATGGGATCTAAATTACCCTTCCTTTGCTCTGTCTACAAAGATTGGAAAATATGTAACTAGAACCTTTCACAGAACTGTCACAAATGTTGGGGCGCAAAAATCTACTTACAGAGCAATTATAAAAGCTTCAAGAGGACTTAGAATTCAAGTTCAACCAAATGTTCTTTATTTCGAATCTCATGGGGAAAAGCAATCCTTTGTTGTGACAGTGGAAGCTAAATTGATTAAGACTGTGATTTCTGGTTCTTTGATTTGGGATGATGGGGTTCACCAAGTAAGAAGTCCTATTGTGGCTCATGCTACATATCCTTGATTTTGGGAATTGGAATTTTGCCATTTCTTGAAAATTAATTGAAGAAATAAAGAACTCGTATCCTTTGTATCAAATGTAATTCAGTTCTGCGTTCTTTAAATAAAATCAATGCAAAGACAGTAAAACATCATCTAAAATTTTGGATTTCAAATCAAACCAAATAAAATGATTATTGTAATTTAAATGGAAACAACCATATAAACTGAGACAACAGAAGAAGAAGAAGTAAGAGACTTGAGTACTTGAATTTTGGATTTGCAAACATGGGTAGAGGAGAACTTAATATTTTGGTAATGGTATAACAACAAGAACTTGCCTTTTGAAAACCAAGTCGTTTTGACTGTAAACGACATGCATAATTGCACGTTCGGCCGTTACTAGGTTTTTTCTTTCTTAATTGGCACTAGTATTGGGCCTTTTCCAAAACTTTCAGCTACTGTAAATAGACCTTTGAAAGGATGGAGCTTCTGTGGCTTTACTTTTTTAGAAATTAAAGTAAACCTACTTTATTTTATTTTAGGAAAAAATAATTTTCTTACAAAAATTTATAATTTTTTTTTATCTTTTATAAATTAAAATTATTTTTTTGTAATTTTTTAGTTGTGAAAAAAATTTTAATTTTATAAAATATGACTTTTTTCGCACAAAAAAGTAACTTTATGAGAAAATTTTCAAATTAAAAAAAAATAATTTCATAAGTACTAAAAAAAAAGCTCTTTTGTGAAAAATCATAATTTTCTTATATTTTTTCATAAATAAAACTATGCTTTCATAATTCTTCTTAGTTGCGAAAAATTTTAATTTTATGAAAATATGACTTATTTTGTGCAAAATAATAAATTTACAAAAAAGTTTATAAATCAACAAAAAAGAAAAATAATTTCATAATTACAAAAAAAATACTCTTTTATAAAAAATTACAATTTTCTTATATTTTTTCTTAAATTAAACTATTTCATTGTAAACTTTATTTTAAAACAAAGTAACCTAAGAATTTACCTAAGTTAGTAACAAAAGTTGTTCTAACGTATTATTTTAGTATGAGTTAAGTAAGTTAACTATAATTTATCGGAAAGTGAAAAATTTTAATTTGTTTGGTAACTATTATTAGAAAAATTTTTCGGAAAATAAAATGTTTAATTCCTAAGTTTAAAGAAAGTACATTTTCTAAAAGGGAGTTAAAAAAATTAGATTTTTTTAGTTGAAATAGATATAAATTAAAATATTTATCCTTCATTAAATGAGATAAAATATTATTGTCCTTTTTTATTATTAAGTAAAAAAAATATATTTCTTAAAAGTTATATGTAAACCAAATATATAATTACTTTTATTAAAGTTTATCTCCTAAAAAATAACTTTTCGAAAAGTCTTATTTTCAAAAAATACTAAACGATACCTAAATTTCATGTTAATGACTTGTTGGTATTTAATTCATAATTTTAGTGTACAATAACTAAGATTCACTTTATGTAAGAATATTCCTTAATGGGAGAATTAATTAAGTCCATTTCAGTTATAATTTGCACTAAAGAGAAATTTAGTTTACTGAAATTTGTAAATTATATAGAATTAATTATTGCTCAGAGATCACAGTGCGAAAATGTTCAAAGTTGAAGGAAAAATTTTAGACTAATTATGACAAGGAAAAATTTGTTCTTTTGTATTAAAAAAACAAGGAAATCACTTTGGTATGTCGACATTATCAGAAGATGTAGTATAAAATTATTTAAAGTGGAAATAAAAAATTTATATAGCTGACCCCTTATTTTTAAAAAAAATTAAGACTGCGTTGAATATAGTTGAGATTAACAAATAAGGAAATGAGGGAATAGATAAGATATGTAGACAGTAGAAACAGCTTTGCATGATGTGTCACAACCCGATTTATGGAGCTATGATGATCCTAGGATACGGGAAGACATAAGGTCACCCACACCCGTAAAATCTTTAGCTTATGTAAAATTACTGCTCAAATACCCATATCTTATTCAATTAAATAAAAATTTATAAAATTTGCGGAATAGGCCTATAAACTTCTTACATCTTAAAAATAGTTCTTATAAACCAAAGTAAAAGGAAAATATTTGAAGATAATTCAACAAAATAAAAGTCTAAATAATCTCAAACTTAAAACCACAAAACATCAATTTTCGATCGATTCTCAAGTACTTCGCTTATTACCCCCAGAGCACTAAATCGAAGTTCACCAATATAAATGATTAAAGAGAACTCTATTATCTTCTAGGCAAAGCAACCACTCAAGTGGAAGAACAGGCTTGAGTTAGTTACCTTGATCAATCTTGCCATCCTAAAATATATAAACATAGAAAATGGTGAGTAGAAGACTCAGTGAGAGTAGATGCACACATAGGGTATGTAAGAAAATAATATGGGCTCAATAATATAGCTTGGTTGTAAAAATGAGGGATAAACAATAGGATAGCAGAAACAACTTATAACTTATATTAACTTAGGAGTAGGGGCTATTACCTTTTCTATTCAATTTATAGTATAAGACTGATAAGGTCCTATGGCTAGCAATATTGGACTCCTACTAGCCAAGGTCTGGATACTTTACCCTATCCATGGGCATACCTTGTGCACAAGTCCAATGTTCACCCCATATTGAGAAGGGGTGTTTCTGCAGGCTTGGAAAAGTAACAATAACATATACATAGTAAGAGTTTAACTTATATTAGGGCTCTTATGAAAAAGTCCTACTTAGCTTGAAAGACTTGGTTTAAGGTTCACAACGTCATTTCATGTTATAATATAGCTTAATGTGAGTTTTGGGTTCAAACAATCAACTTAAGAAAGAGTCATACTTAAGGTGGGACTCTTAAGTAAACATAGCCTATGAAATCATAGTCAATCAATGGATGTGGAATCATGAAGGAAATCATTCAATCTCAAAGAAACCATTTTATATTTACAAAGAAATAAGAGTGTGCATTACAACTCACCTTAAACTCCTGTGCTCCTAGTTAACTGAGCTAAGTGGATCGTAGGGCTTGAACCTCTTTAACCTCTACAGCATAAATCAAATAGTTCTTATTTAATTCATATAGTCAATAACTTATCATATTTATACATATTCTTACTTAACTTAAGTGGTTGACTTGAACTAGGACTCCTAGTCCCACTATGAATCTTTGATCAAACAAAGTCAAATAATATTTTTCCTTATTTTGACTTTTAATCTTGATGATTTAATGTTTTAATATTATTTTAATATGTTTAATAATATGTTTTAATTCATCTTAGGTCATGGTCAAACTTTTAACTTTGACTTCTTAAGGTCAACCCTTTACTAAAGGTACACCCTAATGAAAGTCTTAGTATTTGACTTGTTCATACTAATTGACTTCATAAATTTTTAATTTATTTATTTAATTATATAATTATATACTTGATTCAATGTTTATATTTAATTTATATAGAAACTCAATTCTTAAGTCTAGAGTTCACCTCTCAAAAGATTTCAACTCGCTCATCCTTCGATTGCTTGAGTTCTTATTATCAATTTCAAATTTTATTGCTTAATTGCTTAATTAATTTATTTAATTACATAATTTTAATTAAAACTAGGTTTAATTAACTTACATTGGAAAGTTTCCAAATTTAAATTGTTCATAGATGTTTAAGAACATTTTTAAAATTCCATTTTGGATTTATCAATAATTCAAACTCAGTTTTTACTTCCAACAATTTCTATATTCAATTGGTTCTAAACTCAACAAAAATCTTCTATAAAAAAATTACAGAAATTTGGAAATTAATTTCCCCTTCTAGGCCGAATAGTTCCTGCATAAGTTTTATTTATTTATTTTTTCAATTACTCATATTCTTCACCATCAACCATACTTTTGTTTGCAATCAATTCCCCTTTTCATTCTTAGGCACAATTATTTTCTTAATTCAACAAATACCTATCCTATTCTACCAATTAATTCAATCCAACATCACATTGCCATGATTTATAAACATTCTTAATTGCTGTAAAAAAAATAAAAATTAAATAAAAAATTAAATTGAGAAAATAATTCTTCTCACCTTAATTCACAAGGATAATTTCACTCCTCTTCTACTAGCCTTAGCCAACCCTTCCAAGATTGAACAACAAAAATTTTAATTTAATTTTTTTTTACAGTAGATATAGCAATAATCAGCCTATAAAAATTAACAAGATTTAATATAGAGGAATTTTACCTTGTAAAAATCTTGTTTATTTGTTGATTCTTGAATTGATTGAGAGAAAAGGAAGAAGAAGAAGTTTGTTTTTTTTTTTTTTTTTCTTTGGTGAAAGAGAATGGCGTGAACAGAATTTGAAGAGGGAGGCGGCTGCTGGTCACTTTAAATTCTAGGGTTTTTTTTAATTAATTTTTAAAAAAAATAAAATACCGATTTTTAGGTTTCGGTGCAATTTTCTTATGCTTCTGTTGAGAATTTGGAAAAATGCTCAACTGGACTTTGGTTCCAAATATTCTTAACTTTCATTTGGTATATTTATTTATAACTTTGGTCAAATGACCAAAATACCCTTGATCAGTGGCAACTGTCAGGGTTATTTTCAGTATTTTCGTGATAACTTTTCCGTTTTTTATTTTTTTTTCATTCAAACGAAAAGCATTGCATTTTATGTAATATTTGGAATTTATTTTTAGTATTTTCTTGATTTTTAACTCAAATACCTCTAGTCCACTGTCTTAGGGTCAAAATTACCAAAATACCCCTATAGTCGAAATATCCCATTTATTATCCTAACTTATTCCTTACATTATTAAACATCCTAAACATATTTTGAACATAAAATAAGTCACATTATACTATAACTTAATGCACATTAGATCTTAAAATTTGATATCTTTAAGTATGGTGTTACATGATGAGTGTAAAATATGATAGTAATAAAAAAATATATATCTTAAGATTAATCCATCTAATGTTTTGTTTTGTTTTTTTGTTTTTTTTTTTTAACCTTTATCTTAATAGTTTGTTTATAGTTTTCTTAGGTTATTTGAAATGTTTCTATTAAATTCTAAAAGATTCGGAGGTTTAGAGCTTAATTGGAATGAAGTCAGAAGCAAAATCAGATTGAAAATTTTGCTTTTGAAGGATGCACGGCTGTGTAATATAATTTGAATCTGCCAACCAAATTAAATTAATTGCGTGAATTAGATATATTATATGAAATAGTGAGAATAAAAGTATAATATTGGTCTATTAAACTAATTGGTCTAATATATGTGTTATTTAGAGATAAGATCATTCCTTTTAATTGTTAAAACGGATTTTCATAAAATTTAAAAGTTTATGTTAATTACTTGTGATCACGAAAATAAATATAAAGTTAATATGAATAGATGTATTGTATTTTAAGGGATAATATCATCAAATTTAAGGAGAGCTAATCATTAATTCAATAAGATAAAACCAATATAATAAACATGGAGAAGTCAAAGACATTGAAATCTAAATCTTTGGTTTTTTCATACATTGAATTTATCATACATTGAATTTATCTTTTAAGTTTTCTTATATCTATTTTAATTTACTTATTTTTCACGACTAATTTTTTCTAAATAATATAGTAATTCATAATTAACTATTTTAAATAATATTTTCTAAATTATCTTTTAAATTTTCTTATATCTATTTTAATTCATAATCTTTTCTAAATAATATGGTAATTCATAATTTTGTTACTTGTCAACCATTTTCTATAGGATTAACACTCTACTTAATCTATGACAACAATGCAAACTGGATATGAAAATGTGGATCTAAGTTATGAAAATGTGGATCTAAGTTGCACGGGAATGGAAATAGGAAATATGATACCAAATGAAATGATACGATAAGAGAATATGCCAATTTCTAAAAATATAGGATACGAAATTTTGGGGAAACATTATATAAAAAATATGTATTTTACATATATTTTATATAAAAAAAAAGGTATAGTATCTCATATTATTAATTATACTATTTCATTAACTTTAATAATCTCTTAATAAAACTATAAAAATATCATAATCTAATTAAATAATTGAATATAATATTTTTCTTAAATCTTTCTAAATAATCATCCATAATAAGTTAAAATATTAAAAAAATACCTATAGCTTATTTTCTAATTCATTATCTTTATCACTATCAACATCTTCATTAAAAATTATAGCTTCCAATTAATTTCTACTGTTATTATTATTATTTTTCTCTTTTTAGTCTAATATTATTCTTATTTTCCTATCAAGATTAATTAATTCTCAATCAAGTTTCTTAGAAGTATCCAATAAATTTCCTAGAATTTTCCGAAATTCAAAAAAAAAAAAAATAATGTGAACTTTTTTTAAGTTTATGAAATGTTTCCTAAAAGTTTTTGAGAGTTTCAGTGACCGAAATGTGTCCGACACTGAAATGTTGAGTTTATAGAGGTTTCCGTGCAACCTTGATGTGGATTGAGCTACCTTTCACCATATTCCCTTTTAGACACACCACTTCTGGGGTATACGAAGAACCCCACTAGGTATCTCTTCAATTATCTTCTATAGTTCACACTACACTGTTAAGATTACAATTTATGATCTTAATTCAGTTCAGTTCTTAATTATGATAATTCACTAATGAGAAATGATTGTTATTAGCTATATATATCTTTCATCATTGGGGTTTTGTGGCGTTGCATTTCTATATAAGACTTTGAGCTAATATAATATAGACCTGAATGCTTTTCACCGGTGTCTAGCTAGATAATTTCAAGCACTTTGTACCAGAAAAATCGAAAATACATACATACTCTAATATTGATCAACTGGATACTTGGCATATATATATTGTTGTGGTGTCCCTCCCACATGGAGGGACCCACATGTATGAAAAAAAAAAAAAAAAAAAAGGGAAGGTAGGCACCAACTTATCAAAAATCGGTGCCTAACTCGTTGAACTATTATCCCTTACATGCCTATAAAAGGGCATGCAAGGCTCACAAATTAAATACAGAGCACTTGCGAAATTGCAAGAGAAGAAAAAGAGAGAGAGAGTTTGGTTTATAGTTTTGGGAAATAATTCCTAAAAGGGGGAGTGACAAAATAGTGAGAAAAATACTTTGGAGTATTTTTGGGAAACACGGTGAGTGTTACTATTTTGGTGAGATCTCATTTAAACTTTCTTATACCTACTATTTTTAATAGTGGAAGTTTTATTTGGAGTTTGTCACGTGGACGTAGCCCAAAATTAAGGGTGAACCACGTTAACTTGCTAGTGTTATTTTTATTATTATTCCGCAATTATCTTATTGATTATACCCGCTGTACCCAATAAGTGGTATCAGAGCTACTTGGTTGATGATCTCAACCCATTAATATTCTTAGTATGCTCTGTGGTTGCAGCATAGACTGATCTTCCACATCAGAAAAGATTTTATTGGGACTAGATAAAATTGCGGTCCGGTACAGTGTGATATTTTGAGAAAAGAAATATACTGCACAGAAGAAAAAAATCCAAGAAATTTTCTAGTGAAATCCGTTTCGAAAACGGTTGTAAAATTAGAATTTTGGTGAATAGTAAAACAGTAATAACGCAAATTTTGTTTGCATGGTTACTGTTTCAACTCGACTACTGTTTCAACTCAGTTACTGTAGCAGACAAGTTCATCACTGTATCAATCTAGCCCAGTTACTATTGCAAGTCCAGCCCAAGTACTGTTGATATGGTACTATTCACGTATACGGTACTATTCACCTATACAGTTCCTGTAGCAAGTGTTGAAGCTATGGAGGCAAAGACAAGTAAAATATCAAGAAGGCACTTCTGTAGCAGATCATCTTAATGAAATGCAAGGGATTGTGGACCAGTTGTCAGGAATGGGCATAAAATTTGACGATGAAGTACTTGCTCTTATGGTGCTAGCCTCTCTACCAGAGTCATGGGAGACTTTGAAGATCTCAATTATTAATTCTGTGCCTAATGGTGTGGTAAATATGGAGGCTGTTAAAAGTGGTATTCTGAATGAAGAGATGAGACGGAGATCACAGAATTTAACCTCTTCATCACAGCCAGAAGTTCTGGTTACAGAATCCAGAGGGAGAAACCAATATAGGGGATCAAAATCCAGAGACAAGAGCAGAGGAAAGTCAAATAAATATGCAAATATTGAGTGCCATCATTGCAAAAGGAAGGGGCATATTAAGAGATTCTGCCGACAATTCAAAAAGGAGAAGAACAAAGGTAAGGAGAAAAAGCATAATGACAGCAACGATGATGAACAAACAATTACTATCAATGAATTCAACATCCTTCAAGATGAAGAACTTGTCAATCTTGTAACCCAGGAAGCCAGTTGGGTGATTGACAATGGTGCTACTGTCCATGCTACATCGCATAGAGAATTCTTCTCATCATACACACCTGGAAACTTTGGTGTTGCTAGGATGGGAAATAAAGGCCTGTCAAAAGTTATTGGTAGAGGAGATGTTTGTTTAGAGATGGAGAATGGCACAAGACTAGTCCTCAGAAATGTGAGGCATATTCCAGATATGCGGTTGAATCTGATTTCAGTAGGTAGACTAGATGATGAAGGTTTCTGCAACACCTTCATGAATGGTCGATGGAAACTCACAAAAGGTTCCTTGGTAGTGGCCAGAGGTAAAAAGTACTCATCACTCTATGTGATGAATGCAAAGCTCTCCAACGACAGTGTGAATGCTCTGGAGAAAGATAATACAGTTGAGTTATGGCATAAGAGATTGGGTCATATGAGTGAGAAGGGGATGACCTATCTGGTCAAGAATAATGTGCTATCTAGAATAAAGCAGGTGCATTTAGATAAATACACAGATTGTTTGGTGGGAAAGCAAAATAGAGTTGCTTTCAAGAGTTCTCCTCCTTCCAGAATGAAGAATGTGTTGGATCTGATACATTCAGATTTGTGTGGACCGATGCCAAAGTCACTTGGTGGTGCTCAATACTTTGTGACTTTTATTGATGATCATTCTCGGAAGACATGGGTATATACCTTGAAGACAAAAGATCAGGTGTTAGATGTCTTCAAGCAGTTTCATGCATCAGTTGAGAGACAGACTGGGAAGAAATTGAAGTGCATTCGGACCGACAATGGTGGAGAATACACTGGACCATTTCATGCTTACTGTAAAGAGCATGGTATTCAGCATCAGACGACACCTCCGAAGACACCACAGTTGAATGGCTTAGCTGAGAGGATGAACAGAACTTTGATGGAGAGAGTCAGATGTCTACTCTCACATGCAAAGTTACCTAAGATGTTTTGGGGTGAAGCTCTTCAAACAGCTACATATTTGTTAAATCGCTTAACCTGTGTCCCTCTCAATAATGATATCCCGGAGAGAGTTTGGTCAGGAAAGAATGTTTCCTATAATCATCTGCGGGTGTTTGGCTGTAAAGCATTTGTTCATATTCTCAAAGATGAGAGATCCAAGCTTGATGCTAAGACAAGACAGTGTATCTTTATTGGCTATGGTCAAGATCAATTTGGCTATAGATTTTATGATCCGGTTGAGAAGAGACTTATCAGGAGCCGTGATGCTGTATTTGTTGAGGATGAGACCATTGAAAATATTGACAAAATGGAAAAAGATGTTCCTTCCAATGGTGACTCATCAGATTTGGAATTAATTCCACCAACGCCGGTGCCAAAAGAGGCTGGAGATGAAGACCAGAATAATCCACCTGATGAAGATGATGCTCCCATAGAAGTTGGTGCTGAGAATGCTGAAGATGAATCAGATGATGAAAATGATGATGATGTTCATCATCAACCACCAGCACCTATGGCTTTCCCAGTTCCATTGAGAAGAAGTGATAGAAGAAGACAACCATCTATCAGATATTCAGCAAATGAGTACGTGTTGCTGACTGACGGGGGAGAACCAGAAAGTTTTGGAGAAGCTATGGATAATGAACACAAAAAGAAGTAGATTGAGGCCATGCAAGATGAGATGAAGTCCTTGTATGAGAATAAAACATTTGAGCTGGTGAAGTTGCCTAAAGGCAAAAGAGCTTTGAAGAATAAATGGGTGTTCAGGTTCAAGCATGAAGAACACAGTTCCATACCCCGATTCAGAGCCAGACTGGTTGTTAAAGGGTTCAACCAAAGAAAAGGCATTGATTTTGATGAGATATTTTCACCTGTTGTGAAAATGACATCCATTCGTACTATGCTGGGGTTAGCAGCAAGTCTTAATTTGGAGATTGAGCAAATGGATGTGAAAACTGCCTTTCTACATGGGGATTTAGAAGAGGACATATACATGGAGCAACCAGAGGGTTTCGAAGTTAAGGAAAAAGAGGATTATGTTTGCAAGTTGAAAAAGAGTCTGTATGGCTTGAAATAAGCACCGAGACAATGGTATAAGAAGTTTGAGTCAGTTATGGGGGAGCAAGGCTACAAGAAGACTACTTCAGACCATTGTGTTTTTGTGCAGAAATTCTCAGATGAAGATTTCATCATTCTTTTGCTTTATGTCGATGACATGTTGATTGTTGGCCAGAATATTTCTAAAATCAACAACTTGAAACAACAGTTGAGTAAGTCTTTTGCCATGAAAGACTTGGGACCAGCAAAGCAAATTCTTGGCATGCAGATTATCAGAGACAGAGGAGCCAAGAAGATATGGTTGTCACAAGAGAAGTACATTGAGAAAGTACTTCAGAGGTTCAATATGGACAAGGCTAAGGCGGTTAGTTGTCCTCTTGCTAATCACTTTAGATTAAGTTCTAAACAGAGCCCTTCAATAGACAAAGAGAAGGAAGAAATGAATAAGATTCCTTATGCTTCAGCAGTTGGAAGTTTAATGTATGCCATGGTGTGTACATGGCCAGATATTGCTCACTCTGTTGGAGTAGTGAGTCGGTTCTCTTCAAATCCTGGTAAGGAACATTGGGCTGCAGTAAAATGGATTTTTAGGTATCTTCGTGGCACTTCCAAAGTATGCTTATGCTTTGGAAAAGAAAAGCCTATCTTAGTAGGCTACACAGATGCAGACATGGCTGGAGACGTAGATTCAAGAAAGTCTACTTCAGGATACCTGATTATATTTGCAGGGGGAGCTGTGTCATGGCAATCAAGGTTACAGAAATGTGTTGCACTTTCTACTACTGAGGCCGAGTTTATTGCAGCAACGAAAGCGTGTAAAGAGTTGCTATGGTTAAAAAGGTTCTTAAATGAACTTGGTATGCAGCAAGACAGATATCAGTTGTTTTGTGATAGCCAGAGCGCTATTCACCTTGGGAAGAATTCCTCTTTTCATTCAAGATCAAAGCATATTGATGTGAGATATCACTGGATCAGAGATGTGGAGAAAAAGCTATTACATTTTGAGAAGATCCATACAGAAGAAAATGGATCAGATATGTTGACAAAGATTCCACCAAGGGAGTCATTTGAATACTGTCGATTGGCTGCAGGAATGATGGAACCCTCCATGTGATCGGGAGGGGGAGATTTGTTGTGGTGTCCCTCCCACATGGAGGGACCCACATGTATGAAAAAAAAAAAAAAAGGGGAGGTAGGCACCGACTTATCAAAAATCGGTGCCTAACTCGTTGAACTATTATCCCTTGCATGCCTATAAAAGGGCATGCAAGGCTCACAAATTAAATACAGAGCACTTGCGAAATTGCAAGAGAAGAAAAAGAGAGAGAGAGTTTGGTTTATAGTTTTGGGAAATAATTCCTAAAAGGGGGAGTGACAAAATAGTGAGAAAAATACTTTGGGGTATTTTTGGGAAACACGGTGAGTGTTACTATTTTGGTGAGATCTCATTTAAACTCTCTTGTACCTACTATTTTTAATAGTGGAAGTTTTATTCGGAATTTGTCCCGTGGACGTAGCCCAAAATTAAGAGTGAACCACGTTAACTTGCTGGTGTTATTTTTATTATTATTCTGCAATTATCTTATTGATTATACCCGCTGTGCCCAACATATATATATATATATATATATATATATATATATATATATATATATATATATATATATAGATAGATAGATAGATAAATCTGTCGTATGTTTTTAAGCTACAATGAAAAATACCTAGCTCTGGAAGGACTTTCTCTTAGTTGACGGGGTTAACAAAACATGTCTGAGAAGCCTATGGGAGCAAAAGTCAAAACAAATTATCTGGGTTGACCTTTTTTCTTCTATAAAAGCCATGTTCTGTTCTTCTTATATGTATGAAAATACTCCTACACAAGAAAGCTTCTCCTATTAGGGAACTTACTCAAATGGTATCTCAACATTTCCAGCTTACTTGGCTTATCCTAATAAGCCTCACCTGTACTACTCTGTTCATCAGCTGCCATGGAACATCCAAGCAAGATCGAAAGGCATTTAATTAATTATATCTCTCAAGTTTGCTGTTGTTTCTATAATTCAATGATTTTTTTTTTAATATGAAGCAACTAGCAGAAAAGTGACTTGAATTACTTGATTAGCACTTGGCAATTTCGTCTATGCAGGTCTACATTGTGTACATGGGTGACCGTCCAAAGGGCGATTTTTCTGCATCATTTCTTCACGCCAGCATGCTAGAAGAAATCGTTGGCAGGTTAACACTTCTACCAGATTTTAGATTTTATTGGCTAAAGAAATCACTAAGATTGAAAATGTTTTCAGGTGGCACCTAGCTAGGAGTTGCTTTGAAATGTGTTAATTTCAAATTGGGTATGACTAGTGTGTTATTATTAAATGTTCGTCAATGGTTAAAAGAATAAACACCATAATCAAAATTAGGCTATTGAGGTTAATGAAGAAGCTAACTCTCTAAATGGATTGTACATATCAGTGGTGCTTCAGATCTGTTACTCCACAGCTACCATAGGACTTTCAATGGTTTTGTTGCTAAATTGACAGAAGGGGAGAAGCAGAAACTGGCAGGTCTGTGTAGCCACTGCTAAACATGTACAAATATTATGTTGAACTTGAAACATAAAAGGAAACCATATTAAATTAGTAATTTTAATGTAACTTTTGTTGTTTCATTTTTTCAGGCACGAAAGGTGTAGTATCTGTTTTCCCTAGTCAAATCAAGAAACTCCATACAACAAGGTCTTGGAACTTCATGGGTTTCCCACAGAACATTACAAGATCAACCAAAGAAAGTGACATCATTATTGGAATGCTTGACACAGGAATTTGGCCTGAGTCTGAAAGTTTTAATGATACAGGATTTGGTCCTCCTCCAGCAAAATGGAAGGGAACTTGCCAAGAATCTTCAAATTTCACTTGCAACAAGTAAATAAATCTTAACTTCTTGTACATAACTTAAAAAGGGCACGGAATGCCTATTATTGACATTGGTATCTAACCTTGTAACATTTGCTTCCAATCTACAGCAAAATAATTGCAGCCCGATACTATCACACTCATGGATCTATACCTCCTGGAGATTTTGCATCACCGAGAGATTCAGAAGGCCATGGGAGTCACACTGCATCAACAGCAGCGGGGAACATAGTTAGCTATGCAAGTTTATTAGGCCTTGGCTTAGGGACTGCTCGAGGAGGCGTTCCTTCTGCTCGAATAGCAGTGTATAAGATATGCTGGTATTTTGGCTGTTCTGATGCTGACATTCTTGCAGCATTTGATGATGCCATTGCCGATGGTGTAGATATAATATCTCTTTCAGTCGGAGGGTGGCCTATGGACTATTTTGAAGATTCAATTGCAATTGGAGCTTTCCATTCAATGAAGAATGGCATACTCACATCTAATTCTGCTGGTAACGAAGGTCCTAATCCTAGATCAGTCTCAAATTGTTCACCTTGGTCTCTTTCTGTAGCTGCTAGCACCATAGACAGAAAATTTGTGACCCAAGTGAAGTTAGGTACTGGAGCAGTTTATGAGGTGAGTAGACCGATTGTTTAATGTATCTTCTCTCTTAATTGGGTCATTCATATAATTTTTTTTTTCCAATATATATAGGGACTCTCTATAAATACTTTTGAGCCTAGAAATGCCGCAGACCCTGTCATATATGGTGGAGATGCACCGAATGTGACTGCAGGATACAATAGTTCCTATTCCAGGTAAAAGGAAGCTAAATCGAAGATATTGAATCCATAATCCTTTGATGACCATTGTAAATTTGCAGTTAAATAGTTACATAATTAATGGACAAAGTTTATCATGGAATGCAGATATTGCGATGACCAGACCTTGGACAAGACTTTGGTGGAAGGGAAAATTGTTGTTTGTGAGTCTTTAAATGATGGCGAGGAGCCAATTGCTGCTGGTGCTGTCGGCTCCATTATGGAGGAAGGATTTTACAATGATGTTGCTTTCAGTTTCCCTTTACCAGTGTGTCCTTTAAACACGGAGGATTCAGCTGAAATTTTGAAGTACTTGAACTCAACTAGGTAACTAACGAAAGTACAAATAGAAAGGCCTAATATCTAGTATTGATCGAATAATTGATTTATATATATATTGTCAGCGAACCAACTGCAATTATATTGAAGAGCGTCGAATATAAAGATGAATTGGCTCCTTATGTCATTTCCTTTTCTTCAAGAGGACCTAGTCCGATAACAGATGACATTCTCAAGGTCAATAGAATAACTTTTTCCATTTTCTTTCTTATATTTCATACTCTTTTATTTTCTCTATTTGTGACTGTGACCTTTTTAACCATTTCCAGCCAGACCTGACAGCCCCTGGAGTTGACATTTTAGCAGCATGGTCTGAAGCTACAACTGTGACAGGATTAAAAGGGGATGAAAGAGTAGTTCCATACAACATAATCTCTGGAACATCCATGTCTTGCCCGCATGCATCTGGTGCTGCTGCTTATGTCAAGTCATTTCACCCAACATGGTCTCCTGCTGCCATCAAATCTGCTCTAATGACAACAGGTAATGATTTGATATCAAGTGGAAAAGCAATTTTTTGATAGCAAATGAAGTTGATTAAACATGTATAATTAGTACATTAATACTTCTTCTATGTTACTACTTGCAATATAACTATTTCTAACCGTTTTTTCTTTTTATTGTTATCTTCAGCTTATCCCATGAGTGCTGCTGCAAACTCTGATGCGGAATTTGCGTACGGATCAGGTCATATAAATCCTGCAAAAGCCATCGATCCTGGATTAGTATATGATGCTGATGAGATTGATTATGTTAAATTTTTGTGTGGACAAGGATATAATGCTACACAACTTAAGCTTGTTACTGGAGACAATAGCACATGTTCTCAAGAAACAAATGGAACTGTGTGGGATCTAAACTATCCTTCTTTCGCGCTGTCTACCCTGTCTGGAGTACCTGTAACTCGTGTCTTTCATAGAACTGTCACGAATGTTGGATCAGCAGCATCTACTTATAAGGCAATTGTAAATGCTCCATCAGGAATTTATATTGAAATTCAGCCCAAAGTTCTTTCATTCCAATCTCTTGGGGAAAAGCAAACCTTTGAAGTGATAGTTAAAGCTGCATTAGATAAAAATACAACAAAAATCTCTGGTTCCTTAACTTGGGATGATTGGGCGCACCAAGTGAGAAGTCCCATTGTAGCATATGTTATATATCCTAAATAACTGTAGTTTGGACTTTTCATAGTTTTCCAAAAACTAAACAAACAAATAAACTCTGTATCTTTTTGTATCAAGCGCAATAAATTATTTGAACTATGATGAATTTACTGTGATATGTGAAAATTGCCGATGAGGACCTAATTGAACTACCCAAAAAGAAAATACCCTAATCACAACAATTACTGATTGCAATTTTTATTTATTAAATAATTAATCTTGATAATGACAATGTAAATCTGTTTTTTCCATCAATCTCCAGAATTTCTTTCCAACAGTTGCAATTTCAAAGAATCGACCCCAAATTCAATCTGAATTTCGATAGAGAAGTCATTCAATCGATCAGGTTTTTGGTTCTCTCGATTATGTTGTTATGTTATTTAGATTTAAATTAGAACTTAAATATGGTTGTTGTAATTGGACTTGAATATGTGAAATTGAATATAGTTTTTATTGTATCTTGTTCATGCTTCATGGTGAATGATGGCTTGGAGGGAGAGAGAGGGGGTATTTTGGGTAAAAAAATCTATTTTTTATTTTTTTTACTAAAAATGTAAACAAAGATATATGAAATGACTAAATAGTCCGACAGAATAAAAATATATAGAGAAATTAATTAATCTCTCAAAAATTGAATTAGTTAATTAGGTCAAATGTGAAAAATGCTGGTTTTTTTTTTTTTTAAATGTTCAGCATTGAAAGAAATAGTGTGAAAGTATTATTTAGCTGTTACAAAATTTTTAAAATTAAAACATGTGAAATTTGCCTTAAAATAAATTTTTAATGATTTTATAATTAACCTTTTCAACATAATTTTTTTAATGGCAAGTTAAACAATAATGTCAAACACATGGGCATAATTAACTAGGGGATAAGTAGGAGTCTTGGCCTCTCCAACCCATTTGAAAGTGTTCATAATATTCTTATAATTAGTCTATTTTTTAATAATTTTTTCTAAATTTTTAATTAATTCCTCCAAAATTAAATTTTTATAAATATTTTCAAATATTAAAATTATTTAATTAGTTTTCATCTTATAAATATGGAAGATCAATAAAAATTTATTTAATTAAAAATATATTTTTAGAAAAAAATAATTAATTATTATTTTTTACGACAAAAATTACTAAAAAATTAAACTTTTTTTTTTTTGTTCTCCTATTAATTTTGGTTTTTCCATATAGTGTGGCTTTAGCAATCCAAACGAATGAATAAGATAGAGCATTGTGATTAATGAATTCATTTATAAACAAAGTCAACTTTTAAGTAGGATTATTAGATTATTAATTATTTGAGGAAAGGTCGCCGTGGAACTTCCCTAATTTGGCATTGTAAATTGGGTTTTGGAAGGATTTTTCATTGTTGACGGGTTTAGCAATGCATGACTGATAAACCCTGTGGAAGAAAAAAATGGTTGACTTTTTTGCTTCTATATAACAGCCTCCGTATAGTAGTCTTTCACAATTGTCCGAAAGTAGTTAAACGAGACTTTACTTTGCTGATGAAATGGCAAGCCAATACTCCCCCATAGCTTTGCTTCTCCTTATAAGCCTCTCCTGTAGCTTAATTCTTGGCTGCCATGGAACTTCCAATGAAGAACGAAAGGCATAAATTTCACTCCCTGACTTCTATATATGTCTTAGCCAGTCTTATTTAATTTCAGTGAATTGATTTATTGACTTTTCTTTGTAATTTCTAATTTAATTTTTCTGATTGGTGTTGAGTACTTAAAGTTTATTGCTTGGTAACTAAAAATGCATGATATTCACAACCTTCTATTAGGCTAGTCAAAATATGCAGTCATAATAATGTGAAATTATTAAATAAACTTAGACATGTTTGGTTTAGCAACTGACAGTTAACATTGAATTCTAACTTACAACAGTTGAATTATAATTTTGAATTATTCCCTACTGAATTTAATTTGAAATATTTACTCAAACCATGAAATTTACCATATCTTTAATTATTTATCGAACATAATGCATCTTTAGTTTATCACGTTACTTATAGAATAATCATACTCATGCTTCACAGCGAGATACATCAAGTGCCAATAAATTTTTTAATATTCAATTATGGTGAATTATAAATTTCATAATTTGAAGTAACTATCAAATTTGATATTTTACTATCATTATACGATATGTCTCATTGATAAAATTACTTTACAATTTATGAATTATTGCAAAATTCTTACTTACACTATGTGAATATTTTTATCTCATATACTAAATTGATGAGTGGTAAGATATTTTAATATTTTTATCTCATTAGATTGATATATATATTTAATACAGGCAAATCTTTTCTTGATTTAATATATAATAGTCTACTTAAGATAATATATATATATATATATATATATATATATATATATATATATATATATATATATATATATATATATATATATATATATATATATATATATTAACTTTAAGAATTAGACTGGCAAGAGGGTTTGCTCCTCTTTTTATTAATTTGGTTTGATCCTTGGGACTTGACCATAAATGAGGATTTTTTCCTTATTTACGGATCTTTTAATCCTAGATATATGCTTAGTACGGTGTATGAAAATTGACCCATAATACCATATATATATATATTATTATAATCCCAGTTTGTTACAATAAAAATTTTCATTAAAAAATTAAGGAAAATGTGTTTTTTTTTTTTTTTTTTTTTTTTTTTTGGCCAAAGAAGGAAAATGTGATTTTAGGGATAGATTTGATTAGTATGAAAATTGGAGAAAATAACCACCCTGCTTGGCATGCATTTCGTGGATGCAGGTGTATATTGTGTACATGGCGACCGTCCAAAGGGTGAATTTACTTTTACTGCATCAACAGCCCTTCATACCAGCATATTACAAGAAGTTATTGGCAACAGGTTAACACTTCATGAAATATTTATATATATTATCATATTCATAATTAATTAAGACTCCGCAGTAAACAAATTAATAATAATTAATTTAATCATTAGAATTTAATCAAATTTTATTCATTAAATTCTTAAAAATGTAATTTTTTTTTTAAATTAAAGTAATTAAGTATGTTCCTCTCCGCTAATATGCCATCTATATATATGTTTATAGTAAAATAAATATTGAGGTTTATAAAGAACCTAAATTGGAAAAAATGGGTTGCATGATTGATTAGTAGAGCAGCAAAATATTTGCTTCACAGCTACCATAGGAGTTTCAATGGTTTCGTTGCTAAGCTGACCAAAGAAGAAAAGCAGAAACTAGCTGGTGGGTGCAACCCCTCTTACCATATTGCTTTAAAATAAGCAAGAAAATGCTAAATTCTTCATTTTGTTCTTTTTTGTTGAAGCCATGCAACGTGTGGTGTCTGTGTTCCCAAGTCAAAAGAAAAAACTCCACACAACAAGGTCATGGAACTTCATGGGTTTCCCTCAGAATGTTACAAGATCAACTAATGAAAGTGATATCATCATTGGAATGCTTGACACAGGAATTTGGCCTGAATCTGAAAGTTTCACTGATGAAGGATTTGGACCCCCTCCAGCCAAATGGAAGGGCATATGCCAACAACAATCCTCCAACTTCACTTGTAACAAGTAAGCTTTAAACCAATGTGCATTTTAAAGCTTTTATTGGTGTTCGATTCTTGATATGGTTCTGCAGATGACTCTGGTGCCATTGAGTTAAAGCTCAATTATTGAACATGAACTTAAAGGCTTGAATGCTATTGTTTAAACTGATGGATATCTATCCACATACAGCAAAATAATTGGAGCTCGATACTACCACAGCGAAGGAAGAATAGATCCTGACGAATTTGCTTCTCCGTGAGATATAGAAGGGCATGGGACTCATACTGCATCAATAGCAGCAGGGGATATAGTTAGCCAGGCAAGCCTATTCGGCCTTGGCACAGGCATTGCTAGAGGGGTCGTTCCCTCTGCCCGTATAGCTGTTTACAAGATATGTTGGCTTGATGGTTGTTATGAAGCAGATATTCTTGCAGCATTTGATGATGCTATTGCTGATGGAGTTGATATAATTTCTCTTTCTGTTGGAGGGTGGCCAACCGACTACTTTGAGGATGTAATAGCAATTGGAGCTTTCCATTCAATGAAAAATGGCATTCTCACTTCCAATTCTGCTGGTAATGATGGACCTGATCCTAGTTCAATCTCAAATTGTTCACCTTGGTCTCTTTCCGTGGCTGCTAGCACCATTGACAGAAAGTTTGTGACCCAGGTGAAATTGGGTAATGGAGCAATTTATAAGGTGAGCATATATACATGTTTGACTCTTATATATGTTTAATAATGAGCTTTGATTCGATGGTGCTTGAAAATTTAAATCTAAATGAATAAAAAATTCTTGTATAAGTTTAAAACTAATTTTCAATCACCATTGAATTAATGTGGCATATCTTCCATTGCAGGGAATTTCTTTAAACACTTTTGAGCCTGGAAATATAATTTATCCAATTATCTATGGTGGGGATGCACCGAACAAGACACAAGGGTACAATGGAACCTATTCCAGGTAAAAAGATAAAGCAATATGGAAGATCAATGTTGAATTAATATATGGAACTTTATTGGCAAGTTTAAAATAGAAAAAATTCGGATTGTAGAAAAATGTAAATGTGCTAATAGTTCATTCTGAAATGCAGGTATTGTAGCCTAGACACCTTGAATAGGACTTTGGTTGAAGGCAAAATAGTTGTCTGTGATGATTTCAGTGAAGATGATGGTGTAGCAATTGGTGCAGTTGGTATGGTAATGCAAAATTATGACCATGAAGATGTGGCTTTTGGTTACCCTTTACCAGTTTCCTTAATAAGCATCAGTAGTGAAACTGATGTCTTGAAGTACTTGAACTCAACAAGGTATTTTAAATTAAACTACTTGTATGTGTAATCTATGCAGAGTTGGTCTGTCATGTTTCATTAGTGAGAATACTAAAAATGACTAATTGATTTGGTTTTATTCTTTGTTATATTTCAGTGAACCAACTGCAACAATATTGAAGAGTGTGTAATATAAGGATGGATTAGCCTCATACACAGTTTCTTTCTCTTCAAGAGGACCTAATCCAATAACAAGTGACATTCTCAAGGTAACTCAAAAAATAAAAGAAAAATAAAGAAATAAAGGAATCTAAATTTTCAATTTGATATCTTCTGATCTTTATATACTTTCTATTTGCCCTTCAATAACCTGCAGCCTGACCTGACAGCCCCTGGAGTTGACATTTTAGCTGCTTGGTCCCAAGCTAGTACTGTGACAGGATTAAAAGGGGATACAAGAGTAGTTCCATATAACATAATCTCCGGAACTTCCATGTCCTGCCCGCATGCATCTGCTGCTGCTGCATATGTCAAGTCATTTCACCCAACATGGTCTCCCGCTGCTATCAAATCGGCTCTAATGACAACAGGTAAAGGAGTTAATAAGTAATTAAAGGCAACTTTTGACAGAGGGTCTGTTTGACATTAATGTTTGAACTGTTTGAAAAACATTACATAAATATTGATTAGAAGTTATTAAATTTGTTTTTAAGCTAAACTAAAGCTTCAGAAAAATTAAATAGTATTCTAAACTATTTTTTCCAACAACTTGGAAAAAGCAATTTCAACCCTCTCCTATGTCAAACAGAATGATCCAACCTTTTATTCTTTTACCGTTCTTTACAGCTTATACCATGAGTGCAACAGCCAACAGCGATGTGGAGTTTGCTTATGGATCAGGTCATATAAATCCTGTAAAGGCCATAGACCCTGGATTAGTATATGATGCTGATGAGATTGATTATGTTAAGTTTCTGTGTGGACAAGGATATAATACTACACAACTTCAACTTGTTATTGGAGATAATTACACATGCTCTCAAGAAACAAATGGAACTGTATGGGATCTAAATTACCCATCTTTTGCTCTGTCTATTCTGCCTACAAAATCTACAACTCAAGTCTTTCATAGAATTGTCACAAATCTTGTTTTGTATACGTCCCTCTCAAATTCTTTTTCCCTTTTTCTTTGGAAAGTATTTTTCTATATTTTAATAATGGTAGAATTGAACTTAAGTTTATAAGATCTACACATTCAAAATCAAGTTTTTGAAAAATATAGCATTCAATGATTTGTCTCTGCCTTTATCAAATTGATTTGGAGACACATATATATTTCATTAGTATTAAATATACATGATCATTTTGTGAACACATATTGTGTATATGGGTGACCGTCCAAAGAGTGAATTTTCTTCCTCAATTCTTCATGCCAGCATGCTACAAGAAATTCTTGGCAGGTATATTATTTAATTCAGGGAGAAAATTTGGATATAAGCTGTTAGGATGGAACTGAAATTTATTAGAAATAATATAAATGCAATGACAAAAAATTAAAAGAAAATAGAGAAGGCACAAATTTATGTGGTTCGGCGTAAGCCTACATCCACGTGCGAAGGTGGGTGACTACTAAATTCACCAAAGTTATAAACCGTTGTCACCAACTCTGTAGTGTAAGCAAGTCCAGGTCGAACCCCAGATAGTGATTCCTAATTATTGATTCATTTTTAAGAACTATAGATTTTAAGGAAAAATGGTGGGGTTTTGATTATATTAAAACTTGAATTGAAGGAACAGAATCAAAATTTAAAGAGTGAAAACCAAATTCTAACACAACTTCAACTCAAGGGGAAACCATTCAGCCAATTATCTTATTGATCATTGACACTTAATATCTCTTTCCTTTCTTCAATTACTTAGCTATGAATTTATCTACAAGCAAGATAAACCTTAGTCTTTCCTATTTAAATTAAATTAAGTCCAACATCCAATTTGACCCTAATTCCTAAATGATTTGGTATATAAGCAATCCTCATCAGTTTAGAAACAGCCTTAAGAACAGGGAGATAGCCAAGGACAAACAACAATTTAACAAGCAAAAATTATTTAATTTGTTCTATTTTTTTTTTTTTTCAGATTAACAATGAAAACTGGACTCACAATCACATCACCTAATTGCTTCTTCAATCAATTATCATAAAAATTACGGGTTAAGAAATTTAATCAAGCCTTCAATCACATATATCTACTAACTAATATACATCTTATTTATTCATCTATGCAATAATAAAATTTTAAGCACAAAGAACCAATAGATAATAAAATTAAGAATAGAATTACAAACAGGAACTAGGTCTCACAATTCGAAAATTGAGCTGAATTTATTCCCTTGAATTGAATGTAGAAAATTAGCCACTCATTGCAACAAGAAAAACACTAAAAAAAAAAAGAGAGAGAGTTCTGTATGTTTGCGCAGCCAACTATCCGCAACCCTAACAAAATAAGATCTATTTATAGGCAACCTCAAGAAAACCCTAAAATAGCTCATTAAATCTGATTAAATTCGTGTTCCATTTTGCAGGCTTATTTTAGATTGGATAGAGATTGAATTTAGGCTCAGTCTCTTCACTTTAGGATTTTAAATCACTTCATTTGGATATCGGAAACCAAGAAAAGCATATTTGAATTCTCAGTGCTCAAACTAATTCGGAACTGGTTTCTTAGACAAATTTGGAACTAACAATTGGAGGCACAAATGAACTCCAATTTTTGTGAACTAGACCTTCTTTAAAAGCTTAAGATGTCAGCTACAAACTTTGTGAAGACTACTTTCTCCTTCTAAATATTTAAGGTCATCAAAACTTCTACTAAATCTCTAAAAGTCAAATCTGCCAAAAACCTGAAAGTTCACTTCTTTATTCCACTTTTGCCCACATGGCTTCAATTTAGTCCTAATTGAACAAAATAAATTAATTAGCTCAATTAACCAAATAATAAAAACTAAAACTAAATACAAGGAAATTAAAAATATTAAATAAGTTACTCTATCAAATTCCCCCCACACTTAGCTTTTGCACGTTCTCGAGCAAAATAAAAATTTATTGAAAATTTAGAACTTCCTAAACCTAATCTAAATTTCAAACGATCACAGAGAATTACTATGCCATCACTAAAACATGATGAAATCATAACAAATCATAACTACTTTTACTTATCAAACTTAGACTCAAAATTAACAAGAGAAAATCTTTCAAAAAGTTATTAACTAACGTGGTAGATACTCACGTGACATTCTCAAACCACTCCAGTGTTTAAAGTTTAAGACCATGCACTTAAATTCAATTGATGAAAGAACTACCATAAGCTTGCTTATTCATTTAATCTCCACCACTTATATCAGTTACATGACATAAATCAAAAGGTCTTTGATCATAGTTGTAATGTTGCCAAGGTATAGGTAAGGAAATGACAAAGACAATGAAAGTTTAAACCATAGAAGCTAATAGAGAATTCAAAACATTGACTCATCAAAATCCACACTCTTGTTTCTCTCTCAATTGTTCCTCACCTTTTTTTTTTTTTTCAACATCAGTATATATCATGATATGCCTCTTCTTCACTTATGTGTTTTCTTGTCATGCATGCTTCTCATCATTTTTTTTTTTTTCTATTTTTTTTCTTAAATCATGATAAGGGTTAATATACCAAACTAAGCTTGGGCTTTAATAGGCCAAGCCCAGATATCAAATTGGCCTAGAGTTCGTAGGTGCAAAGCATAAGTAAATGAACCTATCAGCAAATCAAATCCTTGTCCAAGGCTGACAATTAGAGTGGCTATCTGAATTTGACTCCCTTTAGGAATCCGAATTCAAATCCATCTAAGAACTCGCAACTTATAAATACCCCATGAATCAAACACAACAGATATTTAGAAAACTTATACAAAAAACTCTCGCTTTCTTACATTCCTAAATTGAGCCTAATACTAATTTGAGCGTCGAAGTGATTTCGCTAGGCACTAGGCCTAGCACCCCTAACCATTGTTGTTCTTTACAAGTTGCACCAAGCTTTAGCACAACAAAGAGAAAGACTCAATTATTTCAATTTTGTCAAAATCAACTCGATCAAATTGGTGCAATCTATGGGAAATGATTAGTCAGTCTTTCCTCACAAGTTTTCTATTTTTTCAATCAAAGAATCCTATAAAAACTTCACATTGCTCAATCAGGAGATAATCACAACCACTAGAAAACCTTCCTAAGGACCTTAGAACTACCCAGGTTTAAGCAAGGATCGAAAATCAAAATGAAACACATGTTACCCTCTCGGACAAACTTAACCCATCGATGTAGCCTCAACATTACAGCAACTAACTACCTTTGTCCCAACCTCAAACAATAACCAACCTATAGTCCTAACTCCGAAGGCAGCATCTACATTACAACTACTAACTATCCTACAAACTCCATAGACTATCCCAGCACCTGATGCATAAGAAGTCACTGAAATATTGCCAAAAGGAAAGTTAAACCAAAGGTTAGATTTTGATCATACACCACTAAAGAATAGTAGAAGAACCTACCTAGCTGAAAGAAGTAAAGAAAGAGTAAGATCAGAGATTATTAGACTTTGGTCTAAAGAACTACCTCCCAATAAAGGAGAAATCCTTCCACCTAGGAGAAGAGACCACCTTAGCTAGGAGCAAAGTATCCAAATTGGCAGTCAAAACTAAAGCAAAGGAAATCGAAGATGTAATGCCTGAGGTTTCTTTATCCAACTGTAAACAGTAATGATGATATTACAACATCCATATAGTGTGCCATTTAGAGCCTTAAGAACCATCAGAATATCATAAGAAGTAAATTCTAAATGAATGATGTGACAATGAGTAAGGAATGTAAGGAATGTAATCAATTTTGATAAGTACCTTATGATAAGTGAAAGTCAAATCGAGTTGGACTTAATATGACTATGCTAGTAATTTAATTGAGATATGAATTTAAAATGCCAGTGAACGGGTGTTGACATCTCTTGAGACATTAGGAATGATAGTAATGACATGAGAAGTTGAATTTAATTAAAGTTACGATAGTACAATGAAAGTCAAACTTAGCTTGATCAAGTGAATCCATATGACTTACATACATATGTACTATATAGTGAACAAGATTTATCTAGCAATACCTAGAGTATTTAGTGACATTAGAATGTAGAAATATGCATACTACAATGAAAGAAATAAAATGAAAAATATATGAAGTGACCAAGTTGAAGTGTATATATATGAATTTGTTATTGGGCTTTTGGACTCAAAAGCCCAAACTCAATACTAGAAGGCCGGCCTATTGGGCCCAAGGGCTATGGAACATCATGAGATATGAATTGGAAAAATATTGGGCCCAAGATAATAAAACACATGTTGTAGAGAATGGGACATAAGGATTTGATAACTAGGCCACCCAAAATTGACTAAGTCAAATCCAAAACCAAATAGAACTCTTACTCTTCCTATATATGAATCTAGCCTTATTGTGGACACTTCAACACTTCATGATGATCTTCATCTTGTAGAGAGAATCCTAGCCATACATTTTGACATAATCCTAGCCATTCATCAAGATTACATACTAACCATTGGATTTAACTTGATCAATCCTCACCATTCAACCCAATAGATATATATATGCAAAAATTATGTTAGGAAAATCACAATTAGCTTTTCTACCTACACCAAGGTCCTCCATCTCTCTCTCTACAACCTCTCTACTCCACTTGCAACAAGAGTTTAGCAAAGTAAAGCAAATCAAGGTGAGGAGTTATATCTATTCTTTTTTTTTTTTTTTTTAGGTTCTAAGGATGATTGTAGTGAGTGGTTGTTGGAGAAAAACTTCCTTAGCACCCTATATAGGGGTTTGGCCAACCTAGAATAATCATGCATGAGATATGGTTTTGAGTAATTTTTAGATGAAGAAAAATGATTTGTAAGTATTAGAATGAGTTTTGAGAACATGATTTTAAATTAGAAAGCCTTAGAGGTATAAACATAATTAAAAGAGAAACTTGATGTTCCAATATTACATATTGATGATTGAAGGATCATATAAGTTTTACATATTGATGATTGAAGGATCATATAAGTTTTATGTAATGATGATTTGAGTAATTTATGATTAATTTGTAGATTAGATGAAGAATTGATGATTTTTCCCAAATTCTAGGGTTTATGGAAAAAAAATTTTGAGATTTTGAATATTGAATTTGAATTCATGAAAATGAAGGGAAAATCAAGCTTAAGAAATGGTCTAACATAATTTGTAGAATGTCGATTTTGAAATCTAAGGGATAGAAATGATTTTTTTTCCCAAATTTAATGAACTAGGTTCATTTATGGAATTGTTGGTGGAAGTGGAATTAGTTCTCTTGAATATTGGAAATTGCTTAAATTGATTCTAATTGACTATTATGGAAGTTGAAATGTGAAATTGAGAGGAAAGAAATTATCCTTCCTTGAATGAATAGTTATGGCCATTTGAAGAATAACTAAGGAAAGTGTTGAAGTTAGTAACAAATATATATATAGTATATATTAGCCTTCAAAGTAACAAGTAGTGTGTTAATGAACAAGATAGAAAGGTTAGCAAGTTAAGCTAAAGTAAACAAATGTCATAACGAGAAAGTGATTGATATGTGATTAAAATGCAATGTGTAGAATCTAATGACAACGACAAAGGTATGTCCAAGAGTGTGAGGAGCATTACTAACATCAGAGTCAAATGTGAATAGGAGCAAACGAGTTCAAGGTGAGTACTTAGTAATATGATATGCCTTATGTCATATGCTTGAACCTTTATTGTTCAACGCATAATCATTGAATTGTTCCAATGCCTTAATAAGCATGAACTATTTATTGAATATTGAGCCATTTGATATGATATTCCTTGATAACCATTGGCTATTGTGAACCTATCATATTGAATTTATAATGTGAGCATTGAATCCCTTGATATGAACCTTATATGAACTTTCTTATTGACTGCCTATGGATAAGCAGAAATTTCCTTCTGATGTGGGGTAATACATCAGACCTTGTACACTTGGTATAAGCATGCGTATACACCTAACCATAAGACCCGATCAATCTTACGTAATGTGATACATGTAAGTGAGCAAGGCTTAGGCTGCTACTCTAGAATTGATATGTGTGGGAAGCATCTTGCTCCTAAGAAAGTGATATTTCTGCTAAAGATATTGTTTTTCATTTTAAATGAGCAATTGAACCATAATGATAATATTGTCCGCAATGTTCCTTTGCTAAAAAGAGCCCTTCCTGAAAATAGTCCTTGTACTCACCAAGCATATATATATTTTATTATTTTGTACTCACTGAGTATTGTCTCATTCTTTAGTGGTTTAAATTTTTTCAAGCAAGTCAATGAGTTAGCAAGGTAAATTCCAAGCATTATCCTCCCACTTAAAAGTTACTTTGCTAAATTCAAGTGTTGTCATTCCCGATTATGAAGATCATTGTTAAAGCTCCATGGTTACCGAAGGGTTAGCACTGATATGTTACGGGGTGTATATGTAATGTGAATGGTATTGTATTTGCTATTATAATAATGTGTGAAGGATTGAACAATTGGTTAATGATATGAAATGAAATTTTAGAAATTTTACAAGTTGTGTTTGTAAATGGTATTATAAGTTAATAAGAAGATGATTAGCAAATGATAGATAACAAGGAAAGATAATAAGGTTACGGTCTTGGGATAAGGTTCTGCATGATAAATGATATAGGATTACAAGTTAAAAAGGGGTTCTATAGGTTTATGTGACTTTATGTTTTCCTATGCCCTAAGACCGTCACAGCTTAATAAGTAGGTCGTGACAGAAGGCCTCACGACTGCATTGACGAAGATCAAATTTTCAAAAAGGTAGAAGGCATAGGAAAAGAGGCAGAAGGGACAAAGAAGGGTTTTTGAGTCCTTCTCTCACCATAGTGACAGAAGTGGACAAGAAGCTACTAGCTAGTAGAACACTGAGGAAATAATGGAGAGCATCAAGAAGTTCCTAGAAGAGATTGCTGAGGATAGAGATAAAAAGTCCATGGATAAAAGCCTCAAATTGGCAATGAAGTATCTCTTTGTCAAATCTATCTAGGAATATAGGATGCCTAGCAAGTTTAAACCCCAATATTAAAAAAGTACGAGACCAAAGCTAACCCTAGAGCTTACGTGATGGATTACAATCATACAATAGAACTTCAGATAAGGAGTGACAAAGTGTTGTGCTGTAATACCCAAGGTCTCCATAGCTTATTAGAGTTACAATAATACCATAAAATATAAATTTTATAGGTATAGTATTAATGATATGGTGATAGGATGAAAGAAACTCCTGTTGGTACTAAGTGTTTGAGTGTATCTTTCTATGAAATATGAATATTTATTGTATGTTTTATTCAATTAATTTTAGGCAATATGGCTTAATTTAAGCTTATTATGATATGGGAAGGTAAGATTTAAAATGCCAAGTGAAAGGGAGGGGAAAAAGTTACAAAAAAATTTTAAGTTCGGAAAACGTTTTCGGGTGGGCTTGTTGATGGGCTTTTGGACTCAAAGCCCAAGCCCATGGAGTGGCCGGCCCTAAGGCCTCTAATTTTGGTGGAGCTTGATCAAATTATGGTTAGAACAAGTTAATAAGGGGTTAGGATAAGCAGGAGCCAGATTAGCCATATTTGTTGACTTATGTCAACTTTAACACCTAAGCTTCTCACTTTTTCATCACCATGTGTATGTTCATTTTGGTGATGATGGGATTCATTATTATGATGCTTAGTCACCATACACCTAAGGGCCATCTCAACCATCCACCTTGATCAATCTTAGCCCTCCATTTTAAGCAAAAATGTGACCATTGATCTTGTATGATTAAATCACCACCATTGATTCTATTTGTATATAAAATGAAAATGTGTTACACCATTTCATTTGTAACCTACACCAAAAATTTCACCCTCGCCAAAGACTAAAAACCTCTCAACTTGTTCTTCAACTTAGAGCTAAATTTAGAGCATATCAAGGTGAGATTTATTACTTAAGTGATTCCTTTCTTTTCTTAGCCTAAGTGTGAAAGATTGTTAGTAACTATTTCTTTTCTTTTAATTTCTATGATTGGATTTTGGTAGAATGATTTAAAGAAGAGTTAGTTTGGCATGTTAAGTTATGAAATATGAGAATGGGGGTTAAGGATTTGGGGTTTAATGGGTGAATAATAACAAGGGAGGCATGAAAAATCAATGAAGAGGAAGTTTAGGTAGGGTTCAGCCAAACTAGGATTTTTAGGGGAAGTGTCCAAAATTTTTTTTAACAATATCTAAGGTTATTTGGGATGTTGAAAAGTGGTTTAAAAATGTAAAATTTGAATTTAGATATTTTATTCAAAAATTGAAATTCTTGAAGGCATAATGCATGATATAAGGGAAGTGTATGATGTGAGGTGTATTTTGATGTTTGATTGTTGTTGTAGGCTTTGCATGACATTAATTTCATCTTTGAAAGATCAATTTGAGATTTGATTGAGAAATTTTGGGTTTTCCCCAAATCATCCCAATTTGGTAAAGTTAGGGTTTATGGAAATTGAAAGAGATTAATTTCAATTGGTGTATGAATGTTGATTGTTTGAGTATTAATTTGGTAAATCCATGTTTAATTTGAAGTTTGAAAATGAATTTGATAATTTTTCCTAAATCTTGGAGTTTTGAGTCACATTGGGAGTTCCAAGATTTAAACTTGAATTTTTAAGATTTATTGGTTAAATAAGCTTGTGATTAATTCAATTTGATTTTTATGAAGTCAATTTGAAATGTGGTTGATAAAAATGATTTTTCAACTCTAATTGGAATATACCAAATTAGAGATTTTGATTTTTGAGTTTTGTTAATTCTCCTAAATGTTAGAAAATTGATTGCATTGGTTTCCATTGATAAACATAGGATTTAATTAAGGAATTAGGAAGAAAAAGGAACCTAATTGTTTTGATGAAAGGATTTGGACAACATGGGATTTTGGAATAAAGTGATTAAATAATTAATGTGTTTAAGTTTGCTATTATTTAATGTATTGGAATGTGTTTTGGTGACTAATAGTAGGAAGTTGATGTTAAGTTGAGTTTAGAATTAAATTAGCAAGTTAAAGGAGTAGAAATTAATATACGATTATTTGGGTGTATTTGTAGAATCGAAAGACAAAGGCATTGCTCGGGATACCGAGGAGCCTCGTTATAATCTACATTAGGACTATTGGTATAGGAGCTAAAGAGCAAGAGGTGAGTACCTAATAATATTATATTACTTGTGCTTTAAATATAAGCATGAATGTTGAATCATTTTCCCTAATTAAAATGCATTACAATTCTTTGGCATGCATGATATGCTTTACCGATTATTGAATCAAATATCCTTTATGGCACTTGGCCAAATAAGCCCTATTGCTTAATCTCATACTATGATCAATGATAGGGATTTTGATTATTTATTGATATATTATCCATTGAATCATTTTATGGATAGAGAAATAAAATGTTATAATGATATCATGATAAGCAGAATACCCTTCTGATGTAGGGCAATACATCAAACTTTGTGCACAATGGTAATGAACCCGCGAATAAGGTAAAGATTATCTGAACCTTAGCTAGGAAGGGTTTAAGGTCTCCAGTACGTACGGCCTGATCAGTTGTACGTGTGACTAGGAATGGGGGAGTGAGCAAGGCGTAGGCCACCACTCGATTGATTATGGGGGAAACACCCCGTTTCTAAGAAAGGAAATGTTCTGCTAAGAAACTGCAATATTTATTATATATGGAAAAGTATTCCATAAAAATAACTCTTGATCCGTTTTATTTTATTGCTATAAGAAATCATCATGAGACCACATACCCTTTGTTTATTTTATATAGTATTATTTTGTACTTATTGAGTTTTATCTCACCCCATAGTTATTATTTATTTTCAGGATCAGTTGATAGTTAGGCAAGGTAAATTTCAAGTTCTACGTCTTCGCTTTGAAATTGCATTGCTAGTTTTGGTATCATCATGTACATATTATATTGTATTTTGGAGGTTTCACTCTAGAGCTCCATGTTTTGTTAAAGTTTATAATAATGGTATAACTTAGAATATTATTAGTATGTGTGGTTGAATATTACCTTAGTACAGTTCAAATACATAAGTAATATTCACTTGAGTTGCAATTAGATCACTGGAAAATAGAGTTCAAAAGCAATAAGCATGAAAATGAATTTAAACGATAAGTGACTAATACATAGGTAATTAACACAGTAATCGATAATAAGGAATAAGAATTATGGCTACGATCTTGGGTTAAGGATAACATAATAGTAACAACTTATGAGTTATAGGTTGTTCTACGGGTTTAGGTGACCTTACATCTCCCTATACCCTAGGACAGTCACAGCTCAAAGATGGGTCGTGACATGTGCAAGGCTTTCTAAAGTTCCCTTGAGGAAGCTGCTACTAGGTGATAGTCTAAAGGAGGAAAGCATTGCTAATTTTGGACATGTAATGAATTGCAACCAATATCCCTGTGGAAAAATAAACACAATGTTTAGAAGTTATTACTCAAAAGGAAGGCAAATCCTTAAGAGATTATATGGCTCATTTTAAAAGGGAAACTCTAAAAGTCACACAAATAGACCAAGCGAGGCCTTACAAAATGGCACCCACCACGCTGACTACTTCAAAACATTATACAGACATGCACCTCGCATTTTGGAGCTGGCCATGGCCATTGCCGAGAAATATATTAGGCAAGATGATGCTTTCACCTTCAAAAAGAGAAAGTCAAGTGAAAGTACAAAGCTAGAAATTAAGGCAAAAAAATAAAAAGAAGTGGGTAAAGGAAGTCAAGGTGAAGGAAAGAACAACAAAAGTCGACCACTTCACTCTCTGAACCTATAAAGTTATCACCCTTAAATGCAAGTCTTGCAGAAGTCTTCGTTGCTTTTTCGAAGGATAAAGATATATGGGCTCACCCTCAACCCATGCTCACTCCACTAGACAGAAAAGACAAAAATAAGTTATGTTTGTTTCATAATACCTATGTGTGATATCTTAACTTTGCATCCTTATGATCCGGCCGCAACTTAACACCTGTTAAAATTCATATGCTACGTAAAGTCAATATAGTGGTCCTGTTAATCTGTTAGCGGGCAGGGGTCAAGAGAGCAGCGCCTAGTTGAAAAAATGAATTTTCTTAATTTTACACCCTCCAGTATGCATTTGAGTCTTAGAAGCACTTAGACTCGGTAAATAGACCTCCAGAAGTCGAAATTGCCAAAATTGAAAACTGAGAAACGAAGCCCCAAGAATTAAAATATATCCCTTTAACCTTTGAACCACTCTCAAATCATCCAGGATTGAATAACAATCACAACACAATTGGAATCATGAAGAATGGATGAAAATGAGTAGGAACGGGTGAAAATAGGTAGTACAACCGGATCCGCACAACCCATGCGGCACTATTGTATAACCTATGTAATTCCACACAGCCCTTTGTGGTAACTCTTGTAAATTTTTGTGTCCCACATCGAAAAAATAAAGTTTTTCACTCTAACCTTCACCCTATATATAGGGGACCTCCATACACCATTCCATATACATCTTCACCTCTTAGCTTGCTTGATCAACCTTTATATCAAGCGAATTATCTTTACAAACTTGATCCGCCAAGGAACGAGTTTTTTAGTTTAAAATTTTATTTTATTTTTATTTTTTATTTTCTATTGCTCCTTGCATTGCAAAGCAAGCTGGGTTGCAACTTTCTAAGCTAACTCATGGAGTCAAAAGCTTGCCGCCATCCACCTTCCAAGACTAGTCGTCACCTGCCGTTCGAAGTAAGTCTCCTTTTCTTTTCTCTTTTTCCTTTATTTATTTATTTATTTATTTATTTCTTTTAGTTTTTCCCTCCTTAGGATTTATTTATTGTTTTCCTCTTTGGGATTCTCTCTTCTTCCTTCAAAGCTCATTGCCTTTTCTTAATTGATTTACTTAGGATAGTTAATTAAAATTTTAACTTATTAACTTAACTTAGCAATCAATCAACTAAATCAATCAATCAATCAAAATATGATAAAGTGATTTAGCTAACTAGACCCTTTCGCAAGAAGTAAAAAACTATGTGGGTTATAATTCTCATTCGAACAGATATGTAAGCATGCTTGATTCATCAAGCATCAAATCCAATTAAAATAAAATAACTTCTTCCTCATCACCTTCTTTATTAATTTAATTTCTTTCTATTCATTATACTAATTTTATTAAGATTAGTTTAGGGAATGTATAACTTTCCTTTCCTAGAACCCATAGAGGCTAGAAAAAGTATCCCCCTATTCGAATTTCCCTTATAAAATTAATTTTTATCTTTTATTCTTTTGCCTTTTATTATTAGAATAAATAAATGAATGATCATGCATATTATAATTGTTCATGCATTTATCAACTATTCATTAAATTTATTTTAATGTCATTTTGTATTAAATTTGCCAAACTAATTTTTTCTAAAATAAACTAAAAATCTAGTCCCCAAATCCTCTTTGGTAATCGAGGACTAGTATTTTTTTTATTGGGATAAAATTGGAGTCACTTAATTGAGTTTTTATTTTAATTTTTTCCTAAATAAAAATAAAATTAAGGTGACGACTTTAACATCTTTTCAAAATCAACTTATCTAAACCTAAAAGTTTCATTGTGAGACTTAGTTCAAATGAGCATTTCGATCCCAGTTAGTGAATCGGACCGGTGCTCAAGTGAGATCTCACACCATGGTCACAATACAAATGATTGCTGAAAATTAATAGAAGAAATAAAAAGTCTAACCAACTAGGGGTATCTAAAAAATTTTGTGAGAGACAATATTGGGAACCAAACAGGGATAAGTAGGGACAAAGGAAAACATGTCATAAATGATGGCTCCATTGAAGTTAAAAAAAATTTACTGGGGACCAAAGGAAACACCAATGAGCAAAAATACTATCAAAGCCACCTAAAGAAGAAAGGAAGAGTCTGAATTCATCTTTTGCGATGGACACAGGGTACCAGCTGACAAAAAAGATGGAGGCCACTTACAATACCCTCATTCATACCCATTGGTCATTCAAGCAATAGTATCGAACTTCCTTGTGAAGAGGATATTGGATGATGACGGTAGTTTAGTAGATTTGCTTATAGCCGAAGCCTATGCCAAGATGGGGTAAAGGGAGATAGACTTAAAAGATGTTGGGAACCCCATTCGCACACTTAATGGTACAGAGGTACCGTCAGCTGGAATAGCCAAGTTACTTGACATGGCCCAGAATGTGTTGCAGTGATGGCCAACTTTGTAGTGGTTAGAATCCATTAATTTACAATATCTTGATTGAAAGTCCCCTCCTTTATGATCTAGATGCTTCAATCAACATTAGGCATTTGAACTAATCTTTCTAAAAGTTAATTTGGTATTGAGTATGAACCTGTTTTTTTTTTTTTTAAAGAAACATTTTGGATGTTGAAAACAACATATTGGGACCTTTTTTAATATAGTATTTTTCTCAATAGCAGTTTAAATAGTAATGCCAAACATTCTTTTATTTTCTTTCATTCTCCCTCACTACAGCTTATCACGAGTCCTAAAACTAACCCAAAAGCAAAGTTTGCATATGGAGCAAGACATATAAATTATTGGGAAAATTAAAGCACACAAGCACAGTAGAAGCAGAATAAATAAACACCACACAACACAAAACACGAGAATTTTACGTGATTCGGTTTCTCAATAAACCTATGTCCATGATCCACTAAGGAGATTCACTATATCAGTACACAGTATAATTTTTGCACGAATAAAATTATAAACCCTCCCATATACAACGCCCAATAACCCAATACACCTAGACAATAAGTTATTGTAGTAAAGGATAATTTTTGGACGAAACAAAAATTATCAAAACTCTCTCACAAAATTAAAGCTCTCGTAGCTCTATTATTATACAACCGTAGTAACTACATTTTCTCTCAACTCACTACTTCTTATCTTCTTCAATCCTCTTAAATTTTATAAGCAAGAGATATGCATTAATAACATGTCCACCGCATGAGAGTTAGCAGTCAACTTCTCTTCCTCCAGCTAATACACAGCCTAAAAATTCGGTGCAGAATTCTTTGACTCTTTTTTTTTTCTTCTTTATGTTGAAATGGTGGACCCTCCATGTTGGAGGGCTCCACTCAACAAATCTCCCCCTCACAACAACATGGAGGGCTCCATCATAACTGTAACTCATTTGACAATCATTTGCGCGAGTACTGATTTCTATACACTCCCCTCAAACAGAAGTCTCCACTTTTTTCCTGCAGTTTAAGGACTTATATAGGTCCTTCCATTTTTGCAGTTTATAGACATGCTCGGTCTCTCCATCATTACAGTTTATAAACATGCCTGGTCTCTCCATCATTATAATTTATAGACATGCCCGAGTCTCTCCATCATTATAGTTTATAGACATGCATCGGTCTCTACATCATTACAATTTATAGACATGCCTAGGTCTCTCCATTATTGCAGTTTATAGACATGTTTGGGTCTCTCCATTAGTGCTGTTTATAGACATGCCCGGTCTCACCATCATTGCAGTTTATAAACATACATAGGTCTCTCCATCTTTTTTTTTTTTTTTTGTTGTCTTCCCATGAATAGTACTACATGAATAGTACCTATGCTACAGTAATGGATTAGATTGCTACAGTGACTGAGTTGAAACAGTAGCCAAGCTGGAACAGTAATCATGCAAAAAATTTGTGTGATTACTATTTTACTATTCACTGAATTTTTAATTTTATAACCGTTTTCAAAATGGATTACACCAGAAAATTCCTCAAATTTTTCTCTTCTGTGCAGTATATTTCTTTCCTCAGAATATCACACTGCACCGGACAATAATTTTGCCTTGTGACTGTGCTCCCCCTCAAAAGAGAGGTTTCTCTCCCGCCATCATCTCCCCCTCACATGAGTCCCAAACCGAACCATCAGCTTTGATACCACTTGTTGGAAAAATTAGATCACACACGTATAGTGAAAGCAAAAAATAAACACCAATTTTATATGGTTCAGTTTCTCAATAAATCTACGTCTATGATCCACTAAGGAGATCTACTGTATCGTGCACAGTATAATTTTTGCACGGATAAAATTATAAACCCTCCTATATACGACACCCAATACGCTCAAACAATAAGTTATTGTAGTGAAAAATAATTTTTGGACAGAACAAAAATTATTAAAACCCTCTCATAAAATTAAAGCTCTCATAGCTCTAATATTATACAACCATAGTGACTACATTTTCTCTCAACTCACTGCTTCTTATCTTCTTCAATCCTCTTAAATTTTATAGGCAGGAGATACGCGTTAATAATGCGTCCACCGCATGGGAGTTGGCAACCAACTTCTCTTCCTCCAGCTAATACGCAACCTAAAAATTCGGTGCAGAATTCTTTGACTTTTTTTTTCTTCTTCTTTATTTTCAAATGGTGGGCCCTCCATGTTGGAGGGCTCCACTCAACATAAATCTCGCACAAGCCATTGATATCCAGAATTAGTATATGATGCTGGAGAGGCTGATTGTGTTGAATTTTTATGTGGACAAAGGTACAGTACTAAACAACTGAGACTTATTACCGAGGACAATGATAGTTGTTCTAAAGCAAAAAAAAAAAATGTGGAGGGCTCCACTCAACATAAATCCCGCACATGCCATTGATGTCTAGGATTAGTATATGATACTCGAAAGGCTGATTGTGTTGAATTTTTATGTAGACAAAGGTATAGTACTAAACAACTGAGACTTATGGTTGGGGACGATAATAGTTGTTGTAAAGCAAAAAAAAAAAAAAATCAACGGTATGGGATCTAAACTACCCTTCTTTCTCTCTATCAATTAGATTAGGAAAATCTGTGAGCCATATGCTTCACATAACTGTCACAAATGTTGGATCAGCTACATCCATTTACAAGGCAATTGTCAAAGCTCCAAAAGGTCTCAAGATTAATGTGACACCAAATTTTCTTTCTTTGAAGAATGTTGGGAACATTTGTTGTTAATGTAACAACAAAGATCGATTATGGTGCAATTTCAGGATCTTTGATTTGGGATAATGGAAAGCATCAAGTGAGAAGTCCTATCATTGCATATGTTTCTTCCTCTTAATATATAATTTTCTTAACCCTTGCAAGAGAATTTACTGTAATAATCTCACTTTATTACTCATTCTTTAATGAATAAAATTTCTCTTTGGAAAGATTTTAATTTTTTTTCTAATGTACATAGAGAAAGAATCATTCCAAAAAAAATGCATGAGGAAGTAGAAATCAAGCATAGCATACAATGTAATTAAAATGATACGGCAAAGATTAGAGAAAATTAAAAGAAAATGAAATTTTTTTTATTAAATTGATGTGGCAAAAATGGAAAAGATTTTTGTTTTCAAAAATCATTTTGCAGAAAAGAAACCTTGGAGATGCAGGGGATCGAACCCTGTACCTCTCGCATGCAAAGCGAGCGCTCTACCATTTGAGCTACATCCCCTTTTCGTGCAAATTCAATACGTGTTTTTATTAGACTAGTACCTCATTGCATCACAACCTAAAATTTGTTTAGGAATTTATCTTAAAAAAATAAATAAATAAAAATTGCTGTATCTAATTTGGGAAAATGTTATTTTTACTAACTTATAAAGTTTGTTTGGTATCATTAATCGATCTTGTTTTTCATTTTTAATTTTGATTATTTAATAATAAAGGAAATGGAATGGACAATAATACATAATTTTTAGTGTAATAATCATTTTATTTTTTAAAGAATGAAAAATTAATAATGATTATATTGCATTTAAAAATTTTTTACATAACCAAATAAAACAATGCAATAAACATGTGCAATATATAATTCTCATTTCATTACAAGTTAGATTACAACCTATTAAATATGTCCTAAAGTCACATTTAGATTAGGAGTGTCTTTTTTTTCTTTCTCTCCTTTGAGGAAAAGGAGTGAGTGTTTTCCAAATCATGGAATATATTAAAATCTATAAAATTAAAATTTTGAATAGAATTTGTTGTAAATCTCTCATTTAAACACCCAGCATTTCAGTTCTTTTTTTATCATAGTCAAGTGGTATGTGGCAAAATTATACTGGCAATGTAATGTGAACCCTCCAGAGTATGAAAATTTCATTTGTTTTGACAATTAAATCACATGAATTTTTCTTCGTGGCACCAAAATGTCTCTTAGACCTTTTTGATCATTTAATAGGAACTTGATCTTATTTTCCTGATGGAAAAAACATAGAACAAACAAGTCTATTTAGCCAGCTGGTTAGACACTTACATTTCAATTAATATTCATTTGAATTTGACGGATCGTATAATGAATAAATTTGAATAAATTAATTCAAACATTTCTAAATTTTATTTTGTTTTATTTTATTCATTAATATACAAGGTTTTTTAATAGAATGGTGATGAGTTTGAATACTAGAGGGATCTATGGAATCTACGTAGAGGAAAAGGTAGGATCAATGATCCAAGACTAACCTTCTGAAGGAGCTTACAATGTTTAAGTTAATAATGGTTTGAAAGAAAATGAAAGCGATAGGAATTGAAATAATAAAGAAGTTTTTCGGGAATACTTTTTTCTATACCTATATCACTACAAAAAAAAAATACAATTTACTAACTAAAAATTTTATCGGTAAATTATGTTTTTTTAGTCGGTAATATATATATAGCAACTATTTACTGAAAAAAAAAATTATTCGGTATTTAGCTTGTTGGTAACATAATTTACCAACTAAATACAAAACTGTCAGTAATTACCGATGAAATTTTAGTCAGTAAATTATTTTTATATTATCAGTAAAATAATTTATGCTGTCGAAATTTTTTTGAGAGACAATTTACCGATTAAATTTTTAGTTGGTAATTTGTCGGTAAATTTTTATTTTTTAAAAAATAAAAAAACAGTCTGTACTTCGTCAGTAAAGTTTAGATAAATATTTTTCAAAAGAAATTATTTTGTCGGTAATTTTGTAAATTAATTTTTAAAAAATAAAATATTTTATCGATAATCCATTGGTAAAATTCTATTTTTTTTAAAAAATACATATTCTTCAAAAAATAAGAATAATAATTTAAAAAATTAAAATTTTTAGAATGAACATGAAAATTAAGAAATAAAAAGTTATAAAATAAAATAGGAAGCTTAAAGAATATAAAAAATGATTAAATTAAAAAAATTAAATTAAAATTATATTTCAAAACTACAAAAAGAATGAAATGAATCTCAAATTAAGAGAAAAAATAATAAGAGTAAGAAAGAAAAGGTAAGATAAATAATTTATTAAATTTATTTTTTTGTTTACTAAATTTATATAAAAAATCTAATCAAAAAATTAAATTTAAGATATCAAATAATTATTTTTTAAAAAATCACATTAACACTTTTTTTATGCTATAAAACAATTTAAGAAATATAAATAATAAATTATAAATTATAAAAAATAAAAAATTGAAATAAATTTAATAGATTTTTTGTATTGAAGGGTTTGAAATTTAAGAAATAAAATAGAAAAAAAAAAAAGAATATGAAGTAAAGAGTATATGAGTATTAAAGAATATGAAAATATTAAGTGATGAAAAAGAAAATGAAGAAATAATTAAAAGAGAAAGAAAAAAAAAAGAAATTTTATTTGTGAAAAATGGAGAGAAGAAATTGACAAAAAGATAAGAAAAGGGAAAAAAAACAAGTGTGGAAAAAATTATAAGGAGCCATTTTATACTTTTTTTTTTACACTATTTACCGATTAAATTTCCATCAGTAAATTTTTCAAATGAAAATTTAGAGGGAAATTTCCCTCCAAAATTTTCATTTACCAATAGATTATCGACTAAATTTCTATTGATAATTTATTTTTTATTTTTTAAAAATCAAATGAAAATTTTAGAAGAAAATTTCCTTCGAAAATTATCATTTACCGACTAAATTTCTGTCGATAATTTATGTTTTTTACATCAAATTAAAATTTGGAGGGAAATTTTCCCACAAAATTTTTATTTCCGACAGATTATTTTGTCTCTAAATTAAAAAAAATTCTCTATAATTTACCAACTGAAATATTAGTCGGTAAATTTAGCGACGGAATATTTTTGTCGATAAATTAGAAAGTTTTTTAATTAAATTAAAGAAAATTTTGATATTTAATTTACCGACTAAAATTTTTTGTTTGTAAATTAAAAAATATTTTGTTTTTCAATTTACCAATTGAAATTTTTGTCAATAAATTTACTGATGGAATACTTCTGTCGGTAAATTAAAAAGCTTTTGTAATTGAATTAAAAAAAAAAATTTACTTTTTAATTTACCAACTAAAATTTTTGTCAATTTTACTTTTTAATTTACCGACTAAAATTTTTGTCAATAAATTTACTGATGACAATTTTGGTCGGTAAATTCAAAACTTTTTGTTGATAAATTAAAAAATATTTTATTTTCTAATTTACCGACTGAAAATTTTGTCGGTAAATTTACCTATGGAATAATATTGTCAGTAAATTAGAAAGTTTTTGTAATTAAATTAAAGAAAATTTTGCCTTTTGTCTGTAAAATTTACCAACTAAAAGTTTTGTCGGTAAAATTTACCAATGAAAATTTTGGTATGTAATTTCAAAATTTTTTGTCGGTTAATTATAAAATATTTTATTCTCCAATTTACCGACTGAAAATTTTATCGGTAAATTTATAGACGGAATAATGTTGTCAGTAAATTAGAAAGTTTTTGTAATTGAATTAAAGAAAATTTTGCATTTTATTTACCAATTAAAATTTTTGTCGATAAATTTACCGATGAAAATTTTGGTCTGTAAATTCAAAATTTTTTGTTGGTAAATTAAAAAATATTTTGTTCTCCAATTTACATACTAAAAATTTTGTTGGTAAATTTGCCAACAGAATAATATTGTCGATAAATTAGAAAGTTTTTGTGATTGAATTAAAAAAAAATTTGTGTTTTAAAGTTTTGTCGGTAAATTTACCGACTAAAAATTTTGTTGATAAATTTACCAATGAAAATTTTGGTCGGTAATTTCAAAATTTTTTATTGGTAAATAAAAAAATATTTTATTTTCTAATTTATTGACTGAAATTTTTGTCAGAAAATTTACCGACGGAATACTTTTGTTGGTAATTTGTTGGTAAATTAGAAAGCTTTTGTAATTGAATTAAAAAAAAATATTTCTTTTTGATTTACCAACTAAAATTTTTGTTGTTAAATTTATCGATGAAAATTTTGGTCGGTAAATTGTCGCTAATTTTTATGCCTTTTTTTGCACCTTATTTAGCGACAAAATTTAATAGTCGGTAATTTTTTATTAGTAAACCATTGGTAATTTGTCGGTCATTAAAAAAGAAAATTTTTATATGTTGTTGGTATTCTGTCAGTAATTTAATAAATTTACCAACGAAATTATTTTCGTCGATAAATTTTGTTGGTAAACTGTAATTTTCTTGTAGTATATATAGAGGAAAATGAGAACTCCATGTAAAGGGTACCTTTTGGTCCTCATTAAAAGCCCCTCACTTCTTAGTCCGATCGAGTCTACCAAAAAGCGAGCTCGGGAGTAGATAATCTACAATCAAATATGCTTCACTGATTCAATGGTTTGCTTCGCTATCAGAGGCCTTCACTTAATGTGCTTCCCATTAGAGGTCTTCACCTAATAGGCTTCGTTGATTGGTAGTTCACTTCGCCATCAGAGGTCTTTTATCTGATAATTTTCACTAACTGGGCTCAAATAGTTGGCAAAGCCCCAACTACCTGATAAAGTTCTTTCGATAGTATGCCTCGCTGATCAAGGACTTAAAAGCTCGCTTCACTGATAGAGCTTCAGAAATCCTATCACATGCAAAATTTAGATAACAATAATAATTTACTCCACTTAAAAGTATTTAATGAAATATGCCTTATCAATTGAGGATTTTTAAGAATTTACCTCACATAGAGGTCTTTGGTGCCTCCTCAATAAAGGGTTTTTCCCTAGCCAAACTAGGTCTTTGGCACATTTTGGACTTTCACTCAGACTTGCTAACTCTTTTGCTTCTTAGAGTTCCCCCTAGAGTTTTCTAGATCTTTTTCCTATTGGACTTTTGCCTGAACTCAGTTTGGCATTTTCTCTTTCTTGTAGGGGACCTCATTAGTCTTTTAAACTAGTCTCAATAGATTTTTTATGCCTAGTCTTCTTGTCTTATCAGCAAGTCTCAAAAAGCTATTTGCCTCGCTAAGAGGTCCTTTTATTTATTTAATTTGCATTAATATTATTCAACAAATAATACTGCAAAATTAAATTTAAAATATAAGAAATATTGAGAACTTATCTCGAATGATATGCTTAGCCTCAGAAATTGCTTAAAATAATTTTAGGCCTATAAAAGTGCACTACGAACTAGGGAAGTGGCTTTTTACAGTCTGATTGATATGCAGTATCAATCCAGGATAGAATTTTGACAAACCAACTTTGAATCTACAACATATACATAAAATGAAAAATTTTGCTCATTTGGAGTTTCATTGGTGCATGGGGCCCACTCGCTAGAATCCAGTGATTACCAACAATAGCCTACTGCCAAAGTAAGCTTTAGAGGCTAGAAAGATATCTTTGGACTCGACTTGACATCTTGATGCTCAAAATCATATCAACTTTCTCCCACTCGTCTGTATTTAGCTAGAAATCGCTAGAAAGCTTCAGTGGATGGTTTTATAATCTTCGTTTCTAAGGAGCTTCAAGGGGTGCAATTGGTATCAACAGAAAGCTCTTTCAACCATAAGTTGAACAGTACCAAATTGGCACCAAAATCGGCTGAAAATGCATCAAAAGGTGACGATGGCAGTGCCGGTGGAGATTCTCCTTACGCGTTCACTGCCATCTATCAATGGTTTACAACTCTATTGCCTCTTTTATAATCGCCAATAGCTGGACTTGCTTCTAGCAGTGGTGGTGACAATTAACATTGGCCTGAGATATGCAAATCGAGGATGGCAGCCATTGTTTCTCTCTACTCTCTCACATTTTTCTCTCTCTTCAAATTGCATCTTTTAGTTTCTACTTCTATTTTTTTTTTCAAATGTTGATGATTCTTTGTTGAAGATGATGAACATGTTTGATGGATTCAAAATTATGGTGCTCAAGAAAGATTGGTTTCCCACAGAAATGGAGGAGTAGGGACATGGCTTACTATACAATTTCCCACAGAGAACGCGTTTTGATGAGTTTGAATCATCTCATACTGTGCTAGAATGATCCATAGGACATGTATAAAGGAAAAAAGCAAGATCAGAGGCTTGGGCTAATCTCCAAAAAAGCTTTCGATGCCTAAATCAGTAACTTGGAGCTGACCTCCAAGGGAACTTTCGATGCCTAAATCAGTAATGGTTTGAAAGAAAACGTAAAGAGAGAAAAATTGAAGTAATGGAGAAGTTCTTCGGCAATACCTTTCCCTTTATCTATATATGAAAGAAAATGGGGATTCTATGAAGGGTACTTTTTAATCCTCATCAAATGATATTTAAACGTCTAGGTTTCCATTAGAAAAATTAATTTTTTTATATAAAAGCGATGACTGGTAGATTAAAGCAGTACTAAAACATCTCAGCTATGCTATCACCTCTATAACACCAACTAATCTAGCCACACTTATTGTTATTAAGAAAAATTAATTCGTATTGAAAGGAAATTGACTAGATTTAATGAGTTGTTAACTATATAACTTGAAATCAAGAATGCATTTTGATTTCGTGATCTCCCCAATTAAAAGAGTTGGATATTCATTTTACAAGGTTTTCTATTTGAATCAATAAAACATCTCTCAATTTCCTTATCATTTTGTTGGAGATTTTGATATTTTGATTATTTGGTTTAGCTCTAGCCTACTTATAATTTTCATCTTTTGAATTAATCTTCTAAGAAACCACCATTTAAAAAAATAAGAATAATAATAATACATTTCATATATTTCCATTAAAACTCTCATTTTCTCGTAGATATTTTATTACACAGAGTAATATTTTTTTAAAATCTAAAAAGCCAAAAGTCAAAACTAATTAAAAAGTAAGTGCACTCATAAAGTCTGGCAAATATCAACCCCCAATAAAATAAAAGCACATATATTTAAAAACGTGTTGGTATTTTTTTATTAAAACCCAGTGACTTAAGTATTTCATCACTTCATATAAAAATATATATTCCCTCCATTCTAAATAAATCACCATTAAAAAAAAATATTATTTTTAAGATAATAATAATTTTATTATAAATTATCAAAAAGACCAATATTAATTGCAGTATAAATTAAAAAAATATCTTTCATACTTGAAAAATAAAAGGGTAAATTAGTCATTTTACTTTTTTTTATTGAGTTGCTATATAATCACTTATTTATGAACAAAACTAACTTTATTAATGGTCATTTTTTTCATAATGGACGGAGTACTTAATATAATTAAGAATTTTCTATATTCGTGAGTGATATTTGGCTAATATATTTTTTTACGTATATATTGAAATTAATGACTGTTTAAATATATATAAAGTTATTATAATTTAAATCTCACTAATGAATCGCTAATATTTTTTTTTTTTATAAACACTTCCTCTAGTAGTAACAAAAAATATGTATTAATTAAGTTATATTAATTTACTAAGGTAATTTTTATATATAAACTTCCTAAATAGTTAATGTTTAGAAAAACTAAGTTAAACTAATGGTATGTTTGGATGACAAGAATTTAGACTTTAAATTTATGTTTAAGATAAATTTCTTATTTGGGTCTTTAAAATTAGGTGAATTTGGATTTGAGCCAAATACCTAATAAAATCTACTTGTTCATAACTTGATATTTCAAATATTTATTTTTACCTTGTTATTTCAAATATTGGGAAAGAGTAGGATTTCCACAAGTCATGTTACTTATTTTCTCTGCTCACATAGATATAGGTTGCCGGACTTTTGTTGGTTCTGCTCATATGATTTGTAGTAGTTGTGGTGGAAATGGTACTAATCGGCCAATTCCGGTTGAATATTTGCCCGGCCACTCAGTCTTAATTAACTGGTCTGTGGCTAGAAATTTATCATTTATGTAGTTCCTCTCTCTCCTTTTATGTAATTTTTTTTTTCTATTTATTGTTGACGATAGATTGATAGATGAAGAAAAGAAATGAAAGATTATTAGTAAGTTGTAATTAATTACTGTACTGGCAACTGAGATTCTTATAAAATCAACAAGTTTATAATTTAAATTTAAATTTTTTTTCTATGGCTGATTAGTTTAACTTTTCAAGTTGCTAATTTTTTTTTTTTGTTAATTATTGCATTTTATAATATGATAAAGTAAAAATTACAAAATTAACAATTTCTTCAAACCAAGTTTAAAATTCTGAATTTAAATGGGTTCTGATTTTTTTTTTCAACTTTATTTTGTAGAATATAATTAATCAAAGATTGTATGTAAAATCATGTGTAACATCAAGCTCAAAAAAATTACATGTACAATAGTTATATTGTTATATAGTTTTGAGTTATTGTATTTTTAAACAATTTAAATTCAAATCTAAATTTACATTTAAATAATTATCCAAACAATAAATTTCTAATCTAAAATTTTAAATTCCTTGCCCTTCCCAAACATTTGAAATAATCTAAATTTCAAATTTAAATTCATGCATCTAAATCTTCACGACCAAAATCCGAAGGCACATAACTGGCACTAGGACACTGGTGATATACATGGCCACCAGTGTCCATAGCAAGCCTTCTACTTACTAAATGACAAACCATTAATTCAATATTTAATTTCCTTTTAAAACATAATCCTGAGCCCACAAGTTAAACAGACTCACTCTATTATCTATTCAATACTATTATAATTTAACACATCATTCATTTTAAATATCAAATCAAAATGAACTCTGCTTAACCAGGTATTCAGTAATCCCAAAGAAATTTACAAGAGTGACCAAGTTAAATGATAAACAACTAGGACAACAATGCAGAGTTCTAAGATAGCAATATAATTTAATAATAAATTTAATACATATTACTGTAGGAGAAATAAAGTAGATTAACTCGATTAATAAATTCTTCAAAAGCTCATTTCATGACCTAGAAAAATAATTTGAATAGAAATGAATGTTCGACTCAATAAATGATACTAACTAATATATTAATCTAATGTCCTATAAACATGTATCTAATTTTCATACTAATACATCATGTCACAAAAAGCAAACTAATCATACAAGCAAACAAGGATAGATTATAATCTATAGTATCACGTTAAATCTCAATATGGAGAGTCGATCCCCTATCCTAACTTTCTGATTCTAATATTGTCTATTATTCTAATACTAGGGCTATAGCCGTTCTTAGCAACATTGACCTGACTAGCCGCAGTGAGGTGATGAGTAAGCCTCCAATTGTCAACCGTAAGCCCTAACTCACTTATCTCAATCATCATAATTAAATTCACTTTTTTAAATGGTACTATGTCATTCCAATTTCATCCGTCAATCACAATCAATTCGCAATAACAATATTGATTCATCATTTACAATCAGATACTAATGTGCATCAATGCAATAATAATGTGTGTATATAATATATCTTTTTTTTAGTATATTTTTTTAAGCATTAAAAAAAAAGGAATTGATTATGAGTCTAGCAGATATTTGCCCAAGAAATACATTTACCTCTAGGTCATAACTCGATGTACCCTTTTTTAGTATATTAAGAATTCTTAAAAGAAAACACATATCAAAACGTATTGAATTTCTATGACCAAAAAACTCAATAAATAAGCTTTCACATAGCGAACTCTTATGAATCATCTGTCTACTCTATATATATATATATATATATATATATATATATATATATATATATATATGTTACGTATTTTTATTTTGGTCTATATTTTTTTTTAGAATTTTGTTATTTTTTTATGAAATTTACTTTAATTTTCTTTCATAGAATTGTATTATATTCTCTTAAAATTGTCAAAATCTCAGAGTTTAAATTATTAATTTTGAATTGCTGACTAATGATCAAATAGTTGTGTTTAACTTCAATTTTATTTGCAACTCTAACTCATAATATCGTCATCATTATCAAAGAATAATGTTTTTATTTTCATTTCAATAATTATATTTTTTATCATTAACTTCAATTATTTTCTTCTTTTTTGGCATTATTACTGACGTTTGCGACCCAGCCCTGGTAGTACGCCAGACTAAAATTAATTATGTAAACTGATGGCGATTGAGACCTGTACTTCAACGCACGCGTCTCCTACCAGAAATTCAAAAGTTTTGAAATTAATATCCACAAAAAGTCGCATGAAGATTCATTATTTTGGATATATATATATATATATATATATATATATATATATATATATATATATATATATATATATATATATATTTTTTTTTTTTTTTTTTTTTTTTGCCAAATTTATTTTAGATATATTCTCTTATCAATAATTCAAATTAATTTTGTAATTAATAATGTCCACACAGTCGCACACAAAGTCATTTTATTTTAAGGAAATTATCTTTATCACATCTAGTTAATTTCTTAAACCAATATATAATATATTTGTTGCTCTTTATCACCAATGATATATATTGGTAATATACATACTTGTTGAGATATATAGATTTATGGGTCTTTTCTTTTATATTATTAAAAATATAATATGTAAAAAAAGTTTTGCATAGATTAAATATAAATATATTTAGTGATTAATATAAAAAAAATAAAAAAACACTTCTCTACCTTAATAAGGGAGTTTTTAAAAACTATATTGAAAACTTAATGTTTATATCTCTCCTTAATGTCATATATTTCCAATCTGAAATTTCACACACACTTGAATCTTAACAATATTCCTTTCAATTATAAACTTTCACATTGAGTTCGGACTCTCCCTTAAACGGAAGCCTCGAGTAATACTCTATCGGTAAAGACGAACTAATAAGGGCGGATCAAGACTTGAATATAATACTCGTCTTTGTTGAGCTCAACTCTAATACCACTTTTTAAGATCTAGAGAGCCAGTGGAAAGATCTTTATAATGGATCCCGAAGAGAGATACATTAATGGGCTTGACACCACACTTCAATATGAAACCTTAGAGGATTAAGATCCACTCATGTTTTGATAAATATGATATGTCATATTAAAATAACCTTCACCATTAAATGTAAAATAAATCATTGAGATTTTTTTAGAAATTAAAAGTTAAAAATTTAGATTTTATAATTATAGTGTAAAAATAAATTTTAAACATTTATTTTATATTTATTAGTCGAGATTATGTGAACATGACCTATCATGTTTATCCCTGTATGAGAAGATCTTGATCTAATCTTAATACAATAAATCTAAGAATTATATATATATATATATATATATATATATATATATATATATATATATATATATATATATATATATACTATTGTATTTAGAGCTCATAATAATAATTGCTATAAGATCTAATTATATATAACTATACATAATCTTAATTATACTATTGATAATAAAGAAGAGAAAAAATAAAAAGAGAATAAAAAACTAATAAACATACAATAAAATAATACTCTATCCATTCTAAAAAGGTTGTTCAATTTCTTTTTTCATACAATTTAAGAAAATATCATAAATTCTTGTCAATTCATAAATTTTATTATATTTTTTCACTTATATTATTGTGTATACTAATTTATTATTACCTTTATTATTAATGTTGAGAATACACACATTTTAATTAATAAAGATAAAATAGATAAATACCTATAATTATTTTTAGAGTGAGTAAATATTTTGGGATATCCTAAAAATGAATAATAGATAATATTTTTTAAACGGAGAAAGTATTCTTTGGTGAAAATTAGAAAGGTTAACATAATAATAATTGCTATAATAAGAATAATTATGTAATTATACTTGTACATAATCTTAAATACTGATTGAAAAGAAGAGAAAAAATAAAAGAGAATTAAAAACTAGGAAGCATTCAAGAAAGTAATAATATTTGGTGAAAGTTAGAAAAGTTAAAAAGGCAAATCTTAAATTTGGTCATACCTTGAAATTTAGTCATAATAGAAGAGTATAAAATTTTGAATTTTGTACTATGTATATATATAGTATAAAGCTTTACTTATTAATTTGAGATTAATAATTAATTAAATTCCCCAATTGGGGTTCCCCCCGTAAAAGAAGTCCTATACTTTTTTGACTGAGGTAGAGACAAATTGATGCTTCATTTTCTTTGACTGGTGAAGATTTGATGGTTTTGTCCGATTATAACTTCGTCCATGCGTGGTTTTCTTTATTTTCTTGTCAAGATAGTCCAGTCAATGTATATGGGATTCTAGCAATTCCTCCTATGGAACATTTGTTGCATTAACTTTGGTATTATTTTATAATTATATCTTGCATCTTATATATATATATATTATCATATACTACTAAACCATTGTCCACGATTCATATTAAGTACAATTTATTGATTAAATACTATTAAACCCTTATCCACGTTTTAGGTTAATATTTATTGATTAAATTTCAATTTTTGAAATCAAACTACAAATATTTTTTTTTTATATCTTCATTAATTAAAGCTCATAGAATGATTAATCACAAAATATGTTTTTTAGATTTTTTTTTTTGACAATTATAGCAACATAATGATCAATAAGTACATTATGGAATAAAAAAAATAAAATTTGACTGCATTCAAAAAATACATATAAATCTTATTATAAAGATGAAATTTTCTCTCAACTTCATTAATCGTGCCAACGGGACAATTTTATACAACACCTTGGTTGTATATAGGATTTTGGCAAGAAACATATTTCACTCGACAGAAATTTTGAACTAAAAATCTACTTCATTGTCATTTCATGAGTTTTTAAAATGAGTCCAATTTTCTAAAAATCGTATGGAAACTCCTCCTAATTTTCATAATAAAAGACAAACAAACTCTCATAAAAGAAGACAAATAAATTTCTATTATGAAAAATAAAACAAATTACTCATAACATATGATCAATAAAATTAAAAAATAATTAAGAAAAATAAATCTAACATAAGTTCCTAAATGAATTTTCAATCAAATAAAGCCATCTTCATTATTGGAAGACCTTGATTTATCTCTTAGTAGTCATTAAATCTTGCTCCATACGTATTTGATTTGCATCTATTAAACTCAATTCACTGCTAAAAAAATATAAGAGATTTTACTATTAGCTTAAAAAAAAAAAAAGGATTTTACTATTAAATCTATAAACTTTGATCAGATCATACAAATAAGATTGAGATATGATTTGATTATTTATTGTGACTGAAAAAAAAAACTAAGAGGAGGAAAATTATAGAGAGAGGAAAATTAGAGTCAGCTATTGTCAACAGTAAAAATAAACTATCCACGACAATCAAATAGTAAATTAAAGAGAGGTCTCTACGGGGAGCAGCTAGAATTTCTTAAAATTCTAAATATGTTTTGACTTTTTTTTTTTTTACCACGTATGACCTTACCTTTGTAGTTACTGTTGAGGTTAGCATAAGGTAATTGCTTGAATGATTCAATTTGGTATTTTCCATTCAATTAATGAAACTAAGACTGGGAAAAAAAATTCTGATGAAACCATCACAAAGAATCCATTATTAATTTTGTTCAAATACAAATATTTAATTATGATTCTTTTTACGTTAGAATGTAAAAAACAAAAAAAGTAATAAATAAATTTAATAAAAAAAAAACAAAGTAATGAAAAGGAATCTCTAGGTGCATGGCTATATAAAATTCCAAACATAGTACAAATTAAAGAAAAAAAAATTCCAACATATAATTAATGTTGCCATGCTGTCAGGACTATAAATAATATAATCTAATAATCTAATCCAAAATAAAATAAAACAACAAGAAGCTTCTATATACTAATAACCCATGTGACTTCAAATTTTCAACCGTAGCAAAATTTTCCCTTATTCACATTATTTCTAAGTAACACCATGTGCAATTCACTATCAAAAACAAATGAAAACTTTATAATAAATAGAATTTAATATAATTTAGTACTAAGATAATATTACAAATTAATATTTTTTTAAAATCATACAAAATTTATCATCTACATCGAAATTAAAATATTCATAAAATAAAAAAAAATCTTTATTTATAGTCTAAACTCTAGAATTGAGCCATAATTAATAAGGTATAAATAAATTCTCTTAACAAATAAATTAACTTAAAATCATATTTATTTCTTGTGTATTTTATAGTCGATATTTATCTTTTTTTTATAAAATGATTAATTTAAGATTTTACAACCTTAAAAATCATTCAAATGTTACTGAATTAAAAAAATTAACTCTCGACTGGTTCATGAGCTCACTTTGTCTGTGTTTGGATGTACATATGTATGAAAGAAACACTAAACTTATTATTCCAAACATTGGACCCACCATAACCCTTCTTCAAAACGCACAAATGACTTAAGCGAGGGTGCAAGCGCGTTGCTTATCATTTCTGTCTTTATTATGTGCAACACTCTTCTATATATACCTTCTGTATTCTAACAGCTTTTTTCAAATATCTACTAGCTTTTTTTCATCTTCCTAGCTATATAAATAATTAAAGAGAGTTCATTTTTCATTAACTAATCTAACAGAGATTATCATTCTCAAAAAAAAAAAGAAAATTAATTAATGGCTGTGGCTAAGAGTCTTATTGTTGCTTTTGTTTTGCTATTATTGGTTTTTACCATGTCTCATCAATACAAAGGTGGTGCAGAAGCTAGAGCATTAGTAACACTCAAAAAAGGTAATTAATTATTAATTAAGCAAAAAAAAATTATTGATTAAATTTAGGATATATATATATAATATTTATCATTAGATTAATTATATATTGATATATGTTAATTATTATTACAGGAAATACAAAGAAGTTCTTTGCCACTCTAGGGCTGGATTGCAAGTGTTGTGATGGTGATAAAGGTGAATGTAGAAGCTCTTGGGAGTCATCTTGCCCAAAGCTTCAATGCCATCCATGGAGACCTTACTAGTTCCTTTTTTTTTTTTTTTTTTTAATTAATTGATTCATATGTTTTTGTCTATATCAATAAATTCTACATGTTTCCTTTGTTTGTAGTTCATTTTTCTTATGCATCCTATTGTCACGCGCTTAATAATATGTTTTAATAACTTAAAATATTAAGGTGTAGCACTACTGTATATATATATATATATATATGGAGGTTTATTATAAAGATATAAGATATAAACAATTGTTTGTATGTTGATGAATTTTTTATTCATTTTATATATATATATATATTGGTGAAAAAATTTGAAAATATGAGTGTACCACACGTGTGAGGTACGCGAACTTAATTCTTGCGCCTATTAATTTCTAAAATCAAAATGAATTGTGAATCCGCATATTTCCTTAACCACAATTCATTTGAATTTAATAAATGCTAGTAAATAAAATTGGAAAATTATGAGAATTAAAAATTAAAGGACTTATAAACGGTAGATTGAAATGAAACTAAGTTTTGGATTATATTAATTGAAATTGCATTAAAGAAAAATATTGACAAAAATATGGAAATTAAAATCTTAACAATGAATTAAGAAACTAAAAGGCAAATGCTGAAAATTAAAGTATGAACAAAGAAAATTACTTAAAAAATCAATAATACTTGAAAATTTCTGATTTTATTGTAGTTTTTGGGTAGTTTTTTGTTGATGGTCGTCTTCTTTGATTCTATATTGTGGTTGCCCTTTTATATGCTAGAGATAACTTTCCATTAGCCATTAACTTTGGCTATTCCACTTTTATTCCTTTGAATTTCTCCACCACCTTAATAACTGCCCATTCAAATTTTCAGCTCCCATTTCATTATCATCTCATTTCATAAATTAATTTATTTTAATAAATAAATTAATTTATTTGATAATTACTGGATTGAGCTTTGCAAATGGGCTAACAAATTCATGAGAATTGACTGCAAATTTATGATGCAAATAATTACTCTCTTTATAAATATGTTTAGGCCCAAAGATCCAAAACTATACATATAAAGACTAACACTACCATTTCTTTCATCATTCACCGTGCCTAAATCTAAGGGCTAATTCTCAAAATTCAAATTTTTCTAATTCCCCGGTAATTTCCTCTTATAGTTCTTCCACTTACTCATTTCAAGAAATTCATTTATTTTATTTTTCCTTTTCAAATTTCTAATCCACCATAAACTCTCAAATTTCTAATCCACCACAAAATCCTTTCCCAAATCTTGAACCAATTTTTTATTTTTTGTTTATTTATTATTATTATTATTTTTTTTTTTTTGAAATGAAACTAAGTTTTGGCAGATCCAACAAGCTCAAGGTCAAAATTTGAGTTTAATGCCCCAAATCTTCTAATTTCCCAAACCCATGCAATCTCTAGACTTTCCAACCAATTTTTGTTCTCCAAACCACTCACATCTTGTTGTCTGCAACCTCTATGTGAAACCACCACTGCCATAAAAAATTTCTCATCAAATCCCACCGTCAACTTATACACCAAGCTCTGATTGCCACTTATTTTGCAAAGACGGCAGTAATACCCTTCCTTGCTACTTCGTCGGCGTACTTCCAACTCACATCGCCGTCGCCACAGCTCACCAATTCCCGTTGCAATCCAACTCATGATCAACAAAGACATCACACACTTATGTGCAAGGAGACCCAGCAGCAGCGAGCTTCACAGTCAAGAGACCCGGCAGTATTGAGCTGCTGTTTTTCCTTCGCCAGTCCCGTCGCAGCCCAATTCCAACACTGCGCCAGCCCATCCTACCCCTGTCTCACCACTCTTGCGCGCATCTCGCCAGTGCTGTTAGCGCACAGCGCCTGTGCATCACAACCCAGCCCGACCATGCATACACTTGCGCAAAACAATTGCTATTTTCTCGCCATACGCCTGCTCAATACTAAAAACCCATTTGACTTCAAATTTAAAATCGTGGCAAAATTTTCCCTTGTTCACATTATTTGTAAGTAACACCATGTGCAATTCACTATCAAAAACGAATGAAAACTTAAAAATAATTAGAATATAATATAATTTAATACTAAGATAATATTACGGATTAATATTTTTTTACATCATGCTAAGTTCATCATCTATATTGAAATTAAAAGATTCATAAAATAAAATAAAAAAATCTTTATTTATACTCTGGACTCTAAAATTGAATCATAATCATTAAAATATAAACAATTAAATTCTCTTACCGATTAAATTAACTTAAAATCATACTTATTTCTTGTATATTTCATAGTCGATATTTATCTTTTTTTTATAAAATGATTAATTTAAGATTTTATAACCTTAAAAATCATTCAAATGTTACTGAATTAAAAAAATTAACTCTTGACTGGTTCATGAGCTCACTTTGCCTGTGTTTGTTCGTATATATGTATGAAAGAAACACTCAACTTATTATTCCAAATATTGGACCCACCATAACCCTTCTTTAAAACGCACAAATGACTTAAGCGGGGGTGCCAGCGCGTTGCTTATCATTTCTCTGTCTTTATTATGTGCAATACTCTTCCATATATACCTTCTGTATTCTAACAGCTTTTTTCATATATCCACTAGCTTTTTTTCATCTTCCTAGCTATATAAATAATTAAAGAGAGTTCATTTTTCATTAATTAATCTAACAGAGATTATCATTCTCAAAAAAAAGAAAATTAATTAATGGCTGTGTCTAAGAGTCTTATTGTTGCTTTTGTTTTGCTATTATTGATTTGGAAAATGTTTTATAATCCAATACTTTTATCCCAACTTACTATCTCAACTGATGTGTCATTATTTTATTTGCTATATTTATTTTTCAAAAGTGTATTGTATAAAATTTTTTTTAATATAATGATGCCACATTAGTTGGAATACTTAGTTGGGATAAAAATATTGAATTGTATAGTATTGTTCGATTGATTTTTACCATGTCTCATCAATACAAAGGTGGTGCATAAGCTAGAGCAATAGTAGTACTCAAAAAAGGTCATTAATTATTAATTAAGCAAAAAAAAATTATTGATTAAATTTAGGATATATATATAATATATTCATCATTAGATTAATTGTGTATTGATATATGTTAATTATTATTCAGGAAATACAAAGTTCTTTGCCACTCTAGGGCTGGATTGCGAGTGTTATGATGGTGATAAAGGTGAAAGTAGAAGCTCTTGGGAGTCATCTTGCCCAAAGCTTCAATGCCATCCATGGAAATCTTATTAGTTCTTTTTTTTTTTTTTGAATTAATTAATTCATGTGTTTTTGTCTATATCGATAAGTTCTACATGTTTCGTTTGTTTGTATTTCATTTTTCTTATGTATGCTATTATCACGCGCTTAATATTGATTTAATAACTTAAAATATTAAGGTGTAGCACTACTATATAAGTGCACATATATATGGAGGTTTATTATAAAGATATTAGATATAAACAATTGTTTGTATGTTGATGAATTTTTTATTCATTATGTATATATATTTCAATTGAAATTTAATCTCGGATTTAGATTTATATAAGTATACCAATTATTTTTTTTTTAATTTTTGAGTAGGAAAAGTGAGAATCGAATATAAATTTATTATTTAAATCGTATATAAATTTACTATTAGGCTATTCCTTAATGTATCTCTTGACGAGATATACTAATTAATATTAGATTAAACCTGCAAATTTATGAATTAGCTTTGAAATTATGAAAGAGAAGGAGAGATTTAGTTGTGGATTGCTTGATAAATGATAAGAGAAACTTGAAAGAAAGGGGAAAAAAAAAATCAGATATTAATTACTGTTAACTTTGTGCTTAAGCAATGTAGGGTTGATTGCATCTTAAAGCAATTGGGCAAATCTAGCTAGTTAAATGGTAACAGCCTTTCTGCCTTTCCACACTTAAACTACAAGAAATGGTAATTAAGAAGCTGATTTGTCTTTACTAGTTCAAGAAATCTGAGTTCTTTTTTGTTTAGGTGAGACAAGAGAAGTGAATTAGGTATTACTATTAATTTAATTAATTTTTATTGATAATTAATAAGTTTAGTTTTTCTAAGGTACTGCATAAATAATCATAAAAATATAATATTTATTTAATTTAATCAATTTCCTTGCCTTATTTTCCTCCTCCTATAGAACTCTTTCCTTTATATAATATTCCACAAGAATTTGAATAATATAAATTCCTAAGAAATAAATAAATAAAACTGAATTCAAATAAAGAAAGCACAGATAGATTTCAAAATTGAAATAATAAATTTTTTGTAATAATTTTAGGAGAAAATCAAGATATTCTTTTATATTGGAACTTGAGAACACACCAACAACAAACTTTGGAATTTTGAAAGTTCTATGTTCAAATTGATCCATTGAAATTAATAAATGCATTATGCATGGAATTTGCAGAAAGGTCAATATCTATCGTATAGTGCATATCAATATCTATATGTATGTTGGAATTCCTGGGGGAGTATAACTCTCATTTATCACGTGGCCGACGTTAAAACTAACTTCCAATATGCCAATTGTGTCTGCCTTAATTATAAAGTCTTGGTAAAAATGACTAACATATTTACATATATCTATATCTATCCATATTTTCAAATCCAGCATAATCTTATAACTGATGAAAACAGAGGATTACAAGTTAAAAGTTAAACTGATATTGAATCAGAGTTAAACCACAATTTTAACCAATACATTTATTTATTATTTATATGCTGATATACATGGGTAATCTAAATTACATGTTATGAACGAACGTTATAATTAAATAGTAAGCAAAATAATATTTGTTAAATATTGTGAACGCTGTTATCGAAAATAACAAATTTATAGGTGATTTGGATTGGTGCCAGATTGCTCGATTGAATCGGCGAGGCCGATCTTGGTTTCAAAATATAAATATCTATGAATAGACATAAAAAAAATAAAAAAAAAAACAATGAAAAAATATTATGCATTTAAATTTATATTTATGGAACAAAAAATTAGTTTTTTTTCATCTTTTGTTCTTAATTACGACAATAAATAAATACTCGATGATTAAACTTTTTTTTTATATATATATATACAAAGGCTAGATAAAAAGAATTACGAGATGCACTTGAATATCTCAATTAGGTTGACATATTCTTAGCATTTTCATCACATTCTTCATGCCTAAATTTATTAAAAATACTAAAAAAAATAAAAAGTACAAACATCCATACAACCATCTAAGACAAAATAACAAAATACTCTATGATTAAACTATTAAGCTATTAATTCAATTTGGTTAGCATCCAAGAAAAGCAAGGAATACATATACATATAGAGAGAGATAGAGAGAGAGAGGAATATATTCTTTGGCAATATGAAGGTAAAATAAGTGGAAATTAAATGTCAGCTGTTGCATGAAGCTTTGATTCAAAAAGCAAAAGCTAATTGGTCAAAACCAAACTTATGGCTGTGATATAGTGGGAATTCAATTAACTAAAAATCTGTGGTCACAAAAATGGCCACAAGAGAGAGAGAAAATGAAATAAGAAAAAAAAAAAAGAAAAAGAAAAACCAATATTTCTAGAAGTATTTGGAACATTGTCTGATTTCTTATTCCTTGTTCATGACAGAGAATATTTATATTATATATTGACAATTTATATACTTGAGGGTTGAGTCTGTTTAACAATGTGCTAAATACTTGAATATCTAACAATTTGTCAAATTGCAAGAAGAATCATTTTTCTCAAAAAAAAAAAATCATATATATATATATATATTAGATTTGATGATTTTGAAAATAACTCTAATATTATTAAACTAAAATATATTTTATAAGTTTAATTGCAGAAAGCACTCATTAACTTATTTTAATAGTATGTGCATATTTAATTTAGATAAAAAATTAAATTTGAATCCTCTTTAATTATAAAAAATAAATATTAAAAGTGAATTTATAAAAATATAATAATTAATTTTATCTATATTGTGGCTTTAACCTACATTTATGCTTTGTTTGTTTAGAGAGAAATGGAGAGAAAAGAAAAGAAATAGAGAGACATAAATGCAATTTCTCTTGTTTGGGTAGTAAAAAAAGAAGGGAAAAGGAAAAAAAAAAAAAAAAAAGAAAAAGAAAGAAAAAAAATTACATCTCCCCATTAACTTTTAACATTTAAAAATATTTCTTTTCACTTTGGAGAGAAATTAAATTTCACAACATATAAGTAAATATAAAATTACAAAAATAATCTCACTTTTTTATAAAAATAAGGTTAAAATAATAAATTTATACTTTATTTCTCTTCATTTACTTTCATATAAAATTAAAACATTCAAACAATAGAAAAAAATTTAAATTCTTTTCTTTTCTTTTTTCTTTATTTTTCTTGGTTAGTAATTTCTTTTCTTTTTCCTCTGTGTAATTAGTGCACCAAATAAAAGGTTAGGAATTCAATACTTGCCTCCCTTCTTACAAGAAAAGAGAAAACCTCATTGGACATTCCTTCACCCTTGAAAAACTTCCAATATAATTTATTAAGATGAAGTATTTCAAATTCAAAAATTAAGATCAATTAGTTTTGAATAGTATTGAAATTATTTTTATGATTTAGAAGTTGCGAAGTCAATTCCTTTGAAAGCAATTAATTATATTGAAAAATTAAGGGGGCTTTTTGATTTTTGTTTTTCTCTTTTTCAAAAATAAAAATAAAATTTTGAAAATTAGAATTTGTTGTTTTTGGTTTTTTGTTTTATATTTTCAAAATATTTTTAGATAAACATGAAAAAAATAAATAATAATAATTTTTTCAAAAATACTTCTTAATACTTATTTTTTTTTAAATTTGAAAAAACAAAAAACCGCAGTGATATTATACGCCTCTAATTTTTTTTTTTTCTAAATTAAGCCAAATTTTATAGAAGAATGACATTTCCCCCTCTCCTTTTTATGTGTGATGTAGAACTTTTTCTGTCTTCCATGAGCTCTTTCAACTCCAATATTGCTAATTAAATCCCAAATCTCCATACCTTTAAATTTTTATGTAGCATTAAATAAAGATTATTCAATTGAAAGGGATAGAGATAAAAAAGATGGAAGAAGAAGAAGAAGAAAGTTTAAAGCATGAGATTGGCAACAAAGGTAAGAGAGGCAAATGGGAATATTGTGAAAAGCAAAAAAGCATACAAAGGATTTGGACATATACATTACCCTCGAAAATACTAATTGTCGCATTTCATTAAAGCTAATATCCTTTACATGTACTTATCCTAAGCTATCCAAAAGGAATCCAAAGGAATAATATCTTACAAAATTAATTATTCTAACTCCCTCAGATCCTTTGCCAAAACTTTTCAATTCAGCTATTAATTTTTTATTTTCAATATGTGTATTAAATTTATTTGGTTTTTTCTAATAATAATAGTTAACTGTTAGATAATTATTAGGTAGTTAAATAGTTGTTTATAAAAATTGTAATTTGAATAATAATCATAATAATAATAATAATAATGATATTTTCATATTAATTTGAAAGGTAAGAGTGAAATTAATCTTGGAATTTTTTTATACCATACTAATAATTTAATGTTTAATTTCAATATAATAATCAATTGGGTTTCTCTAACTTTATTATTTGATTATTAATAATCAAATTAATGATTCAATCAATCAAATTTGCAAAGTTAAATAATTTTATTAATTTTAGTTAAAATTTAAAAATTTAATTGACTATATAATATAATAAATTTAAAGATTAATTTGACCTTGATTTGGCTTTCTAATTATTAACAAGATTTTTCTTACAAATGTGACTTAGGATAAATTTGAAACTAAATTTATAAATTAGAATAGAATCAACACAAAAAAAAAAAATGTTACAATATCAATATTGTACAAAGTTCAATTTAAATTTATCTATTAAATTTAAAATTAATTAGAGATGTTCCACTAATAATTTTTTTTGGATCCATCACTATTATTAATTAACAATTATTATGAAGATAAATGCTAAATATAAATATTTTTTCTTTTTTACTTTCTCTTACTCTTTCTCTATTTTCATGATGACACATAAGCTAAATTTATAAATAATATATATCTATAAAATTTAATATAATTATATGTCATTATAAGATTAGAGAAGATAATAAAAATTAGATAAAAAGAGAATATATTTAGCACTATTCTTATTATGAATAGTTAAACACGTTATATACTTGGAGACAATATTTATCAGCACCAGAACGTATAGAGAGATATTGGTCAAACATTAAAGAATTAGTTTTAATGGGTCTATACCTAAAAAAAAAAAAAAATTCTCAAAATGACTCAATTTTGTTATCAATCATGGATCTTTGATGATTTCTGAAACAAAGTAGCCACTATCTTCAGTGACAATTTAACAAATTGACAATCACTAGTTAACCTTTTGGTAATAGCACTTTCACACCTGATTTTATGGACATGTGACCAGCATCAGGTACTTTAATTACTTGCTAAACAATAAAATTATAATATGACAATTATAATATTAATAATTAAGAGTTATGGAGCTATCGGTTAAGTAAAAATTAAGATATATTTAGCTTGCAGAATATAATATACAAAAAATAAAATAATTATTTTTGAAAAATAAAATAATTATTCTAATTTTATAATTTAGTTCATAATATAAAATAATTATTATATCCACATAAATGATTATAATATGCTTATAAATTAATTTCACTGTTAATATTAAAATTAAATATAATTTTACTAAATTTTATTAAAGAAATAATTTAAATGCATAATAAATAAAATTTTTATTTGACTTATTAAAAAATAAAAATTAAAATCTAAAAATTAAAAAAAAAAAGAGCAATAGTGTTGAACTTGAACTTGCCAATATTTTTTAAGGGTAAGAATGAAAATTTTCTATTCCACAATCTAAAAAATATAAATTTTTAATTTTTTGTTAAATACATATTCCATAAAAATTATAAAATTATTATTCTATAGAATTAATATTCTTTATCTAAAATATAAATAAAAATTTAGAATAATTATTTCATATGAAATAACTATTCTATTTTTTAAACCAAATATAGTATTATGCATAAACATATCATTGTCATTCAAGACCTGCTTAACAAAACATCACATAAACTTCACTGTCCTGTAAACTCAACATATTTATACGTATCTACACAGCAAACCATATTATATTGTAATTACAGATAACGAAAACAACAACACAGAGTTTTAGAATGTAAAATATATTACAATCCATAATTATACATACAGGAATAATAATAAACTAAAATTCATTGCTAGAGGAAAAAGGAAGCAATAATTCAATTAAAATTACTTTTCAAGCTCAATCTGTAACTCAATTGATTTGTGCCATTGTTGCTTCCCTAGAGATTACTGAAGACTGGGCCATGGCGTGGTGGTGGCGGTGCAAGCCACTGCTGGTCAAAAGTTGTAGTTTTGAACTCACAGCCTTTCTCTCTCTCTCCTGATTTATTGTATTTCTTCTTTTTAATAGGCAACCCTCTAATTGGCTACTCTTTGCCAATTAGAGTTGTGTGTTTATATATATATATATATATATATATATATATATATATATATACACACACACACGTGTGTGTATTTGACAAATAAACAAATTTATATAAAAGTCTCTCGCTAAATTCTTTTTAATTATGCATTTATAATAGATAATATGGTCATTTATTAATTAAATAATATAATTATCTAATTATATTTAATTTAAATAAGAAAAATGAATTCAATTAGAATAAGAAAAGTACAAAATAACTACTATTTAGTATATAATATATAATTAATTATATTTAATTCAAACAAAGAAAGAATGAATTCAATTAGAATAAGTAAAAAATAAAATAATTATTTAATTATATTTAATTCAAAAAAAATAAAATAACTATTATTTAATATATAATTAATTATATATTTAATAACTAATTGTATTTAATTTAAATAAGAAAAGAATGAATTCAATTAGAATAAAAAAAGAATAAAATAATTATTATTTAATAAATAAATAATTATATTTAATTTAAATAAAAATTTAATTAGAATAATTTAAAAGTTAAAAATATTCTAATTTGATTTTGATTGTTCTAATTTTAAAATGGTAGAGAAATTCTAATTTTACTTTCATTGTGTAAATTATTATTTTTTCTCATTATAAATTTTAAATTAGAAATAATTTGTATATTTTTTTAAAAAAATAAAAGTAGTTTCTATAAATAATTAAATCAAAATAATTTATTTTTTTATGTTATTTCGAATATTAAAAAGTTAAAAAGATTCTAATTTGACTTTGATTATATAAATATTTTAGAGAAATTTTAAATTGACTTTGAGAATTCTAATACAGATTAGGAAATTTATTTTTTTGGTTTTATAGAAATATGCAGTAAAAAAGAATGTGCAATAATTGATACTTTATTTAATAACAATAAGTAAAATCTTATTATTGCAATATCAAATGCAAAGTTCCTACTTATATGGTATGTTCTTTTCTAAAAAAAAAAAAATTTGTTTGTAATTTTATAAACACTTAAATTTAATATTTATTTTTTAATTTTTTTATAATATAGCCTAAATTCAACTATCAATATTGAAATCAATTTGTTTTTTGAATTTAATTTCCTATTTATAATAGTTTGTTCTTTTATAAAAAAAAATCAATTTATTTGTAATTCTATAAATACTTAAATTTAATATTTATTTTTTAATTTTTTTATATTATAGCTGAAATTCAACTATTAATATTGAAATATTTAACTTAAATTTAATATTTGTTTTAAATTTAATATTTATTTGTTAAAATACTATAGCAGATATTCAACTATTAATATTGAAATATTTAACTTAAATTTAATATTTATTTTTTACTTTTTTATATTATAGCCAAGCTTCAACTATATATTTCAGCACTTAGACAAAAAACAAATTTTATACTAAAAAATTATAATTAAATAAACTTAATTGAAAAAAAAAATTATCTAAATAAATATTTAATTATGAAAAAGTATTGATATACCAAAACAAGGGAAAAGTTCAGACATAACTAATTGTATAATCATCATAATATTTAATGCAAAATACAAATTATTAAGTGTTTAAGAGTTCAAAAAATTAAAAAAAAAAATTGTTTGTAATCAAATAAAAAAAGATTTAGACAAACACTAAAAGTGAGTTATTCTATCGAATTGAAAGGAAAATATAGATATGATAAATGTAATAATAATAATGTTAAATATGTTAACAAGTATTTGCTTATCATATTAATTATATAATAACTTATTATAATATTTCACATTAATTAAATAATGATCTCTTGCATATATGCTTAAATATTGATTATTATTATTTATGTTGTTGTTTTATATCATATGTATATATTAAAATTTTGAGTATTTGATGGAGACACGAATGTTCATATAATTCTATATAAAAATACATGAATATTAATAAAATGTTCAATCGACAAATATAAAAATATATAGAGATATGGTTTCATAACATGTTACACTATGTAAATATAAAGTTTAGTTAATCATATATTCATTATAACATTTTTTATTTTAAAATTTTATTATATCTTATTTTTTATTTATTATAGAAAAAAAGAGATTATTGCATATTCAACAAGAAATTGGTTGGCATGAGAGAAAAATAATATTATTTTCTTGTAAGATTAACTAAAAAAAATCTAAAAAATGAATTTAAAATTTTCATTGTGTAAAAGATTCAAGATGTATTAATGATAAAAGCATAAGTAATAAATATTGAAGAGAAAAAAGAAGATTAAGGAGCCCCATTGCTCAAGAAAAAGATCAAGATAAAAAAATATTAAAAATTTATGATTATAGCATTATATTTTCCTCTTATAAAAAAAATTATTTTTTTATTAATAATAACGATAGATCAGTTTATTTATTTAAATATAATTTCAATTTCCAAAAATAATTGTTAACTTGTTATTTTATGGCAATATATTAATTATATTTCCTTATATTTTGATATTTAATATTAAAGTTGTAAAAATATAAGTTGTCATAATAGAATAAATTAATGTCTTCATTAATTTATGTGATTAGAATTAATAATTTATTGCAAGTATATTTATAATACTATGTAAATTAGCAATGCATTTTTTCAAAGCAAGAAAACAAGAAACTAGTGAACAATTTTACAAGTTTATCTTTAAAACAAAATTATTATTTTATATTTTTTAATGAACAAATCCAACAAAACAAAAATAATATTAATACTTCATTCGTCTTAAAAAAATTGTCCACTTTCTTTTTTCATATAATTTAAGAAAATATTATTAATTACTTGCCAACTCATAATTTTTTTTTTTTTTACTTATACCCTTACTTATTCTCATTTATCACTATCTTTTTTATTAATTTTGAAAATATATAAATACTACACCTTTCAATTAATAAAAATAAAATGGATAAATACTTATATATATTTTTAGAGTGGACAAGCATTTTGAACATTTTAAAAATAAATAGTAGACAACTTTTTTGAAACGGATGGAGTAATAAATAAAGATTTTGTTCTTTTGTTTGTGAAACAGTACAAAATCTCTCTTTTGATAAAAGAAGAAAGTAATCAGCAATTTTTATTCTTACTAAAATACGATTAAACTCAATAATTTTTTTTTTTTTTGCATGTTCTATATATTAATAACAAAAAATTGATTTATAGTTGCTCTTTAATTTTTTCTCTATTTGCTATGCAAATAAGAATTAATACAAAATTCAAACTATTAAATCTTTTGAAAGAATAAAGCTTAAGAATTTTAAATTATTATATTATCATATTAATTTCAACTTCTATTAAAGGAAATCGTTATTCAAAAAATAAAAAGATAAAAGTATGAAATTTAAAAAATTGATATAAACAAATAAATAAATTAACTCCATAATATTTAATACAATATATAAAAATATATAAATATGTAAATTTGTAGTGCGAATTGAAAAAGATAAAAGTTAAATCAAATTTTATATTTATTTAAAAGCAAAAGATGTCTTTATTTTATATTTATTTTGGATTAAAAAATTAAATCATCATAAATTAAAAAAAATATATTTTTTTATTTATTTTATTTCTTGCTAATACTGAGACTCGTACTAATACACACAAGTACAAAATCTGAATATAACACAATACTCACAAGCTCCACGAGTTATTTTAAAAACAACATACTTCTTCACACACAATTCAGTATATTATTTGACTACGCATAAATAGTTAAATTAGATTTAAATATTTTATTTATAAAATTTTATAAATATTCAATTTTCTCAAACTTAAAAAAATTTCATTTATACTGGACAGAGAAATCAAAATAAAATATTGAATAGTGATATCAAATATAATAACAAAAAGGTATAAATTATACTAAAAAATTATTTTTAAACACAATTGTTACTAAATGGTTTGTCATCTTATAAATCGAAACTAAAAGTTATTTATCCCATAATATTGCTCATAAATTTAGATGCATCCAATAGACTATGCAATGAAACAAAGATGGTGTATAAAAAATTTAATGGAAATGTTATACACATAGAGATATAAAAGTAAGACAATATGCAAAAAAAAAGGTCCCATTCCAAGGACAATATTGTCACAGGATGAAAATGAGAGACATCACTTCACTTTAGAAGAAAATAATTTCCTATGCTTTTTTATTTTGCATTGCTTATTAATAAAGCATATGGACAAATAATACATAATATAGAGATATATATACCATGAATGTTTGTTGTATTTATAGGTGTAAGTGAGTCAAACCTACTCGCAAATTACTCGGTATCGACTCAGAAATTACTCAAAATTGACTCGATTTAAGTCGAGTCAAACTAAAGCTCAAGTTACTTGAGTAACTAGATGAATCAAGCTTGAGCTTTATATTACTCGGCTTGACAGGTTTGCGAGCATAATCGAGTTTTTATATATTTACCATTCTATCTTTTATATATTACTAATCAAGTATAAACGAGCCTAATCGAGCTTTTATATATTTACCATTTTACGTTTTATATATTACTAATCGAGTCTAAACAACTAAATCCAACCTAATCGAACCTAATCGAACTTTTACATATTTATTATTTTACTTTTTATATATTACTCTTTAGGTTCGAATCCGATTCGATTAAACTCGAGTTCGTTAATGTTGTTCCAATACTCCAAAACTCAACTTGACTCGATTTGACTTATTTATACCTCTAAGTATATTGTTAAAAGGTGTTTCAACATCTACTATGAAAGGTCGAAAGTGAAAATTCAAATGAAAAGATAACAACTTATATTAAGAATATAATTTGCAAAAAAGTTTAAAAAATGGTGCTTTACCTTAAAATAATATTTAAAAGAAATTTATAATAAACTAAAATATTTTCAAAACGAGTTTGAACCACACTCAAGCGATATATATATATATATATATATATATATATATATATATATATAAAACCAAAAGGAAAAAATAAATATATTTTCTTATAAAAATAAGATTTTAAAATTTATAAAAATTCATATATTATCACATGCACTTTCACTACTGTCACTTGCATGTTATATATGGACTGCCTATTGCCTTTTATTTTGCCAGAAATAATTGATAACTCTATATTTTTAGAGTTATTTTAATTGTTTAAACTTAAATTTTAGCTCAATTCTCAAGAATGCAATAATATTATTACTTATTTTTAGAAATAAATAGTTCTACAATTTATAAATAAATTATAACATATTTTAAGTATTTTTATTTTATTTTGCAGATTAAAATGATGCAATAAAAATAATGATGCAAGCAATGATTCAAGTTTTCAATCCATGAGAAATAAATTCAATAGTTGGTGGCCAAAATTCAATGGTTGGTAGCCAACCTAACTATTTTTGAATATTGATGAAGGAATTCAATGGTTGGTGGTCAAAATTCAATGGTTGGTAGCCAACCTAACCATTTTTGAATATTGATGAAGGAATTCAATGGTTGGTGGCCAACCTAACCATCAATGTTGAATTTTTGATGTAAGAATTTTAATGTAACTTGAATTCTTCCACCAAACATGTCTATAAATACCATGCTTGGCAAAGGGAAAGAGCATAAAAGAAAATCCATAAAAAATATATGTAGAGAGATTTTTATATGTTTTCTTAGAGTAGATTAGTTTTATTTTTTATTTTGATCAAGAGGAAGAGTTTTTGGAAGCTTGAGTTCATCAAAGATTGTATCCCAAAACAAGTTCTCTCTAAACTCTATTCTTGAATTTAATTATAAGTTATTATTATGTTTATTATTTTTATTGTTAATTTAATTATTTCTTTCTTTTTAATTATGAATAGCTAATTTTATTTTCTAGGATTTAGATGTAATCTTTTGATTTGCATATGATTATTTATATTTAATTGATTGGATTTGATTGTTGGAATTAATCTTTTATTTTAGAAATTAATGCTTGTAATTAACTGGCCATTAATTGCATGATTTAAGATATTGTGTGAAGTAGCGAGAGTGGAAGCACAATATTAGTTCATTAGGATAATTGACCTAGGGAATGTATTGCTTAGAGATAAGAATACTCCTTTGTGATTTTTAAAAGGATTTCCATAAAACTTAATGGGTTTATGTTAATTGCTTATGATCACGAGAGTAGACGTAAGGTTAATATGAACACACATGTTGTATCTTGAGAGAGAACATCATATAATTTAGGGAAATCTAATCATTAATTCCAGCAAAAATAATCCATCTAAAAATTATAAAGAAATCATATGTGATCAATTGATGAATTCTAAATCCTAAACTTTTAATCTTATTTTCATATTTATTATCATTTATGTACTTGAATTTTACTTTAGCTTAAAATATGAATTCTCATAATTAATTTTCTAAATAATAGAGGAATCTTAAAATTGGTACTTGAAAAACCCTTCCTCGTGGGATCGACACTTATTTCACTACTATATTACTTGTTCACGACCTGTGCACTTGCAGAAATCGCGCAACAATAATAATGTCATAACTTTATAAATAATTGTAGTCTCATTAAATTAAAATTCATTTTTTTTATTCATAAGAATATCAAATAAATCAAATTATACTACTGTATAAAATAGCTTTTCTTTGTGCATAATGCTTATTGAATGGATAAACTGGTTGGTGAAAATTTGAATTTGAATCTAACTTGAATTTTAAATCTACTTTCTGAAAATAAAATAATAAAATAATCATATATATTGAAATCATAGTTGAAAAATCTTTTCCCTATAATAATTTGACACTCACACTAACTATTTATAAATATAAATTAAAAAAAAAAAGGAAGACAAAGAAAAGAATAGTTAGATTTGCACTAGTACATTATATCATCTTTTTTCTCTTATTATATATTTTTTTTTCTTTAAAACAGATAACCTTATCAAGAAGAAATCTTATGTTCATCTATAATTCCTAAGTCAATCAAAAACCAATTAAAATATTATATATATACATATACACACACTTATCAACATTAAAAGTGTGAATGATTTATTAATCAAAAAGCCCCTGCTAATCATTCCAAGATTAGGATCAATGTTATCTTGAATCCCATTAATTAAAAATTCACTTTATAATAGTAATTTTACTAGTCATGATGCTCATCCTAGATACATCATTGTATTATGGCTATAGTAAGCATAAGCATATCTAGCTGTTTGTTAGATAATATACTATTAATTGTATTAATCCCTACTTTATTCTCTCTCCGTACCTTATTGTTTCATATATTATACTATTAGGATCTTGTATGGATTTGACCTAAATTGCATATTATATAACAACAGAAACACACTAAGTTACACAATAAGAGATAGCATTTTCTGCAACATCTCTTATTAAACTGGTGGTAATTATTTATAATTTGGAAACTCAGAGTCCGAGACTTCTCATTTTCTACATTCTTAAAGCTGGGATAATAAGACTAATAATACTATATTTGATTGGCTTTTTATGCATGATTTCAATTATATACTAACTTATAATATAGCATTATTCCATAATTGATAATATGATCTAGAATTTTAGACACATCTGTTGATCCATGAATTTTTTGGGCAAATTAACCACTAATTTAGTTAGTGATAATTGTCATATCAAGCTAGATAACTATAACAATATAGAAATAATTTATTTAATTGTTATTTAATATAATGTGCAAAAACTAATTGAAAATACTATATATCTCACTACTAAGTAAAAACATAAATATTTATTTTATATTGACTGGATTAGCAGCCTATTCAAATTTTGTTTTTCTATGAGATTTTAATTAAGTGGATCAACTATTTACAATTATTGGATTGCTACATAGAGATATTCTCAAGTTACGATCTTTTTCTCTTTTCTTTTCGCTATTTTGCTCTTTACATATTTGTTGGTATTTTTTTTTTTATATATATATGTATTTGTGTTTGGTTTTGCTCTCTTTTATGAAAGTTGTTTATTTTTCTTTCGTAGAAGTATTCGTTTTCTAATTTTTGAGTTATTATTATTTTTATATAGGATTAATGTTGAAGTTTTCAATAAAAATAATGAATTAGATACTTGTTGTAATGTTCTCAGGTTCATTTAAATACATAATAGTCAAATTGTAATACGATATAATAATTATCGAATATAATTTGTTCTGTCAACATGGTCATCTTTCTATTTATGAAGTTCACCTTTCAAGTTGAATTCAAGAATATATTTTATAGTTTGTAAAATTTATATTTTATATACTGTTAACCATATAATTTATTTTCATGAATGAGAATTATCTTTTTCATTTAAAGAAAAATTAAGAAGATATTCCCTTTAATTCTGGAAATTATTCCACTTAATTTGTCCAATCTAAATCAATAATGGAGGGTCAATTTTTCAAAAATGCTGAATTTTAAAAATCTTTTACATAGAAATCAATCAGATTCCATGGTTTAAATAATAAATAATATTAATTTAAATATATTCTTATTCTAATGATTTTAATTGAAACTTGAGAAAATAATAAACTAATTATTAAAAAAATACTAAAAATTAATAAAGAGGATGGTCGATGAGCATTTGGGATTGGATCCCAAATGTTGATCTAAATATGGGCAGTTGATAATTTAATTGATGCATATCATATTATCAATAACATTGTTAAATTGAAACAATTTGACAAATCGAACATTTCTAAAACATTAAACAGAGGCATCCGCACACACGTGAATTCATATACTCTCTGTTTCTTTTCTTTTCTTTAAAAAAAATAAAATACATATATTCGGCCATTTATTCTATCAAAGATTTGGAGGGGAACAATTAGCCCTGTACATGTATATCTTTACGATTCTTTTTTTTTTATTTTTTTTTTCAATGGAAGCTTGATGGCTGAAACAGGCTAGACAATAGAAAGTAATCATTTCTTTTAACATTGTTCACCAAATTGATAACAATTCTTTATAGCTTGACAGACTCAAATATAAAAACTATCATTTCTTAAACTCTCTTAAAAGAGATGAGAAAATCAATCAGATCACACATAATAGACATATATTTATTGTTCTTTGATTTATTTATTTGATTTAGCTTTAGTTGAAATTTAAATTCATAATTTCACAATTTTTTTTATAATAAATCTAATTTTCTTTTGACTTATTAATTAAATTCTTTAATTTTTTTCTTTAATACTAGGGAATAACTTCAAACTTGAATCTTTTAGGCAAATAAAAAGTGTCCTGTATATATAGGCGTAATTAAGCGAACACTGATTCTTTCTGGCTATTTGCCTCAAGTTGCTGATTTGTTTTCTCCTTTCTTGATACATTTCAGATGTGACTTTTAAATCTAAAAATTTTAAGAGTGTCTTTGAAACTTTGAAAAGCCTAAAATTCAATTTGTCTTTCGTAATGTTCCTCAAGAAGTTTAATGCAATAAATTTAACTAAATATGTCACGACCCAATTTCGAGGCACGTAACTGGCACTGAGGCACGGGAAAACTTAAGGCTACCAGTGTCCACAGTCAATCTAAATAGTTAGCCCCCAATAAGAATAATACATAATAACATAATTATAAAATATCTCGGGTCAATTTTCTATGTCACTCCATCTGCCGACAGTATAGTCAATAATCATCATATTACAATAGAAATTTATCATAACAGTGCCATAATAATTTATAATAATAGTGACAATGCCATAAACGCTGTCGGTAGAGAGTTTGACCATAATACAAGCCAATAGTACCAGTAATACCACAATACAACCCCAATACTATAATTGCAGAATTCTAACATATTATTACAATAACAACACATTACATGTACTCTGCCGAAAAAGAAGACAGAGACCAACTTGATAAAAGTTATAACTAAAGGCTCAATCTGTAACATGAAAAATAATAAGGAGACAGGGGTGAACGTCTCAACTCAGTGAATGATACTAATAATATGCAGACCTGGTGAACCAGATATAAACATATATGTATGGTATGCAATTATGTCACCTAACATCCAGTTACCACAAAACATATAAGGATTGAGTTCAGTCCACATAAACCACATTAAAATCAACTGAGGGAGCCGATCCTCATATAATGGCTCTCTTAATCTAATAATCTGTCTCTTACATCCAAGGGGTCCGATCATCAGTAGTCTGTACCACGCAGCCCTGACCCGATTGATAGCGACCTTGGCGATGAGCAGGCCCAGCCAACATCTACCAGTCATAGCTCATCTTCTCAAACTCATCATAATCTCATCATAATCATATCATATCCAAAGTCCTAGGTGGTTTCTGTATCATTTTATCTCCATCCAACATACACAAAGAATATGCAGCACATAATCCAAGTATCCAACACAATCAAATGACAAGTGTGCACATGTATTCATTCCATAACATAAGCATCAGGATTTAATTATATTCATAAATATACTCAATGCAATGCATGATTAACAAGAAAGTATATTAGAAGTATCACTCATAGTACAGAAGAGCAGAACTGAATATTCACGGACTGTGGCTGGGGACGGCCGGAGACGCACCAAAACGATCTATAGAGTGAAGTGAATAAGATTATTAGAATATGAATATAATGACAAGTAAATACTTATTTCCTATCTAGACCACCTAATCTCCCCCAAAAGCTCAAATCTTTCTAATGAACCTCACACTTACTAACTACTAATCAAAATGTAATAATATGCCACAAACTCGTCACGAATTACTATAAACGATGCTCACCGTAAAAGTCACCGGAAAATAGGAACGTTAACCGATCGTCACAAACTTACTACCAATGGACTCATCTCAAAGCGTAGAATGCGAAAATATAATTCGTTTCTTTTGGTTCGTTGGAATATGTGTTGGCAGTCCGGTCGATTACCGGAGTTCGGTCAAATTCAACATCATCCAAAATTAGTGACTTATATACCAAAATAAAGTTTAGAGGAAGAGGAGTCCGATGATACCAAAATCACCTTAAACGGACAACAGAACTGGCTGAAATTTAGCTCAAAACTTTCTGCCGGAGGAATGTGCGACAGCGCATGCGGTGGCTGGAGACGACGGATGGCAGCGATCTTCGGTGGACAGCTTGGTCAGCACCTCAGGAATCTTCCTGGCTGGCACGTGTCGGATTCTAGCGAGCGGACGGTGGTTGAATGGCAGGCAACTTCCTCCTCTTCTCTCTCTCTCTCTCTCTCTCTCTCTCTCTCTTGGTTTCCTCTCTCTGCAGATTTCTCTGCTACCTTCTCTATATATATATATAAACTAACAATAATAATAATAATAATAATAATAATAATAATAAAATGATTTGCCAAATAATTTCACTAAAATAATTTACTAAATTTAAATTCAATACCATAATAATTAATTAAAAAAATTTATTATAATATAATAAATATTTTCTGTCAACTTCACCATATTTCAAAATTATAAATTATGAAAATTAATGATATTACAAAATACAATTATATTAAAATTTTTATTTTTTTTTCATTTAACTCATTTTTAAATTAATTTTATTATTATTTTTTGAAATAATCGTTTTATAATTAAATTTTGTGAATAGTTACTCCTAATGAATCAGGACACTTGTTAGTTGTATTTAACGTATATTACAGTTAAAAAATAAAGTGAAGAAGGGTCAACTATTTGCAGCAAAAGAGACATATCCTACGAGGGCAAGTTGAGAGGGTAACGACCTTATCCATATTTTATCCTGATGCATGAAAGTAACAGAAAAAAACAGTCAAAGATATGGGCATGAAGGACACTTGTCAGTAAGGGGTAGGATCTGGCAGGATGTCCACTTGTACACACAGCGCTAAACCATGTGTAAAAACTGTTGTTGTCAAACCTTAATCAATCCAGTTGATTCGGCCGGAAAATTTAGAAATCGGATTAATGATTGATCTGATCCATATATTAAAGCTTTTTTAAATAAATCAATAAACCAATTAATTTGGTCTTGGTTCAAATGAATCAACCCTGATCATAACCCACAAATTATCGTATTAAACTTAATTAAAAAAATTATTATTATTATTATTATTAAACATGCATATATCAGGTATATGCACTAATCCAATCATATAAGATTACATATATTAAAAAAAGGATACTAATTTTTTTTACTAAATAAAAAAATACAAGAGAGTTATATTTGTTAAAATAATTTATCACTCATTAATTTAGTTTATGTGATAAAATTATATACCTAATATAAGTAAAAATTTTCCTCATGTGATAAATTTTAGCAGGGGCACCGAATAGGATTCTTGTGACTTAATCTCTGAAAATTCTTAAGGAAATTTTACCATGAATATAAATAATTTAATTATTTATCTCAATAATTTTCAAATAGGAAAATTATATAAATTATATCTATTATTTTATTAAGAATTATATATATCCATTAAATTTAATATGCCTTAAATTTAGCAAATTACAAATATCAAGAATTTTTCCTAAAAAAATAGTATCATATTTATATATACCAAAAAATATAATTATTATTAATATGAATACTTTATATATTTATTATGATTTTTGAAATTTTATTTTAAATATTATTTAATAAATTTACTAATTAATGTTTACTTAAAATTTACATCAACTCATTTGCTTATTTATTTACTTTATTTTGATGTATTTTTATTTATCATTATTTTAATAAATAATATTAATTGTGATATATTTTATATAATATATATTATATATTTAATTTTAATAGAATTTCAATCGATTTATGGTTTGACTCTGATTAAACTTTTAACCCATAATCTTTTGCTTTGAACGGTTTCAAGACTGATCCAGATACAAAATTTTTGATCAAGATAGAGACACTCAATCCTGAACTAATAATTGAATAGAATAGAATCAAATTTTGGTTTTGCTCCTAACATGTTTTTGAGCGTTGGGTGGCGGAATTCAACGCGATTTATTGGTCAAACTGTTTATATAGTTGCCTTAAAATTATGTCTAGAATTTAACTAATTCCTCTAAAATTTCATTATAATTGAAACATATCAAATTTTAACTTTTAATAATGACTTTGGATATTAAATTTTCTAAATAATAATTCAAATAATCATTTTAACCAATGTTAACTCTAGTATTTATCTTATAACGTAAAATGTCAGAGTTCGAATTTTGACAATTCTTATCATATCAAATGATAATGATGAAAAAAATATATTTATTATAAACATAGATCCTGAAATTTAATATAAATAATTTATATTTAGTATCAAAATAAAAATGAGATTAATTAATTAATTTAATTATTTGTGAGATGAAAAAGAGAGAGGAAATTGAATAGGGGCACATGGGTTGGTGCAGGGGGTGAAGGGAAGAATCCAAAGAGAGCTTTTCTTTTGGGGCTTATAAATAGCAGTGACCATTTGCTATTTCTCTCCACAACTACAATCAATCTTCACGTGCTATTTCTGGCTGTAGCTAAAGTGTTTTAGTAATATAATTTTTGTAATTTTGTATCTGCAAATCTTATCCATACATTCACTGCTCCGTTTCCTGTTTTTTGTACCCTTTTGTTGTCTCTGTGCTTTCGAAGGGTCAGCGAGACAGTAAAGGTCGTTATAGCTGCTGGTTAAACACACATATATCTTTCAAAGAGACTACCGTTTTGTTCGTTGGTTGACAAAGAAAGCTTTATTCTTTATATATATATAAATATATATAAACCCATATATAAATTATTATTCTTTTGTAGCTGCTATCAATGGAAAACAAGAGGCGTGCTGGTGGTAGTGGTGGAGCTTCTTCTTCTTCTTCTTCTTTGGATCATCTTTTTGGTCCTAAAGATTCTTCTTCTTCCTCATCTTCATCTTCTTCAAGTGTTTTTGGATCTATTTTCTCTCCTCCATCAACGGTATTGTTCTTAATTTAATTTATTTTATTTCTTTGAGATTATATATATATATATATATATATATATATAATATCTTGTGGTTTTGGGTTTTAATTCGTATTAGCTCATCAATCACTATTGATAAAAAAATGATAGCTTATGTATGGGCCATATTGTGTGGGGAAAAGAATTAGGTAGTTAACAAAAGGGTAGGAAAAGAAAAGAAAATTTTTTTTTTATTATTATTATTATTTGGAAAAATAACACTTACTAATTCAATGATAAAGTAATCATATATCTAAATTCAGTAATTTTTTTTCAAAATATTTGCAATATATTAAAAAATAATTGAAATATTAAACCCTAATTATTTTCAAAATTATAAAAATAAATTAAAATTATTATAAGTGTTATAAGACAAATGAGCAAATCTTACATGATTTATATATGCTTGTCCTTTTTAGGCTTAAAGTTGTTAATGTTTTCTCTTTAACAAACAAAATTAGTTTTAGGTATCTTTAACAAGCTTGCTAGCTATAGAACAATTAATCAACAGTTGATTAATTTAGTGGAGTTAATTAATATAACATCAGTGGGAGTGATTAATTGTGATTAAATACTTATATATAGGCATAATCAAACAGTAAGTGCATATATCATCTAGATAATTGATTCAAATTCGAATCTTCCTTCCGAAATTTAAAAAAAAAAAAGGTGATTAAATACATAATTATTTTACAGTAGAAAAAAAATCAGAATTTAAATTGTTTAAATATTTACATGTACATATGGAAAAATATTCAATAACTAATAAAATAAATAAATAAATCTCTCTTGTTATAATTTCCAATGGAAAGAATCTTTAGATATATTGGTTTTCAAGTCTCTGTCAATGTTTGCTACATTTACATTTGGAATTTGGAATATTAACTGATTGAGATTTGATCTCTATATATAGATAAAATCTTGCATGTATGTTTCTAACATGGCTAGTGGTGTCATTATTGCAAAGTATATATTAAAGTTTGTTTTCTTTCTATTTTTGTTTTTCCAATTCTAGGGGCTCATGGGAAATCAAGCTGGGAATAGCAAATATGGGAATCCAGGTATTTTCATGTGATAATTACAGCATGTATACACTAACTTTATGAATTGATTCTTTCCTGAATAAGTATAATTTCCTTCATTAATGCAATGAAAAACATTGATTTTACTTAAAAAGTTTAATTAATTGGATCATTTGTAGATAATAACCCTCAAAGCAACAAGGCAGGGAGTACAAGTGGCATAAGTGGGAAGGATTCAAGTTCCATCTATCAAAGTGAAACAGCAGAACCATGCTATTTGAGTTCATCAATCTACTATGGTGGCCAAGAAAATTATTCTCCAAGAACCAAGAACTCAGAATCTCACCACCTTGTGAGTTTAATATCATTAATTATTAACTAATATTTAATTAAATTTTTCTCCAGTGCATCATTAATTTTTTCTTTTTTTAATTAGATTCTGATTAAAGATCAACACTCGAAATATTACAAATTTAGAGATAACTATATATAATGCCATTAAGCTAATAAATCATGCTTTAACATCTTATAATAGGAGAAATTTATTTATTTATTTATTTATTTATTTTGCTTTTTGTTTTTAATCAATAGTTCAAGAAAGATGATAAAAATGATGATTCTAATGGCAACAATGGAAACAGTGCTTCAAGAGGGAATTGGTGGCAGGGTATGCTACCCATAAATAAACTTGTAAATCTGCAATTATTTACACTTTACACAGTTTACTAAATTCTGAAAATGGTTTTATGCAGGTTCACTCTACTACTAACTCTATTACCATGCCCTGCAAATTCTGCATATTTATAAAGTATAAGGTCAGGTTTGTAGAGGTTTTTTTTTTTTGGGTCAGAAATTATTTAGTGGATCTAATCCCATATTTTAATTTAAATAAATGATAAAAACTTGATTTTATTTCTATTAAATTGTTATTTGTCTTTAATCCATCATTTAGTTGACTAATTTTGTGTTTGTTTTCTATGATACAGGGATTATGGCTGTGATCTACCTTAATACTATGGAAATAAGAAGATATATATATATATATATATATATATATTATTAAGAGTATCTTGTAGTAGAACTTGAAGCATCATGTGCTGGTGGCTTTGGGTTCTTTTTGTCCCATCTAGTCTTAACACATTATCCGTATGTTGTTAAAGGAGTTTTATGCCTTCCTTCTTGTATACTAAAAGTTTTCTTTTCCGTAGCTAATTCCATGCACTTGAATCATGATTTCTGGCTTTTTAGCATTATTCTTCACCTTACATATTATACCTGTTTATGGATTCTCTCTCTCTCTCTCTCTAACCAGATTATAACTTCAGCTAGTTCCATGATCAATCATATTACAGATTAACTTTTAACTATTGTCTGTAACTGTTAATAAGTTTTAGTTCAGCAGTTGAGACACTGGAAATACTAAATGAACATGAAGGTGATCATAACAAAATGACATCCTTAAACTTGTATCATCACTATAACAATCGATAAAATGAAGAGAAACTTCCATGCCAAAGCATAAACAGCTTAATGCCTACAACCATACCATAGAGGATATCAGTCTTAACAAAAACAAGACTGGCTATAAAAGCTATTCAGAGTAAACAAAAACAAGAAAGAACTTTACTCCAGCAGCATAAAACTGCAGTCTATATCAAACTGTTGTTCTAGTATTGGTTCAATACCAAACACTTTAGATTAATACAGAGAGTAAATCTGACTTCATGGAGCCAAAAAGCTCAGACAAGAAACAAACTAGAGTAATAAACACTCGCAAAGAAACTAAGGACTAACAGTTTATTTATCATCAGATGACTGGATGTTACAGTAAATTATTTGCTAGAATAAACTAGCTACAAGCATGTAGACTCCAGCATATTGATAAAAAGTACATTACATGGTACCATGACTTATGTTGCTCTTCAAGGCAACGTATAAGCTGCAAGAAAGAAGCCAATTTAAAGAGTTATTTATGAAGTCGTTCTGCCTCAAACTGAGATTCGAATATGCAACAGAAAAAAAAAATGTAAATGACTAGAAACATTAAGTAAATTTGCAAACAAACCTCCACATTTGTAACCCACAGGCCGATCAGCAATGTTGCACCGTTTGGGAATGGTGACTGCAATCTCCGGCTTGACTCCAGAACTTTTAGCTGTATTTGAAAGCATAACAGCACAGAGGCAGGCTGGGTTCTGGCCAATTTTCTTTACTTGAGCACAACACTGGGAAGAAACAGGAGCATTTGTATCTTGTGCTGCTGATGCACAAGGAGCCAGCTTGAAAGCTTCTCGGTCAGGACTGGTGGATTTCCCACATTCCCCAGCCCCATCAACTTGATTAAACCTGGCAACTCCCAGAAGTACAAGAAACACAACAAAGCAAAGAGATTTCATTAAAGCTGCCATTTCTTCAATGCAATGCACAAACAATTCTCAACTTCATAGGATTTTATACATAAACAAGCAAATGAAAGGTGCTTACACGTGAATTCCATTAGTCATAGTGGAGATAGCACTAGAAGAAAAGTAAATATTATTTTATTGCGGCACCTACTCCCGTCCTTCCATAATAGATCCAAAAATAACTGGTTATTTCAAGCATGAGACGGCTAGTGCTCACTGAAGTCTTTGCAACCATTCCATTTCCTTTTTCTATCCTTGAAGGAGCAAAGTAGAGCTTTTCATAAGTTGACAGCAGAGCAGTCCACTATATACAATCTTTCCTAGAGCAACCCTATTTTCCTCAAAGATTAAATCCTCAATTTAGTCTCAGTCTCCTCTTGTCATGCAGCATTAAGTAGCACACAACAAAAACTAGCTTTGCCAAAATGCAACACTTGTATGAAAAAATCATTCCACACAGATGGAAAGAATAGTATTTTGCACCCACTCCCATTTCCCTAAAATATCTATCTACCACACTAGTTTCATAAAATTCATTCCTCTCTGAAAAATGATCAAGCACCAAAGTCAAGAAGTAAATGCTAAATGCATTACAAAGGAAGTAGGTGAATGGGTAGGGGTTTTTTTATTTTTTTTTTTCCAACCTCATCCTAACTTATGAGAGCTCAGGGCAATCCAAACTAGATAACTAATGGAACCAAAGGACAAACTAATGAGCATTCATAGAATCTTTCTAATTTGCAGAGTGGGCAATTTTTTTTATGTCATCTAAATTAACCATAGGATGAACAAAATCCATCTATCCGTATCAAAAATAAAAGGGGGAAGGACATCGAGAAGCAAGGATAGACAAATAATTTCCATCTTCTCTTAAAACATAGTTGAACGAACAGGAAAATCTTCACACTGCTATAAGCATTCCACCATGTGAAACTTTTCTTCATACTGGTTTACAGAATAAACAGACAACGGAATAACACCACAGATATAGAGTGCAGACAAAATGAAAAAGCAGAAAAGGGCAGGTTGCAAGCATAACTAAGTCCTGATTTGAAAAATGCATATAACTAAGATATGATAGTCCGAGTCTTAATTGGTAGAACCTGTTGGTTCAATCAAAGCGTCTATAGTGCACTTAAGGTTTGTTGTGGCAAAAGCTTGACAAAATTGTTCGACCATTGTATTCTTCTGATCATACATCATGCTACCAAAGAACCAAATAAGAAATCCAATTACAAAAACAAATTCTTCTCCTAAAAGCTGAAAAGGTGTTTGACATTTTCATAATTTCTTTTTCTTTTCAGTACATTCAAGCCATTTTTTGCTAAAAAATTAAGATTATTAATTCCTTTTCATATCATCACCCATCATATGATAATAAACAAACCTTAATCCCAAGCTAGCTGGGGTAGTTACATGGACCCTTTTCCTCCATTCGGTTCAGTTTTGTGTTGCTCCTTTAGAAAGATACAGCGCAGCCAGATCTTTCCATATCACTTCTTCCCATATGTCCACCCATTAAAATTTCATAAATTTTCATCCACCTTAAACGCCATGTCTAAATTTAACTCAGAAGGTTTTAAGGCAACATAAAGCACAAGAGTAGGAAACCAGCTAGACAATGAATTGCTATGCTAACAAGGAGCCTATACAGGATCTATGACTCGATCATGCAAGTGAGCTTCATTAGAGAAAGCACAAATCCCACTGTATTTTTCCCCAAGAAAAGTTATTAAGGTGGTTCCTCCTTGCCAATTTCAAACTCAGTTAAGAAGAAACAACACATGATTTTATCTAGTGATCTATACAGATTAACTTGACAAAACATTTACTTCATACAATATTTTCCTATATCTCCACCACCAGCTAGGTCAACCATAGCAAGTTCTTGCTTATTACAGAGCATGTCATTTTAACATATCAAAATCATTTCTTAATCATAAATCTCTTACTACTGCATATCATAATCACTCATCATTCATTGATCATAATGGACCTACAACATGCTACCTCTAGCTTCTAACAATGCATAGTCACCTGCTGTAGATTTTCTGGGCCCGACCTCACTCATATGTCTTATCTAAAACCCAATTTGCACATTCAAAAAAGAAAACCCTTTTTTTCCACTAGCTCAATAAATATTCCAATAACCATATAAATGGAACCGTGTTCCAACTCCCACCACCCTCCCCTTATAAATTTTATTGGATCCAGGACAACGAAAGTGCCACCTTTATCATACCCATTATCAAGATATCAATCCTCAGCTCCCCTTTATCTTTGTGCTACTAAAAACCCAAACTGATGAAACAAACACTATGAAAAAACAGCTTCAAACACAAAGTTGTTTTCCAAATTGTTGAATGAAAATAAAAACACTTTAATTTCAATTGCAATAATATACTCATAACTCACATACAGAATCAGCTCCTAAATCTAATCTACAAATTAGCGAGTAAAAGCATACAAAACGATACACACATAAATTACGAGAGCAACAGGGACAAAAATCAAAAGAGGAACAACCGCAGCAAAGCTATGCCCACTCCCACAAGCCAAAGTTCCAAGCTTGAACTGAACAACATTAATCAAAGCCAACATCAAGAAAACACACCCACAAACCGACCCAATACCCGAAACAAGCATTCCGACCCGAAGCATATCTTTGTTAATATGGGCGAAGAACTCGGGTAAGTGATGGAAATGAGATGAAAAATCAGTTGTCTTCGAAATACGAAGAACTTGTTTGAGAGCGAGAGCGAGCAAGCTGGAGAAGAGGAAAGAGCTGAAGGAGTAAACATGGAAAGCGATGAGATTCTCGACGATGGTGGAGCCGGCGACGCAGGCGGGGTCGGTGATAAGGGAGTTGTTGGGGTCGGATGGATTCCAAGCGAGGCCAAGGAAGACGGCCAGAGTGAAGAGGGAGTTGACGTTGATTATGCCGTCTAGGGCGGTGATGTGGATGCTGGTGGTCATCGTGATTCGTAATTTGATTGATTGAAGTGATCGGACGGTGGAGTTTTGGGGTTTTGTTGTGATGATCTGTATTCTGTGATTTTCAGGAAATGAGTAAGGAAAGTGGCCTAAAGTGAACGAATAGTACGGTTACGAACTGGGGAAAGAGTCTGTGACACGCAACCGTTTAACTTTTTTAAAAAGAAGTAAAAAATATTACAAAAATTAAACTAAAGGGAAAAATATTATTTCGCCGTTGCCGGGGATCGAACCCGGGTCACCCGCGTGACAGGCGGGAATACTCACCACTATACTACAACGACCGTGATGATGCGCTTTTAAAATTTAAATTAATAAATAAACTATACATTGTAATTAACTATATTTTTTATATAAATATTATATTAAAATACATTTAATTATATTCCATTATAATTTCTTAAATGTAGTGTTAGTGTCAAATTTGGATATATTAATGTTAATTCAAAATAATCATTAAATAAATAATCTATAAATCAATATGTATACTATACTATAAAGTGATTAAATAGGTATATTTTTTTGCCCAATAAGATAAAAGTTTACTAAAGAGGCATAAAGCCTAACAAATATGTGGTACAATTCAAGTAAATGGCCAGCCCAAGAAATCTAGGGTCCAAATATACACACACCAATTCAAATGTTTTAACAATGGGTTTCATAAATTCAGCTCCAAGCCTACAGAAATTGAGAAATTACATAATTGCCCTTGAACTATCCCCTCCTTTCTAAAGTCTTCTGACTCTTCGGAACCCAGCCATGCCACCGCCAGCACCAATGTCAGATGGAGGAAAGATTAGCAAATCAGACCTGAGGCTTTGCCAAAAGCATGAATCATGCACTTATGGAGTTTGAGACAGTCCCAATGATGAATTAACACTTTTAGATCCAGGCGAAAAGAGACCTTGCTTTTTTATTTCTGATCAGATCTAGAGCCACCGATTACTGAGGATACTAGGGGTACCTAAAAAAACAAAAAGTCGTGAAGCTTCGCCTCTAGTAACAACAACATCTTCAAACTCCTTCCTCCCGACATTTATAGACAAGCTTCTTAGGACGTCGTAGTGAGAATAATCAGACTTTAAAGGCCCTAAAAACGGCTATGAAAAATACTCCAAAAGCTGAGGCTCCTACCAGTGGCCTTAGCAATCGATGGCTTCCCTGGTTAGAAATTCAAAGACTAAGTAGTTCAAAACTCACAGTGAGAGATGGAGCAGAAAAAGACAATTAAAATCGACAAGTGCATGAATAAGTATATTATTTATCATTTCATTTGAATTTTTCATTTGGAATTAATATTTGACTGACTTAAATGTTGGACAATTTTTGTTTCCATTCCTTCTTTCATTTTTTTAAAACCCTTATTTAAGATTTAATTTTATGTTACTTGTTTATGCTTTTAAATGAAGCAACGAAAGTTGTTTTCCTTAAAATTAAGCTCAAGTTTTAATAGTGAAAGACTGAAATAGTAACAAAAAATGATTAATCAAATGTGAATTATTCCAATTTTAATTCATAAAATTATTAACAATTAATGCTCCAACCCAATAATTAATTATGAAAGAACAAGGTTAAATATCTTAATTGCGAATCAAACTTTACCAATCTATTTTATTTTTATATTGGAATAAAGAATCACATCTAAAAGTTGATTTAATAAAATTATGTTTAGCTACATAATAGGGATAGTCTTTAATTATTTATAGTTCAAAATACTCGGATCCAAAACTTACCATTTCTCATTCTTTCAAAAAAATTGAAAAAAGCAACTAAACCACATCTGATTCGCTTAATAAAGTTATGTTTATAAATAATATAAAAAAATTATTTAAAATACTTTAATGTTGTAAGATCAAGTTTTATAAATTGATATAATTATTTATTTATTTTAAATGTTTCTATTCATAGTTTCGTTTGGTTAGATTCTACAATTTTAAGCAGTTCAGTAGATGTGTTGTGCCTTGTGAATTGCAGAAAGCGTTGGTCTAGTGGTATGATTCTCACTTGAGGTGCAAGAGGTGCCAAGTTCAATTCTCGTAATGCCCCCAAACAGTTAAACTGATGTTTTTCCTTTTTTTTAAAAACAAAATGCCCTCAGGTTCCAAGTAAAAACAACGCATAGATCCAAAGTGTCAAATTTCTATTTTGTTTCAGCTAAGTACAGATACAAAAAACATAAAAACAATCACCACCATGGTCCCTGGTTTTATGTAAACCAGTAAGAATCTTTTAAACCCAAACATCCTAAATAAATTAAACAACAATAATTGGTTAAAGCAGGAGCTTTCAGTTTCTATCATAAACAAATCCTAATTCTCAAACTATGTATTCATTCATTCTTTTTTGTTCAACGATCTCTCAGTTCCCCACTTTAAGTTACAGTATATTTAGGAGCATTTTGGTATGGTTTAGCTGTTTCTGCGCCATTTGCATCTGAATTTGGACATGACCCTTCAGTTGAATTGCCACAGATCCTTGGTTTTGAATCAACACCAAGATAATTTGTTAACACTCTTTTTACTCCAAAGCCACGACGGTGAGGCTTGTTGCTGTTGTTGGAGGTGGTAATGTTATGTAGAAATGGAGTTCTTTCTCCCCTTGCAGGACTAATAAGCGGTGCAGGTGAAAGGCTTGGTGTACTAAATGTTGTTTTGTATGGAGTGCCCGAGACAGGCACGGAGTAAGGGATTGAAACCTTCTTGTGTGTAATGACACTGACTGTGGAAACTGATAATTTGTCTGAATGTTTAGTTAAGTCATCCACATATAGCAAATCATCGATACGAGCCACAATGTTAAATGCCAAGCTCTCCAGAACTCTTGAATAGCTTTCAAGAATGGATTTTCCAACATCCTGAAATTTTCAAGACAGGTTATGTTAGTCTCAGGTTATGTTAGTCTGTTTGCATTTCAAAAATATAGAAATTCAATGTACTTGGCGATAAGAGAAATTTAACCTTGTTGAATTGGATTTTGCTGGTATCCAAGGTTGTCTGGCTTAGACTAGGGAACCGTTGCTTCAATGAAAGCAGGAGGCTTTCCGCTCTTTCTGCAAGTAGTTCCCTCTTATCTCCATCAACCATTAAGTCCTTGACAATCTCCCATGATGACCTTGCAGTGGATCGATTTGGATAAGTTGGAGGTTTCGAATGAGCTCTCCTTCGCCATACATATATTGCAGATTCCACACGATTTGCAATCTCTAGAGCAACATGCTCAGTGGATAGGTCCAGGCAATCGAGCAGGCACTCTGCAGAGAACTGATCTGAAGTAATATATCGGTATATGAGGTCTCCTAAACAAGCTTTCCCATTCTGAAAACAAATTGTAATGTCATAATGCATGTTAAAGTGATAAATCCATGACAGATATGAGAAATTTATAATGTGCTAGTCAATATATTGAAGCATAAATGTGTAACTTATAAGAAGTTCATAAGTAGCATACCTTTGGAAGTGCTTCCAAGTACGAGTCAGGAACATCCATTTCAGCTAAAGCAATGCTGTTGATTGCCATGGCAGCTTTTAGTATTTGATTTGTGCATTCACGTGTGTGGTTTAACTGCTTTCTCGAATTATCACTGAGACCACCAGCAGGGATACGGGGGACAGGCAGCCACCACTTCTCCTCTTGCCTTTGAATCGTTTTCCGGAAAGAGGCTGACCCATCTGCATCTGGGGCTACAATCCCTTGATCAACATACCAAAACTCTGCATTGGCAAAGCTATCTAATATTTCCTGCCATTGAAGTTAAAAAAATGCTAATGATTCAGATTAAACTCCTTCAGTTTAAAAATGCCCAAAAATAAACAGGCTATACTAAATCTTACAAGTAGCATATTGTCCAGTTTACGCAGAGCTGGGAGATTGATGAAAAGATCTGATCTTGGGCTGCAAGTCATGACCTTCAAATATGCAGATAAATAATTACTTGGGAAAAAAAAAAGAAAGGAAAAATAAATTGATTTCCAATAACCAAATTTTCACTTACAGATTTTTACTACATTTGGTGATTGTTCATGCTAGTTAAGGAAGATCAAATGTGGCAATACTTATTTATCAGCATGAGCATTCTTAATTGTTCACTTAGTAATTGCTGAAAATGATATAGAGAGGCCATATTTGGGAAATAAAGCTAAAAAGCTAGAGAAAATACAGCTTCACATTAAGTCTAGATAACTTGATATTTTGCTGAAGAATTTGTTACTGGTATGTTTATGTTTGTTCAGCTTAAGAACAGTGATTGTTCATGCTAGTTAAGGAAGATCAAATGTGGCAATACTTATTTATCAGCATGAGCATTCTTAATTGTTCACTTAGTAATTGCTGAAAATGATATAGAGAGGCCATATTTGGGAAAAAAAAGCTAAAAAGCTAGAGATAATACAGATTCACATTAAGTTGATATTTTGCTGAAGAATCTGTTACTGGTATGTTTATGTTTGTTCAGCTTAAGAACAGTGAGAAACTTATCACAGTCAGACAAATAGCTCAATTAAGCAATTTTGAATCCAGAGGAGTACTGAGCTTTCTCAGGTTCCAAACAGGGAAAATTCTACGATGAAAATTTTTTATAAATCCCATCATTTTTCCATGACATTCCTACATACATATTATGCAAATTATATTTATATAATTAATTTTGAATTAAGTTGACACTAGAATTGGACTCACCTCAAGCTTACTACCATCAGGAAATGTTTGCCAAGAGGGTATTAATTCCACAATGTGATCACCAACACAAAGAAGCCACTCCATCTCTCTTCTCCACATAGATTTCTTCTCCAGAGCCAATGGCTCCAATCTCCACAGTTGCCCAAAAATAGTAACTAGAAATTGCATAATCAAGATTAAAATTTAAACTGCAATGAAAATTAAAAATTGACGAACAGTACACAGAGAGAGTACATACCACAGAGGTTGGTAATAGCATTTGAGATAGCCATAGCTGTGCACACCCCTTTCCCAGACCCAGACATGTCTTCACCAAGCAACAATTTTGCAAACCTCTCCTTCATCATATCAATTTCTACACGAAAAAAAAAAAAAAAAGAAAAAGAAAAAGAAAGAAAGAAAGAAAAATGAGTTTTCAGGGGAAAAAATTTATAAAAGGGTTGAGTACCATGATTAACAAAGATATTTGAAATTCAAATTTCTACCTTTCAAGGTTTCAAAAATCTTACTTTATTTAAATTTTAAACAATAGAAGCATTTAAAGTTTGAAAATTTGAAAAAAAAAATTAAAAAGCAAAAGGAAAAACAGAACCACCGACCTGAAATCTTCGAGCTTAAGTTTTTGAACTTAGAATCATCTGAATGGGTTTTCTCTTGATCTTCATTTCCACCAGAAGCTATTAAGCTTTTGCACTCTCCAGCTTTCTTAATTGGCCAGCCTAAAGGAGATGGTGAATCACACCCCAAAGTCTTCACTCCCTCAGTAGAAGTAGTCTCGGAACTAGAGCTGCTGCTATTTCTTGAATCGGTCCCAGACTCAGTAACTGACTCAGACCTATCTTTTCTTTTCTCTAATCTTCCTCTAGAACTACCACTGTTACCATTCTTGTTCACCATACTATCCATTCTTGATTTAAAAAAGCAGAAATTTTTATGAAACCCCAAAAGCTCAGATTCTTGGAAGATTCAGTAAAAACATTTTCTTGAACTGATAGATTACAGATACCCCATAAATGATAAACCTAAAAGTTTAAAACATATTGATTTTTGAGGTGGGTCATGGTAGATTCAGGTGGTTGCTGTTAACACACATGGGTAATATATACGAATATGAGTGAGGTGAAACAGAGTAACTAAGATTTGGTTCTCTGTGTAGTTCTATTCTCTTTGCCTCTCTCTCTCTCTCTTTCTTTTCACTTGAAATTTGATTTTGAAGCACAAAACGGTAACTGCGAATAAGCACATGACATGGCTAACGTCTCCCTTTGTTTTTGCTTTTCTCTCTTCTCTCTCTCTCTCTGTCTCTCTCTTTCGATATCAGTCTCTGAGTAGAGAATACGTTCAAAATAATAATAAATTAGTAAAGGGTTGATGCCTCTGGGCGGACGTATGCGTCAATGGTTTTGAATTTACATTTTTACCCCATTTTTTAGTTTATTTTATCTATACACCATTTTAAAATTTTAAATGATGAATATTATATTCCTTTTAGTTTTAATAATCAAACTACTGGCTTCTCACACTGTTAAAAGTTTCACTCTATTAATTTGTTAATTTAGGGAAAGAGGTACAGGTGAAAATGTTTTTGCTATAATAGTGACAATTAACGATACGTTAAAATTGGCCGATAATATCATTTTATTGGTAAATAAAAAAGTAAATAAAAAAAATTTTATAATTTTTTTTTTAGGAAGAGAGATGAATCGAATATGAATTTATTATTCAGATTATATACGTACTTACTATTAAGCAATGTCTTGATACACAAAAAATATATATATATAATTGTTAATCACTATTTTGTTATCCATGCTAAATAAATCTTAAATAATATAATGAATTTTTTAAATGATTAAAATCTTCTCTAACATTATATAGATTTACCATAATTAAATTCTCTTGCCCCTTGATATGTTTAAAAGAAAACACTCAAGTTGTACAATATATTTTTTTAATAAATTTATCATAATAAATACTTTAAATTTTTAAGTCATTTTTAGATAGACTTATTTTTAAAAAAAAAATAATTTTATTTGAAATGAATGTTAAAAGCCTTGAAATCATATAATTACAACTCCATAGAAGTATAAAATATCACCTCTACTTATATTCACTTTTACCACTAATAAATATAAGGATTTAGTTACCATGATCAAATTGATTGCTACCATAAGTGAGAACAAAAACATTAGTTTTATCATTTTAGGTTTTTTTTTTCCCAATTATCTCTTTAGGTATTTGGACCTTATTAAATAAATACTTTCTTAATCCCTCACAAAAATGCAAAATTTTTCTTTAAAATGTGAAAACATTTTAATTGCATTAGATGAGCTTAAAGTTATAATAATAAAAAGTTACTTGATATGTCACTCCTTTAATATTTTAATATAAAAAGGTATTCAATGTGTAGGCCTTCAAATGTTAATTTGAAATTTATATTATATTATATTTGATATAAATAAACCTAAAATTTAAAATTCATTTGAAAATAAATTTTCATATTTCATATGATAAATTTTAAATATGAAATTAATTAAATTTTACATCGTTGTTTATGTTCATAATAACATTTTTAAATATTAAATATGTGATAATTTTTTAAAATATTCTTATATGATTGTATTTAATTGGCATAATTCAGTATTTTCACGCGAAAATTTTCTATGAAAAAATATATTATTAGGTGACTAATTTCAATAATGTTAAATATATTTGGTTGAAAATAAAAAGTCATAAGAAATTTTAAAACTATTATGTTTGGTTAAAATATAAGAAATATAGTAGATTATATTAATATCTCTAATTAATTTAGATTATATATATATGTACATTACTTAATAAATGTAGCACATACCAATTGTTCAAAAAATAAAATTAAAAAATCCAATTAGTGAAAATAATAGCATGTAAAAATCATATTTATCTAGATATTTCATATCAAATGAGGATATTAATATCTTTTTATTCTTTAATATCCAATTTTCATAAAAATATAATTTTCCTATCCATCAAGATAAGAAAATACTTTTTCTACATACATTAGAAACTAAGAATGGAGTCCACAAACTTAGGAACTTAATTGTCTAGAAAATATATCAATCAAACACCTTTGAGAGAAGAAATAGAAGGAAAAAAAAAGAAGAAGAAGAAGAAAAGAAATAAAGAAGGAAGAGACTCAGTGGGAAAAAAGAGGTGGAAGTGAGAATGAATATTTTAATAAAAAATTTTAGTAGTTTAAATTTTGCTGAATTTATTTAAATTCATATAATTGAAAATAAATATATTTTACATACCTAGCATAAAAATATAATATTTTAATTGAATTTCATAAAATTTTAGAGAATTCATTCTATATCAAATAAATATTTAATATTTTTCTTTCCACATTATATTACATAAAAATAAATTACATCAACTAAATTCAAGATAAATTGTCAATATTGAAATTGGAAAATGTTCAACAAAATAAAATATATTCTGTATAATATGACTTCAAAATCAGAACCTTCATAAATAATTAAAATAATATTTCAAAACTAATCATTAAAATCTTAAATTTTAAATTTTAATTAGAACCTAAAAAGTTAAAAGTTTCTAAATAGACGTCGTTTTAGAAAAAAAATTTTGTTCCAATTTATATGTTATTTTAGAATTTTAAGAAGGTATTTATTATTTTTTTTCTAATTTTATCCTTCATTTATTATCCACTAAATATTTTGCATTAATTACTTTTATTTCTCTACATCAAAATAAATAAAAAATATTTTAGTCTTTTTATTTTAGAATTATGACAATTTAATAACTTTATCAATCTATGTATCGAAACTTTAAATAACAAATATTATGAAACAGAGGGAGTATTATTTAGCATTATTGCTGCATTTTGGACTATTGAGTATTTATATCAACCATTAAATGCCAACACCTTAATAACCACAATGCACAGTTGATAATCTAAATATATATATTTATAATAACTAATATTATTTATTTATAAATATATCTGTTAGTGAATGCTAAGCTTTAATTACCTTTGGCTCCAACAATTATGTATTTATTGCATTGAAATTTAGTTGCAATTATTCAACATTTATTTGTTCACCTATAAGACTTATATACAAAAATTGATAAAGCAGGTGGGTTAGGTTGAAGTTAAGAAATGAATTGAAGATGGGTTTGAATATATACTTGAATTTCTATTTGATCTTAAGTTAATTAACTTGTGCGAGTTGAATTATAAATGTTTTTTTTAGATGTTAGTGTTTTGCCTTATGCACCAGAAGATGTTGAATGGGTGACAAATTAAAATTTAAAAAATGAAGATTAGAGAAGAAGACAAAGAACATAAGAAATTTATAGTGATTTGGGTATAATCAATCTTACGTTTGCTCCATAACCTCAAATGGGTATTTTCATTATATTTTTTTGCAATGAAATTTTCCAAGTTCACTTCTAACTTAGTATTTTTTTTTTGCTCACAACAAACCTTACAAATGTTTTCCAAAGCTCTCACTTAACTTTTGCGAGTGTTTTTTCAAGACTTATACTGAGATAACAAGAGTTTATTAGGTTCACTTCCAATCTAACAAGTATTTTTCAAAGCTAACACACAACCATTAAGCAATAAAAGCACTTACAACAAACACAAAGAGCTTAAAATAAATAAATAAGGCTCAAGTATTAAATTTTCAAGAGTTTAGCCACTTATAAGATTGTTCCGCTACATTTAAAGTCTTTGAAGAGAGTATATATAGTTTTCCACCTTCAAATGGCAGTTACAAATGATTGATAAAAATACCATCCTTGCATTGCTTGAGTTGTAGGAAGATTTTGATCTCGCTTATCATGCTCATCTCAAATTCTCTAGTTATACATTTAGTAAAATTCTCACAAAAATGTTTATTAGTAGTACCAAAAACAACATCATCAACATAAATTTTAAAATTAGTATATCATTATTGTGCTTTTTAACGAAAAGTGCAATGTCAATCTTACCTTTTATAAAATCATTTTTCAAAAGAAATTAACTAAACCTTTCACACCAAACTCTAAGGGCTTGTATCAATTCATACAAGACTTTAGTTAATTTATAAACATGATTTAAAAACTCGGTAGTTGCTCAACATAAACTTCTTATTCTTTAGAAGCTCCTTGGTGTACTTTGATTGATTGATGAAAATACCATCCTTATTGTAACACCTTAGATGTTCCTAGATCATTAGAGACCAAGAAGTAGCTCGGGATTAATTAGAATAGGAGGATTGAGAAAGGAAAATAGAAAATTAGGAACTAAAACCCTAATTTAGTAGGGGCCTACCCTGAAAATTAAAGTACAATTTGGTTGATAGTTATTTATAGTGAGTACATTGGAAATTAAATGGGAATTAGGGATTTAAAGTTAAGTAAAATGTACTTAAAAGAAAGGAAAAAGAAATAGAAGGACTAAAGAGCAATTAAGAAAGATTTAGTAGACAATTAAAAAAAAGATAAGAAAAGACGCTTATAAGAAATTGTGAAAAGAAAAAAAATAATAAAATAACAAGCTAAGTGGAGGTGGCCGGATTTGTTTAAGCAAATCATTTTTAACCAATCATTTGTTAACATCATTTCTCGCTGGATAAGAACAAAATTATTATACGACTTCATATTTTTATATCTCTATTTATTCTCTTCATCTTCCAATAAAAAAAAATATACTCTTAAGAATAAAAAAAAAATACCTTGAGGGGGGAAGCATTCGGTTATTCAAATTTTCAAGGAAATAAATTAAATTTGGGATAAGAAAATTAAAGCCCAAGCTTTTTAATTTTATATATATATATATATATATATATATAGTTTTTCTTGGTTAACGTTGAGCTTATTATTGGATTTCTTTATTGGAGTCTCTCGGCTATCTTTGAGGAAAATAACAGAAATTGATAATTAATTCTAAATATATAAAAAATAGATTTTATTGATTATTTATTGGATTTTGTTGGTAGGAGCTTCTGCTATGACTTAGGAAATAAGTAAAATTAGTTTTAAATTCTAAATGGACATGAAATAAGTTTGATTAGGTATTAGGATGGGTGAATTGAACTTCGGGTGCTTGAATTTCAAATGAAACTGTTGATAAGGGAAGATGAGGGTTTTGGTTATTTGGTAGGAAATTAGGGGAGATTTAATTAATTTAAATTCTTGATTTAGTGAGTGTAAAATAGAATTAATTAAGTGAAATAATGATTAAATTGGGAATTAGAGATTTAAATCGATAAAATTTAATTTGGATTAGGATAATAATATATTCAACCAATAGAGAAAATTTGAAATAAAGTTCTATAATTTTAATTGAGTGCAAAATAAGTTTAGTTAGGTGTTTAAATAGTGATTTAATATTAAAGCCTTTAAATTACTTGAATTAAACTTAAATTGCAATCAAGGTTTAGTTATGACTTAAAGGAGGGAGATGAATTTATTTGGATATAATTAATAGAAAATAGGCCTAATTATGTGAGCTAATAATTATAAATATGTTAAATTAATTCTCAGTATAATATATGAAATTTTAATTTACAAGGATTAGATTTTAAGAAGAATTAAGGTAGTCAATAAAATAAATAGTTTATTAAATCATTTGTATATATTTAATATTTGTAGCACCTAGAGGGGAATCAAGGGAAGGAAATTCAGGGTGAGTGTGACCACCTGTTTTGTTTTGCTATAAGGAAGAAGAAACTAAGGATTGGAGCACATTTTATCAAAGGTAAGTGATTAATATACTATCATTGTTGGTATTTGAAATCGCAAGCCATTATTCTTTGTTAACCAACTTGAAATTGCATTTTAATATAACTAAAACTTCATATTGACCATGAGTTATATTGTAAATTCCAACCATTTTATTTGTGAATTTTATTCAAACCTCCATCTGTATTATATTTGAGTATTTTTATATGTTCAACGATATTTCTATAAGAAAACTATATATTACACTTGAGATTTTAATACTATACAATGAGTTTTCTAAAATGAATTATAAGTTTCAAGTTTTGATGATGTATTATGAGATTTATTATTATAACAAGACTATGAGATTACTGGAATATTTAATAAATTTCAAGTATTGAAATATATTGATTTTAAATATTTAATACAAGACTAATTTAATGTAGTTTGTATTTATTACGAGCTTATATTGATTTTATTATGTGATTATTATGACTTTGAATGAGCTGAAATCCCCTGGCCGATGATGGGTAAATTATCAGATATTGTGTATATTGTACTCATGGATGGTGTATAGCATCTGACCTATTGCTATGAGGAGTATAAATTCCAAACCATGGACTTGATCAGTCTCATATTTAACACGAGCTATAACGAAAACTCTTATGAGCCTATTACGAGATTATAAGCCAATTTCTGTTCTCAGTTTTTATATGTTTTATCACGAGCAAAATTATATAGTTTTCACAATATTTACTATGAATTATGAGATTATGAGAAGCTTTTATGTACATTGTATGATTAAATAATGGGTTAATTTTATTATGAATATTTATAAAGTTTTCATGCATTATTTCTTAAATTTTAATTCCTAAAATGACTTTATAAAATACAAGTTTCATTTTCATATTATAAGTTTCTATTTTGCATATATAAGTTACATATTACTAGCTCACAAGAAGTTTCTATTTTTTAAATGTATGAGTTATGTTTTATAAAATTTGAGCTAATTTCTATTGTAAAATTATTATATGATTATCTATAGATTTATCTTTTGCTATGAGTTTTGCTTTCCAATTATTACCTAATTATAAGATAAACATCTAGAGTATGCTATAATGTGTACGACAAGTATTATCCTTGCTAATTAATATTGATTACCTAGCCTAGTAATATATGATAGTATATTTTTTACTCACTGGGTTTATACTCACCCCATTCACTAAAATTTTTACAAGAAGCTAGAAGTTGTCAAGTAAAGCTCAAGTTTCTTCTTCACTTGAAGCTATAATCAAAGCTGAAGTAAAAATTTCATTTTGGATAAATATATAAATAATTTTTGTATGTAAATATTTGGCTAGCTTTTGCATCAATGCTTCATGTGTATAAAAATATTTTAGAATGCTGATTTGTACAAAAAATTGTAAATAATTTAAATATGTCTATATTATATTATGTTGATTATTAGGAGACTTAGAAATTTCATTCAAAGAAGTTAAGGTTATAAGGAGGAAAATAGAAATGTTGTTATTTGCAGGTTGTGATTTTGGGATATAATACATGTATAGTTAGCACTATGCCATATTTCAGTAAATTGGAGATATTAACTGGGTTCTATAGACTTTCGATAGCTTTAAACCTACCCATGCCCTAGGACTGTTATATCCCCAAAGTAGGATGTGACACTTGCATTACTTGATTTGTAAGAAGAGTTTGAGCTCACTTATTATACTCATCAGTAGTACCAAAAACAATATCATCAACGTAAATTTGAACATTAGTGTATCATTATTGTGCTTTTTAATAAAAAGTGCAATGTCAATCTTACCTTTTATAAAATCATTTTTCAAAAGAAATTAACTAAACCTTTCACACCAAACTCTAAAGGCTTGTATCAATCCATACAAGACTTTAATTAATTTATAAACATGATTTAAAAACTCAATGGTTACTCAACATAAGCTTCTTCTTCTATAAAACTTAATATCCATTTGAAAAGTTTAAATTCATATGATATGCATATGAAAGAAGAATATTAATGGCCTCTAATCTTGCTATCGGAGCAAATATTTTATCATAATCAATGCCTTCCTTTTGATTATACCATTTGGCAACCAATCAAATTTTATTTCTAGTGATGGAATCATGCTCATCTAACTTGTTTCTAAACACTTATTTACATCCAATAATAAGATGATTCTTAAGTCTAGAAACAAGTTCCTAAACTTTGTTTCTCTCAAATTGATTAAGTTCTTCTTGTATAGCAATCACCTAACAATCATTATCAAGAGCCTCATCAATAATCCTTACCTTAGTTTGAGAAACAAAATTAAAATTATTATCTAAGGCCCTAAATTGAGATTGAGTACTTGCATTCTTTGATGTTTCACCAATGATAAACTCCTTTGGATGGTTATGGGGTACTTCCACTCTTTTGGGAGTTCTTAAAGATAATCTTCTTCTTATTGAGGTTAGGCTTCAATATCTTGTTAATTCTCCTCATTCCCTTCCTCTTCTTTTGAGTTGTCATCAATTTTAAGCTTCTCAAATTCACCTACAAGATCATCGATAAAAGTATCTTTCCCAAGGTCAAACTTACTTAATTCATCAAATGCAATATTCATTGACTCTTCAAAAACCAAAAACTTTTTATTAAAGATCCCATAGGCTTTATGAGAGGTGAAATAAGCCAAAAATATGCCCTCATCCATTTTTGGATGTAAATTTCCCAAGGTTTTCATTTGTGTTCAATCAGCATTTGCAACTGAATGCTATAAGATATGAAATCTTGGGTTTTCTTCTATTCCATAACTCATAAGAGGTTTTGTTTAAAATAGGCCTTTTGTCAAATCTATTTGCAATATAACATGAAGTATTGACAACTTTTGTCCAAAAATATGTGGGAAGGGTAATGCTCATTAAGCATAGTTTTAGCCGTCCCCATTAAAATTTTTATTTTCCCTCCTACAATACCATTTTATTGTGGTGTTTTAGGAGCCAAAAAGTTATCAGGAATTCCATGTTCTAAACAAAATTATTCAAAATGTTCATTTTCAAATTCCTTCCCATGGTCACTTCTAATTTTTGAAATGAAATAGCCTTTTTCATTTTGAACACATTCTGCAAAATTTTTAAAAGCATCAAAAGCATCACTCATATGATTTAAGAAACAAATCCAAGTAATCTTCAACTAACAAATATGCATAGTGTTTTTCACCCAAACTAGCAATCCTACAAGGTCTAAACAAAGCCATATATATAAATTAAAGAGGTCTAAAATTACTTATGTTAGAGGAATTGCCTTAAGGGAAAGGAGCCATTTTTAGGAAGGTTATGGAACGAGTTTTGGTGCTTACGATTAGAATGGCTATCATTCAAAAATTGATTCGTGATGTGAAAAATGATTTCAGGAGTCACCACCCTAACTTATTTTTAAAATGGAAAAATTAAGGAAACACCGATTTGTGACTCCAATTCATTAATTTCAATTAATTGACTTGCCCAATGATAAAATCTACTATCCTTGAACTAAGTTGAGCCTGGATACTAGATTTTTTATTTTTAAATAATCTCAATTTGGCTCTTAAGTTTAATTTGATTTTAAAAATAATGTCATGGATGACAAGTATTAAATGACAATTATAAGATGCATGAACATGGTATAATATGAATGCATAGGAAAATCAAAAGCAAATAAAGTAAATACCCACCGATTAAGGAGAGTGTTCCCTCTAGTCCTTATGGATTTCTAGAGGAACCACATAATCGCTCCTTAATTCCAAATTAACTAATTACATAAATTAATTTAATGGGGCTCTAGCCTTTATAGATACTAAGAAGACCATAAAATCCCTTAAAAATATACAAATATGATAAATGATTACATTGAAAATAAAAGGGAAAGGGGATTAATGGAGATTTAGATATTCTAACAAGATTTTGGTAAGAGGAGAGCATCGGACTATAGCGGTGTCACGACCCATCTTTGAGCCGCAACTATCCTAGGGCATAGGGAGACATAAGGTCACCTAAACCCGTAGAACAACCTATAACTCATAAACTATTACCATCACGTTACCCTTAACCCAAGATCGTAGCCATAATTCCCATGTAATAGTCATTCAATGTCTAAATTCATTTTCATACTTATTACTTTTGAACTCCATTTTCCAGTATACTAATTGCAACTTAAGTGAGTGTTAATCATACATCTGGGCTATAGTAAGATAATACCCAACCACACATATTAATGATACTCTAAGTTATATCATTATTACAGACTTTTGACAAAACATGGAGCTCTAGAGTGAAACATCCAAAATTATAACAAAATATATACATGATGATACCCAAAATCAGCAACGCAATTTCCAAGCGGAGATGCAGAACTTGGAATTTACCTTGCCAAACCGTCTACTGATCCTGAAAATAAATAACAACTATGGGGTGAGACAAAGCTCAGTGAGTACATAATAAAGCTGTATAAAATAAACAAGTGGTAGGTGGTTTAGTAATAATTTCTTATAGCAATGAAGTGAAACGGATCAAGAATCATTCTTATGGAATAGTTTTCCATATACAGTAATTATTGCATTTTTAGCAGAATATTTCCTTTATGGAAACGGTGTGTTTCCCACATTATCATTATCACTTGAGTGGCGGCTTACGCCTTGCTCACTCCCATTTCAGTCACACGTACAACTGATCGGGTCGCACGTACTGGGGGCCATAAACCCTTCCCAGCTAGGGTTCGGATACTCTTTACCCTATCCGCAGGTTCATTACCATTGTGCACAATGTCTGATGTATTGCCCCACATCAGAAGGGTATTCTGCTTGCCACGATATCATTAAAACATTTTTCCTTTTCATCCATGAAATAATTCAATGGATAATATATCAATAAATAATCAAAATTCCCATCATTGATCATATTGGGAAAAGAAGCAACAAGGTTCATGTGGCCAAGTGCCATAAGGGATATTTAATTCAATAATTGGTAAAGCATATCATGCATGCCAAAGAATTGCAATGCATTTTAATTAGAAAAGTGATCCAATATTTAGACTTATATTTAAAGCACAAGAAATATAATATTACAATGGATAATATATAATATCAATTGGGTTGTCATTATTGATCATACTATAAGATCAAACAATATAGACTCATTTGGCCAAGTGCCATAAAGAAATGTTTGGTTCACTTTGGCTCAATAATCAAGGAAGTATTATATCAACGGTTCAATATTCAATAAGCAGATTAAGCTTATCAAGAAATCAAGATTGTGGAATATCAATGAGTCATTCAACTTTTCAAGGCATAGAAACAATTCAACCATTAAGGTTGGAACAATAAAGGTTCAAGTATATGAAACAAGGAATATTATATTATTAAGTACTCACCTCTTGCTCCTTTGCTCCTATACTGATAGTTCTAATGCAGAGTATAACAAGGCTCCTCGGTATCCCGAGCAATGCCTTTACCTTTCGATTCTACAAATACACCCAAATAATCATACATTAATTCCTACTCCTTTAACTTGCTAATCTCATTCTAACTCAACTTAACATTAACTTCCTACTACTAATCACCAAACACATTCCAATACATTAAACAATAACATACATAAACACATTAATTATTTAATCATTTTATTTCAAAATCCCATGTTGTCCAAATCCTTTCATTAAAATAATTAGGTTCCTTTTCCTTCCTAATTCCTTAATTAAATTTTATGTTTATCAAATTAATGCTTAAACAATCAACATTCATTCACCCATTGAAACTATCCTCTTCCAATTCTCATAAACCCTAACTTTACCGAATTGGGATGATTTGGGGAAAACCCAAAATTACTCAATCAAATCTCAAATTGATCTTGCCAAGATAAAATTAATGTTATGCAAAGCCTACCATAACAATCAAACATCAAACTACACTTCACATTACATACTTTCCTTATATCATGCATTATGCCTTCAAGAATTTCAATTTTTGAATAAAATTTCTAAATTCAAATTTTACATTTTTAAACCACTTTTCAACATCCCAAATAAGCTTAGATATTGTTAAAAAAAAATTTGGACACTTCCCCTAAAATTCCTAGTTTGACCGAACCTTATGCAAATTTCTCTTCATTGATCTTTCATGCTTCCCTTGTTATTATTTACCTATTAAACCCCAAATCCTTAACCCCAATTCTCATATTTCATCACTTAACATGCCAAACTAACTCCTCTTCAAATCATTCCACTAAAATCCAATTATATAAATCAAAAGAAAAGGAATAATTGCTAACAATTTATCATACTTAGGCTAAGGAAAGAAAGGAATCACTTAAGCAATAAATCTCACCTTGAAATGCTCCAAATTTAGCTCTAAGTTGAAGAACAAGTTGGGAGGTTTTGAGTCTTTGGTGAGGGTGAAATTTTTGGTGTAGGTTACAAATGAAATGGTTTAACACAATTTCATTTTATATACAAATAAAATCAATGGTGGTGATTTAATCACACAAAATCAATGGTCACATTTTTACTTGAAATGGAGGGCTAAGATTGATCAAGATGGATGGTTGAGATGGCCCTTAGGTGTATGGTGACTAAGCATCAAAATAATGAACACCATCATCACCAAAGTGAATATAATCATGGTGATGGAAAAGTAGGAGGCTTAGGTGTAAAGTTGGCATAAATCAACACATATGGCTAACTTAATTCCTTTCTCATCCTAACCCCTAATTAACTTGTTCTAACCATTCTTTAGTCAAGTTCCACCAAAATTTGAGGCCTTAGGGGCGGCCACTCTATGGGCTTGGGCTTTGAGTTCAAAAGCCCATTAACAAGCTCACCCGAAAACGTTTCCCGAACTTAAAATTTTTTCATAACTTTTTCCTTTCCCTTTCACTTGGCATTTTAAATCTTACCTTCCCATATCATAATAAGCCTAAACTAAGCCATATTGCCTAAAATTAATTTAATAAAACATACAATAAATATTCCTATCTCATAAATGTACACACTCAAGCACTTAGCATCAACAAGAGTTTCTGTCATCCTATCACTATGTCATTGATACTATACCCAAAAATTTATATTTTATGGTATTATTATAACTCTGATGAGCTATGGAGACCTTGGGTATTACATTCTACCCCCCTTAAAAAAAAATTCGTCCACGAATTTTAAAACTTACCCATTATTGAACAAATGCGGGTACCGTTGTAGCATATCATTCTTGCTTTCCCATGTGCATTCCTCTACATTGTGGTTACACCATTGGACTTTTACTGTTGGTACTTCTTTGTTTCTCAGTTTCTTTATTTGTCGATCCAGGATGGCAATTGGAACTTCTTCATAAGAAAGGTCTTTGTCAATCTCAATATGTTGGGGTTGCAATATGTGCGATGGATCAGATACATACTTTCTCAACATCGACACATGAAACACTGGATGTACATGTTCCAATGCAGGTGGTAGTGCTAACTTATATGAAACTTCTCTGACTCTACCGAGAATCTCGAAAGGTCCAACAAATTGAGGAGATAGTTTTTCCTTCTTGCCAAATCTTATTACTCCCTTCATTGGTGAAACTTTCAAGAATACATGGTCCCCCATGGCAAACTGAATATCCTTCCTCTGAAGATCGGCATAGTTCTTATGACGACTAAAAGCAGTTTTTAATCTCTCCCGGATAACCTTTACCTTTTCCATTGCTTCTTTTACCATATCAGGGGCTTCCAAATATTTATCACCAACCTCCATCCAACAGATTGGGGATCGACACTTTCTACCGTATAATGCTTCGTAAGGTGCCATTCCTATAGAAGAATGATAACTATTATTGTATGCAAATTCAACAAGCGAAAGGTGCTTATCCTAGCCACCTCCAAAGTCTATAACACACATGCAAAGCATATCCTCCAATGTCTGAATTGTCCTCTCAGACTGCCCATCAGTCTGCGGATGGAAAGCGGTGCTGAAGTCGAGTTGTGTTCCCAATGCCTCTTGTAGTCGTTGCCAAAATCCCGAAGTAAATTGAGTACCTCGATCCGAAATAATTGAAAGTGGAACTCCATGCAATCTTACTATGTTATCCATATAAATACGAGCATAATCAACTGCTGTATACGTGGTCTTTACTTCGATAAGGTGTGTTGACTTTGTCAATCGATCCACAATGACCCAGATGGAGTCATAACCTTTCATCGTCTTGGGTAATCCCACTACAAAATCCATGGTAACACGTTCCCACTTCCATTCTGGCAATTTTATCTCCTGAAGTAATCCAGAAGGTCGTTGATGTTCGAACTTCACCTGCTGACAGGTAAGACAAGAGGCAACAAAATTTGCTACGTCCTTCTTTAATCCTGGCCACCAATATGAACCTTTTACGTCGTGATACATTTTGGTGGCACCCGGGTGTACACTATAAAGGGTCTGGTGCGCTTCCTTCAAAATTTTCTCTCTCAGACCTTCTACATTCGGCACACAAAACTGATTGCCACATTTCAGAACGTCTTCTTCCACCCTGAACTCTAGAGCTTGCCCCTTTTCTAAATCTTCCTTGATTTTTACCAAATGAGGATCTTGACTTTGAAAAGTCTTGATTTCATCAATAAGCTTCGGCTTTACTTGGAAGTAAGCTAACAATACTTGTGAGTCACTTACCTCCATTGCAAGCCTTCATCAAACATCCGCTTCACCTCTCTCACCACCGGTCTCCTTCGTCCCTCTATGTGAGAAAGGCTACCCATAGATTTTCTACTAAGAGCATCTGCAACAACATTGGCTTTACCAGGGTGATAGAAGATTTGACAATCATAATCCTTAAATAATTCTACCCATCGCCGCTGTCTCAAATTTAAATCCCTTTGCTTTAAAATATACTGAAGGCTCTTATGATCAGTATAGATCTCACACTTCTCCCCATATAAATAATGTCTCCATATTTTTAAAGCAAAGACTACCGCTGCCATTTCTAGATCATGAGTAGGGTAGTTCACCTCATGTCTCCTCAATTGCCTAGATGCATAGGCAATAACCTTCCCATTTTGCATTAATACACACCCTAAGCCAACTCTTGAGGCATCACAGTATATAGCAAAACCTTCATTCCCATCAGGTAAGGCTAATACTGGAGCTAAAATCAAGAAATCCTTAAGCTTTTGGAAACTGTCTTCGCAAGCTTCATCCCACTTATACTTAACTTGCTTCCTAGTAAGCTTTGTTAATGGTGCCGCTATCTTGGAGAAGTCTTTTATGAATCGGCGGTAGTAACCTGCTAATCCCAAGAAACTCCTCACCTCTGTAACTGTTGTGGGTCGAGGCCAATTTGTTATCGCTTCCACCTTCTTAGGGTCTACCTTGATTCCTTCCTTACTCACCACATGTCCAAGGAAACATACTTGTTCCAGCCAAAAGTCACACTTTGACAACTTGGCGTAAAGCTTATGTTCCCTTAGAGTCTGTAACACCATTCTTAATTGTTTTTCGTGATCCTCCTTACTCTTTGAGTATTTCAAGATATCATCAATAAACACGATTACAACCTTATCCAAGAAAGGTTTGTATACTCAATTCATCAGGTCCATGAAAGCTGCTGGGGCATTGGTCAATCCAAACAGCAAGACAGTGAATTCATAATGACCATATCTTGTTCTGAATGCAGTCTTACAAACATCCTCGCCTCGAATCTTTAGCTGATGATATCCTGATCGTAAATCAATTTTCGAGAAGTACTTAGCCCCTTGTAACTGGTCGAATAAATCATCAATCCTTGGTAAAGGATATTTATTCTTCACAGTCACCCTATTCAACTGCCTATAGTCAATACACAATCTAAGAGATCTATCTTTCTTTTTGACAAACAAGACTGGAGCGCCCCACGGAGAACTACTCGGTCTAATGAAGCCCTTATCAAGTAAATCTTGCAACTGAACTTTCAATTCCTTTAACTCTAAAGGTGCCATCTGGTAGGGCGGTATTAATATCGGTTGAGTTCCAGGTAGAAGCTCAATTGAAAACTCAATTTCTCTATCTGGGGGTATCCCTGGCAACTCCTCAGGAAAGACATCCGAAAAATCTTCTACGACAGGTATCTTCTTAAGGTCACTATTTTCCTTATTAACATCCACTACCTGTGCTAGATATGCTTGACATCACTTCCTTAACATCCTTTTTACTCCCATAGCCGAAATAAGACTTATAGGCAAATCACTCTGATTCCCCTGAAATCTAAACTTCTGCCCATATTCTCCCTTAAAATCAATTCCTTTACCCCAACAATCTATTCTAGCATTATGCTGGGACAACCAATCCATACCTAATATAACATCAAATCCTAACATCTCTAGCTCAATTAAATTCACAAGAAGTTTTCTACCTTCAATTTCAACCACACAATCTGCATGCATTCGATCTACTGTCACCTTATCTTCTAATGGAGTGCTTATGATCAAAGGTTCATGCATAACTTCCTTATCTCTTCCTAATCTTCTAGCACAATGTGGTGAAACAAAAGAGTGCGTCACACCCGAATCCAACAAACAATTAGCACCTACTGACTGGGTCAGGGGCTTCCTTTGTCAGGGCTTCCCCTTCTTCTTCCCCTGAAAATTCTGGTGGTTTGAATTTCTTCATGTCATGCACCATAACTCCTTCCTCCGGTAACATTCGTCTCCTCACTCTACGTGGTGCTCGTGGTAAAATGGGAGGTGCGTCATCCTCTTGTGGTGCAGGTGGTGGTGGAACTTCCTAACATTGTCGCCTTAAGTCCAAAAGTTCTTGCCTCATCGCTTCACATTCTTGTCGTAATGCTTCCATATCCTCTGGTGGTCTTGGTCTTACACTACTCGCGACACTTTGCCATGATCGGGAAGATTCCTGATCAATATTCTGAACAGACATAGCATCAGATACTGCATCTGGGATGAGGCTATCAGCTTCCTAGGATCCTTGTCCCTCTGGCTGAGCGATCCGGTAGGGCAACATCTATGCCAAACTAATATGCATAGCGTCATTTGCCCTTCAAAATCTTGATATTCAAGATACACAAAAATTATACATACACATTAATCATCAATTCACTTTACTCACATTATCCCATATTCATACATATACCATTTGGCCATTGTACATAATTCACAGAGCAAAATCATTATCACATAATAACCATTTTCATATAAACATTGCAACACCTTCATTATTATTTCTTTGTTCTATAAACATACACACATATGTACAAGTACTACATAGCTGTAGCATTCTTTTAGTTATCCTAAGTTTAGATCATTCCTAACATTTTTTTTTTCTTTATACACATAAGCACACTATGCCCAAAATGTGATCATGGTCTACCTACCCATAATCTATCCCCTATTCCTCATATTCCCTCTGATCATTAGAGGCCTCTTCCTCTCCTGGTCCTACTTGCCTACGGGCCGTAGACATCATAGATGAGGATAGCAAACGTCTCCTCACTGGACATCTCTCCTCAGAGTGGTCGAATCTTCCACATGCAGCACACAGATGCTCGGGAAATCCTGGCATCAAATCTCTAAGAGGTGGAATCGGTCTCGCCCCTGGGTTCCTACACCTATTGTTAATCCTTGCCAGCTCCCACTTCAAACTCCTCACTGTCCTCCTCAGGCTAAATACTTCATTCCGCAACATATGAAGCTCTCTCATAATCTCTTCATTCTTAGTCTTCATCCTAACTACCCAAATAGGATCAGGATCCTCCTCTGGATCATTCTCCTCTGAATTAGGATAAGTAACTGAGGTTGCATCAGATATATCTCTCTCCTCAACAGGGTTACGAACCCCCGACATCTACACATTACCAAGCACAAGCAACATTTCACAACTTATGAATATTATATAACAACAACATATAAAATTCCACAAATATCACAGAAAGAGGATAACTTAATATATAATGTTGACGCGGATCTAACGTAACGGGATACTTTACTGACGACAATGAATCCTATGCTCCATGTTTTAGCTTATACCTAAAAATAGGCAAAAGACTCAAATCTTCGCTCTGATACCACCTTTGTCACGACCCATCTTTGAGCCGCAACTATCCTAGGGCATAGGGAGACATAAGGTCACCTAAACCCGTAGAACAACCTATAACTCATAAACTATTACCATCACGTTACCCTTAACCCAAGATCGTAGCCATAATTCCCATGTAATAGTCATTCAATGTCTAAATTCATTTTCATACTTATTACTTTTGAACTCCATTTTCCAGTATACTAATTGCAACTTAAGTGAGTGTTAATCATACATCTGGGCTATAGTAAGATAATACCCAACCACACATATTAATGATACTCTAAGTTATATCATTATTACAGACTTTTGACAAAACATGGAGCTCTAGAGTGAAACATCCAAAATTATAACAAAATATATACATGATGATACCCAAAATCAGCAACGCAATTTCCAAGCGGAGATGCAGAACTTGGAATTTACCTTGCCAAACCGTCTACTGATCCTGAAAATAAATAACAACTATGGGGTGAGACAAAGCTCAGTGAGTACATAATAAAGCTGTATAAAATAAACAAGTGGTAGGTGGTTTAGTAATAATTTCTTATAGCAATGAAGTGAAACGGATCAAGAATCATTCTTATGGAATAGTTTTCCATATACAGTAATTATTGCATTTTTAGCAGAATATTTCCTTTATGGAAACGGTGTGTTTCCCACATTATCATTATCACTTGAGTGGCGGCTTACGCCTTGCTCACTCCCATTTCAGTCACACGTACAACTGATCGGGTCGCACGTACTGGGGGCCATAAACCCTTCCCAGCTAGGGTTCGGATACTCTTTACCCTATCCGCAGGTTCATTACCATTGTGCACAATGTCTGATGTATTGCCCCACATCAGAAGGGTATTCTGCTTGCCACGATATCATTAAAACATTTTTCCTTTTCATCCATGAAATAATTCAATGGATAATATATCAATAAATAATCAAAATTCCCATCATTGATCATATTGGGAAAAGAAGCAACAAGGTTCATGTGGCCAAGTGCCATAAGGGATATTTAATTCAATAATTGGTAAAGCATATCATGCATGCCAAAGAATTGCAATGCATTTTAATTAGAAAAGTGATCCAATATTTAGACTTATATTTAAAGCACAAGAAATATAATATTACAATGGATAATATATAATATCAATTGGGTTGTCATTATTGATCATACTATAAGATCAAACAATATAGACTCATTTGGCCAAGTGCCATAAAGAAATGTTTGGTTCACTTTGGCTCAATAATCAAGGAAGTATTATATCAACGGTTCAATATTCAATAAGCAGATTAAGCTTATCAAGAAATCAAGATTGTGGAATATCAATGAGTCATTCAACTTTTCAAGGCATAGAAACAATTCAACCATTAAGGTTGGAACAATAAAGGTTCAAGTATATGAAACAAGGAATATTATATTATTAAGTACTCACCTCTTGCTCCTTTGCTCCTATACTGATAGTTCTAATGCAGAGTATAACAAGGCTCCTCGGTATCCCGAGCAATGCCTTTACCTTTCGATTCTACAAATACACCCAAATAATCATACATTAATTCCTACTCCTTTAACTTGCTAATCTCATTCTAACTCAACTTAACATTAACTTCCTACTACTAATCACCAAACACATTCCAATACATTAAACAATAACATACATAAACACATTAATTATTTAATCATTTTATTTCAAAATCCCATGTTGTCCAAATCCTTTCATTAAAATAATTAGGTTCCTTTTCCTTCCTAATTCCTTAATTAAATTTTATGTTTATCAAATTAATGCTTAAACAATCAACATTCATTCACCCATTGAAACTATCCTCTTCCAATTCTCATAAACCCTAACTTTACCGAATTGGGATGATTTGGGGAAAACCCAAAATTACTCAATCAAATCTCAAATTGATCTTGCCAAGATAAAATTAATGTTATGCAAAGCCTACCATAACAATCAAACATCAAACTACACTTCACATTACATACTTTCCTTATATCATGCATTATGCCTTCAAGAATTTCAATTTTTGAATAAAATTTCTAAATTCAAATTTTACATTTTTAAACCACTTTTCAACATCCCAAATAAGCTTAGATATTGTTAAAAAAAAATTTGGACACTTCCCCTAAAATTCCTAGTTTGACCGAACCTTATGCAAATTTCTCTTCATTGATCTTTCATGCTTCCCTTGTTATTATTTACCTATTAAACCCCAAATCCTTAACCCCAATTCTCATATTTCATCACTTAACATGCCAAACTAACTCCTCTTCAAATCATTCTACTAAAATCCAATTATATAAATCAAAAGAAAAGGAATAATTGCTAACAATTTATCATACTTAGGCTAAGGAAAGAAAGGAATCACTTAAGCAATAAATCTCACCTTGAAATGCTCCAAATTTAGCTCTAAGTTGAAGAACAAGTTGGGAGGTTTTGAGTCTTTGGTGAGGGTGAAATTTTTGGTGTAGGTTACAAATGAAATGGTTTAACACAATTTCATTTTATATACAAATAAAATCAATGGTGGTGATTTAATCACACAAAATCAATGGTCACATTTTTACTTGAAATGGAGGGCTAAGATTGATCAAGATGGATGGTTGAGATGGCCCTTAGGTGTATGGTGACTAAGCATCAAAATAATGAACACCATCATCACCAAAGTGAATATAATCATGGTGATGGAAAAGTAGGAGGCTTAGGTGTAAAGTTGGCATAAATCAACACATATGGCTAACTTAATTCCTTTCTCATCCTAACCCCTAATTAACTTGTTCTAACCATTCTTTAGTCAAGTTCCACCAAAATTTGAGGCCTTAGGGCCGGCCACTCTATGGGCTTGGGCTTTGAGTTCAAAAGCCCATTAACAAGCTCACCCGAAAACGTTTCCCGAACTTAAAATTTTTTCATAACTTTTTCCTTTCCCTTTCACTTGGCATTTTAAATCTTACCTTCCCATATCATAATAAGCCTAAACTAAGCCATATTGCCTAAAATTAATTTAATAAAACATACAATAAATATTCCTATCTCATAAATGTACACACTCAAGCACTTAGCATCAACAAGAGTTTCTGTCATCCTATCACTATGTCATTGATACTATACCCAAAAATTTATATTTTATGGTATTATTATAACTCTGATGAGCTATGGAGACCTTGGGTATTACAAGCGGGTTGGCTCAAAAGATTCTGATAAGATTTTGGTAAGAGGAGAGCCTCAATCTATAGTGAGTCAGCTCAAAAAATTCTGACAATATTTCAATAAGATGAGAGTCTCGACCTATAGCAAGTAGGCTCAAGAGATTCTAATAGGATTTTGATGAGAGGAGAGCCTAGACTTATGATAAGTCAACTCGAGAGATTCTGAAAAGATATTGGTAAGAGGAGAGTCTCGACTTATGGCTAGTTAGCTCAAGAGATTCTGAGAAGATTTTAGTTGTGCTGAGAAAACTTGGGCTTCTGTATGTCAAGGTTTGGGCCTTTTGGAAGGCTTGAAGAAACTTTGCCGAGATTAAAAGGACTCTGAAAGTCACACTTCGTCAATTAGATTATGTAAGATTACCACTCGACTTGATGGGTCGTTGAAAGTGGAGAGGGGTTTGTTTGGCTTGATGCAATGAACATTTTACTTATGCATCATTGAAGAAGGTAAAGGTTATTTAGCTACTTCGGCTAGGAAGTAACTTAATGATTTTGAAGGTAGTGTCTCTAATAATGAATAAAGGTAATGATGACTTAGAGGGTATGCCCTTTATGAGATATTTCCTTTTGACTTTTAGAAATTCTTGGTAAAAATGAAGGTGATACCCCCTTATGGGACCTACTTTTTTTTACGTTCAAAAATGATCCTTAGTAAAAATGATTTTTGCTTTCTCCCACTGATCATCTTAGATTATGCTTAGCAAACTCATAAGGTGGTCCATTAGATGTAGTGTGACTATATGTTAGATGGAGGTGACCATGTTCAATTTCTCGATTCATCTTTATATTGCTTGGCAAATGACATTTGGATACGAAGAAGGAGAGATCATTAGCTTGGTGTATGCATGAGGGTGTATGTTTGCAGATGGTTGTATAAATATTTGTGTCTAGATGATGCATATATGCATGTTTTGGGATTCATGGACATTTTGTTTAACTTCCACACTATAGATGATTTGTGTGCTATGGATGTTTTGTGATAATGCACGTAATGGATGAATGTATGAATGCAAGAGAGTGAATTTATGGGTTTGCTCTGTGCATGTCATGATTGCAATTTACATGCAATGCCGACTCCTAAAAGTGGCCTGTAGGTTACAAGATGATTATTTTTGATTTTTTTTTTTGGTGGATTCGTAAGGTTGTCTTAGAAAGGTCTGATAATTTTGTGATGTTTTTAAGTAACGACAATAATGAGTAATCTAGACCTAAGCATAAGGGTGTTTATGCAAATTATATGCTTTGAACCAATGATTAGCTATTTGAAAAGGTGATTTTAGGAAGATACTCCATTTTGGAGGGCATAATTCGGCTATTTTGGCATGGGTTAGGGCTTTTCATGATAATGGGACAACTAGAATTTAGCAAGCAGGTGGCTTATTTCAAGTTCAGAGAGGAATTTATTTGTTTAAGCATCCCAAGACTTTGGAGGGAGGATTGGTTTTGGTAATGGGGGAGGAGATTTTTGACAATGATGTCAATTTGCTCTACTTTAAAAGGGCAGTTCACCATTTATGCTGCTTTTACCCTCCACGTTATAAGGAATGCGGTGAATGACTCTTTTTGGCTTTACTTAATGGTCTTTAAATCTGAACAAGTGACATTCACCTCAATATTATAGTGGTATTACTTTACAAATACATTGCAAAAGTCATCCCATGTTTTCTTGTGATTTTGATCGAGATCTAGGATTCACTTGGTAGCAGCTCTAGTCAAAGGCTATTGAAATAATTGAGTAAGGAGCTTGTCATCCATTTTGAAGGGTCTCATAGTGCCCATATACATCTTAAAGTGAGTTTTAAGGAATGTGGTGCCATTAAACTTGTCCATATTTGACATTTTAAATTTTGATGAAACCCTTGTATTAGGGAAAGGAGTCAGAGATTCAACATCTGTCATATCTTCATGCTTTTTTATGTTCTTGATAATTCTCTTTATGGCCTTAAATTTCTCCATCAGTTTCTTGGCTTTGAAGAAGCTGGAGAATTCTCCACTTTGAAAAAGATTCACAATGGGAGTAGGGGTGGTGGAATTCAGATCTAGTGCAAGAGATGTAGGATTCTCATGAGCCTTCCCTTTATTTGTGAGATCGATAATATGGGGAGTGAAAGTGGGGGGCATGGCTAGTTCCAGCTTGAGTGAAAATAGACTAAGTAGGGAGAGTAGCAATGGTGGCATTGTTCTTTTCCTTGACCTCATTAATGATGGATTAGCATTGGAAATTGAGAGCATTAGCAGAGTTGGGGGATAGAGCATTTAGTGCATTAGTAAAAGAATCAGCTTGAGTCTTAAAGGCGACAATGAGTGCAGTTTAGAAGGTTTCCTCTTGTTTCTTGAGGAGGCTAATAAAGAAAATGCTCATGGCATCTTGGTCGAAAGGGTTAAAAGTGTTAGCCATCAATAAAAATTAGATAGACAAATGGGTAAGAATTAGACAATCAAATGGGTAAGAATACAGAATAGTGAAAAAAAAAGGGTATGAATATAATGGTATGTCAGGAAAAGGATTTCCTTCATATGGTTGATCACTAGGTTTAGAGATTGACAAGGTAAGTAGATGAGATTATTGTGTTTTAGGGTGATGGACCACTGGTTTTGGTTTTGCATTGCCAAGTTTCTCATGTTATATATACATGATCATGACATGATACATGTTAAAAAAGGTTTCATGAATGTGCATGCAAAAATATTGATTATTATGGTACATGGAACCTAAGGTCAAAGGCTAAGGTAACTATATGCACAAGGGTGAAAGTGTGGCTTAGTTTAGGGTTCTCATCCCACTACAACATCAATATACTTAATCACATGTGAAGCAAGGAGTCTCATATGAATCCAACAATACTAAATACTCGTTACACCACCAAAAAAATCAAAGATTTGTCACAGGATGAATGCTTTCACTATCTCTCAACATACTCAAAGAGAGTTATCGAGTCCATACTACTCACCATCCAAAAGTTTTCCTAAATCTATGATTAGGCAAGGAGCCTTTTATTGTGCACAGTGATGCATAAAAATCAAATCATAACTTAGAAATTTTTCTAAGTTTTTTATTCTCAACCTTTTCCAAGTCATTTTTTTGTAAAAATACACTTAGCGAAAACCATTATGTTATTTAATTTGATTATTAAGATTAAAATCGAGATTGACCAAATTAGATACCTAGTATAGGTCAACGTTTAGAAATGCATCTTTTGGTATTTTTGGAGTTGCATGGTATCTTAATTAATGTTATATTTTCTTTTCTTTTCTTTTCCTCCAACTAAATGTTTATAATTAATTTTAAAATCAATTTAACCAAGAGAAAATATTAGTCATTAGACTACTTGGTGTTACTATTTAAATTATTACTGATAAAAATACTATATTAAATATAATGATTAGGGATCATTGAAAATTATTTTAAAATAAAGTTGATAAGTTTTGATGAGAGATAAAAATTTAATCTTATTAGGTTCTAAGTAGGAAATGTCCATCTAAGAGACTATTCAATTATAGGTTTACCATATGCATTTAGTCACCGAACCAACCGTTTCGATCTTAGGACTCCTCTAGCAAAGCATCAGCTCTACCTCAAGACTCGTCGTCGTCTTTGAATGTTGCTCTTGAAAGACTTAAGCATCAACTAATTCATCTATTCTCATGTTAGGTTAGGACACCATTTTCATCTAGATTCATTGACTCCACTTATTTAAAGGTAATTGAGTAGACAACTGTAACAATCATCACTTATTGATGCGTAGGACGAGACATGTCTAGGTTAAGCATGTCTTGCAATAGTGGCCAAATGCATGCATGGGGTAGGCAGGCTGACATTAGAAAGGTTGCCTGTCCCATTAAGTCAGGCTACTTGATCTTCACCTTGAAATACTGCCACTTGTATATCTACTTTAATTCATAGTGAAACCAAGTGAGTATAAAAAAAAAAAAAAAAAAAAAAAAAAAAAAAAAAAAACCACAAATGGTTGACCATTATTCGAAAGTAATTTACTCTACAACTTTTCATCTCCTTTTTTCTCTCTAAAATCTCTTTCTATAATCAAGAAGAAACTCAATTAATCTTCTCCCTCAAAATTCTTAATTTTCATAACTTCTAACTTAGGCATTAGAGAGTTTTTGATTTGACCCTCTAATGTAATTATTCATTTCTTAGGCTTTGATTCACTCTAAGAAGAGTCTAGTATAATATCGTGACCAAGTTTTGATCATGTTTTAATCATGAAGTATAAAATAATTAAATAATGACTATTCATTTTTTTTTTAAGAGCATCTAACAAGTTGTCTTGAAGAAATTATAGGGGTTTCTAACCTTATTAATAGTAAACACACTAAGAAGTTTTATAATTTGATATTATTTTTTTTTTCCCTGAGATGGGTGTTAAAGGAAGAAATTGGTCTAAAGCTCGATATAGATAATAGCGATTAGGTCATGTAATAGTTTCAAATTTTTAATTTGTGCTGCCCTCAAAAGAAAATTCCAACTTATGGTATTTATAAAAGTGAAAAGTTTAATTTAAAAATTATTTAGTTTTTTTTTGTCATATGTTAAATAATTCTTAAATCTTTTATCATATATTAAGTAATTTTTAAAAATTAAATTTATATGAAATCTACTCATTAATTTTTTTTTTTACATCTTTTAATGTTTTTATAGGTTCCAATTAAAGTTATAGGTACTAATATATATATTTTTAATTTTTTTCATCATTCTTTTAGTTGGACCATATATTTTATTTATATTAATATTCTAGATTTTTATATTAATATTTAAAATCATTATAAGATAATATTTAAATTTAATAAAATAATAATAATAAAAATATTTTAAGAAAATACAAGTTAAATAAAAAAGTAAGTAAAACCCAGACAAAATGTGGACTAGTTACTAATTATAGATATGTATGGGTAATGCAAACCCAAATTAGTTTTGATTACTTTGCAAAATCTAGTATGACAGTGAAAAGGCACTGTAATTAATCAGTAATAATTAACCAAAATTAGTAAGTAGTAACTAAACCAAATTAAACTGGTAAGAAAAATTCAGTTAAAAAAAAAAAAAAAACTAAAACAGACACTGCACAATGATGATTGCCCCAAATTTCCTTCAAAATGCAACCACTATTGCTGCTTATAATGGTCTATCTTAAATTCATTTTTCTTATTAGGGTGTAAAGGTAATTTTAATTCCACATGAAAAATTTTGATCTGTTTCAAAATATTTGACTTTTAAAAAAAAAAAAATTGTTTTAATTTATTTGTCATTTTAAGATTTTAAAAATATTTTTTTATTTTTTTTCAACTTTATATCTATTTATTTCTCTACTAAACATTTATATTAATAGTCTTTATTTATATACATCAAAATCAATAAAAGTATTTTAATCTTTTTATTTTAGAATATGATAATTTAATAATTTTTTAATTCATATGTCGAAATCTTAAACGATAAATGTTTTGAAATGCAGAGAATAATTTATAGGTGATAAAATTGAAACATTATATTAAATTTTAAAATTTTATGTTAATATACGATCTTTCAACTTCACACATACATATACACTCTCTCCGTTCTAAAAAAGTTATTAATTATTCCTTTTTAGCATGTTCTAAAATACTTGCCAACTATAAAAATAGTTATATATATTTATCTATTTTATTTTTATTAATTAAAAGGTATGTATTTTCAAAATTAATAATAAAAATAGTGATAAATGAATATATTTTAAAAAAATTATCCATTATTTCTTTTTAAAATGTCCTACAATAATTGCCCACTCTAAAAGTCAATTTCATTCTTATTAATTAAAAGGTATGTATTCTCAAAATTAATAATAAATATAGTAATAAATGAGTATATACAAGAATATAAGTGAAAAAATATAATAAAATTTATTAATTGATAAGTAATTAATGATATTTTCTTAAATTGTGTGATAAAAGAAAGTGAACAACCTTTTTGAGACGGAAAGAGTAATAAAATTTACGAGTTACCAAGTAATCAATGATATTTTATCAAACTGTATGAAAAAATAAAGTGAATAAATTTTTTAGAAAGGCCGGAGTATAAAAGAAATATAAAAAATAAAATCTAATATTTATTACTAATTAAGACCTTTTATTTGGTAGTAACGGAGGAGTAATGGAATTGTGGTCCAATCATTTGAGAGAGCCTAAAGTACTGCTTTAATTATACCTAATAACTACTTATTCTATCCCCAATAACTGCTCCTACTGAATATTTGCAGTACTGTTCTGTAGTTTGGGTAATGACAAACCAATTGGTAATTCATGTGAAAACAGGGCCAAATCAAGGACTATATAGTAAATTAATCTCTCGATTTGGATGAACATTTAGATTTGGTGGCGTCGCCGTTTCTTTTTTCCATTTCTTCCATGCATAGTTTGGTACATTTTCGGTATGTACTATTCTACAATCAACCCTCCTTTTATTAATACCCTGAAAAATAAATCCATTTTAGATTTTTGTCTTTTGAATTGAATTTTGGTGAAACTATGGCTTTCAACATATTTAATTTTGTTAGTTAGTATCATTGGATAAATGCAATTTTTCATTTTATTTTAATTCAGCTCTTACTAAAATTCAAGTTTAGAATCTCGTAGCTGTCACAAATTTATAATAATTTATTAAATTGATGGATAAAAATGCTTTTACTAATTTTTCATATTATTTAAGTCAGACTTTTATTATTATTATTGCATAAGAAAAATTTTATTATAGTAAAATTTAGATTTAATTATTATCATTATCACACAAGAAAATCTTATTAACGTAAGATTTAAATTTTTCTATAACTCCTATAAAAAACTTGTTTATCAAATTTTTTTAAGTTTTTATTATCCTTAATTTAGATTTATTGGTGGTCTTTGTTTTGAAGAGGTAGGAGGTAACGTTTTTGTTTTCAATTTATTTCCAGTATTGTTATTTCTATATGTTATTATCCACTAAAGTTATCTACCAATATCTATTTTTGAACAAAAAGAATTAATTATGTGCTATCATAATAACATAACATATATTCTATATTTGTAAACTTTTATATATGTGTTAGTTTATACAATTTTAACCCTTTTTCTTCATGAGTTTGAAGTTCTTTTATTTTTATTCAATGTTAATTCACATGTTTATTATTATTATTATTATTATTATTATTTTATTTAAAAATAATTTACAATAAATTTTTATAGGTATCAAAATACTTGCTTTTGGTCTTTGATATTGTAGCTGAAAGGTTTAAGAATTTTTTGAGGAAGGGAAAAAAATATTTGAATTTCATTATATTAATAAAAGAAAACATGAATTGATAATTTGAAACTCACACATATCATGCCATTGATATAATTATTTTTTAGGGAGATGTCTTATTGATGTAATTATCGTAGTATTTATATTTTTTTAAGGATGTGAAAGATTACTTAAATTTTAAAAAAATCATTATTTATATATTGCATAATAAAATTATTGTCAATATTTAACTTTAATTTTAAAAAAATTTTGAAAAAAGAAAACAACGAATAGATAATTTTGCAAAATTTTCTTTGTTCAAAAAATTTCTGAACACATTATTAATCTAAAAAGATTAGCTACATTTGATTATTATTTTTTAATTTTTAATTTACTATTGTCTTAAACTTTATTAAAAGTTAAACATTAATATTTATTAGATTATTATTAGGTGTTAAAAGTTTGTATTATTAAATTTGAGTTTGAACTTATAACATTATAACTTTATTTTAGTTTTTTTTCATTTTTTGTTGATTTCAAAAAATTAAAGATTGTTAAAAATTATAATTAATTTAAAAATATTATATTTTTGAATTATAAACCATATATCTTCCTTTAAAAAATATAGACCACATTAAGTAATATATGTTGAAATCAAGGTTTGATTGTCAAAGATATATGAACATAAGGCAGGCGCTAATCAAATGTAAAGAAAACCAAATAATAATAATAAAAATAATAAAAAACACAAAACATAAAAACTGAAAATTTCTAAGACTTGTGTTTCATACAGTGTCCTTAAGATAAATTCGTCTTTACCACGAGTCTTAAAAGATTAACGACGTCTATATCTCAAGATACAACATATCAAGAACAGCGATTGAATACTATAATTGAAATCAAAGTTTGATTGTCAAATATATATGAACATAAGGCAGGTGCTAATCAAATGTAAAGAAAACCAAATAATAAAAATAAAAATAATAAAAAACACAAAACATAAAAACTGAAAATTTCTAAGACTTGTGTTTCATACAGTGTCCTTAAGATAAATTCGTCTTTACCATGGGTCTTAAAAGATTAACGACGTCTATATCCCAAGATACAACATATCAAGAACAGCGATTGAATACTATAAAAGCTGCTCACAGTGAACTGAATAATGTCCCTCTATCACAAAAAAAAAAAAATGAAAAATAAAGGAAAAGATATTCTTGATGTGTTATGAAAAGAGCCAAAGTTCACATATTTATACTATGTTGGATGAGAGAGGAAAAGCCAACATATTTTTAATTCTATAAGCATTTCAATTTGACATCTATGTGCTCAAGCCACGTACTCACGTATTAATCCTGAGTTCGTATTAAGGATTTACACTCCCTGCGCTTGTGTGTGTGAGAGAGAAAAGCTCTTTGGCTATTTACTTATCATTAAAAGGATGAGCCTTTCAATATAAAGCCTTTTATACTGTTGTTATTTTTTAATATAGGATAACCCACGTTTCCTTATTCTTTTTCTTAACAAGAAGCTCACTTTGAATTTCAAATTATCATTAACTTATTCACCATTTTGAGCATATAAATATTTAAATTAATAGTCTTTATATCAGATAATATAAATTTGGATCAACTTTCCATAACCAAGTAGTATGACCCGCTCGAATTTAGATCCCAAAATGGTCACTTAATGAGCTAAAAATCACAATTTTTCAACCTACCAAATACTAATAAAAAGAAATATCACATTTTTTGTTGATAAAAAAATAAATATCACTAAATATGAAAAAATAAATTCATCAAAATATTAATATTAATAATATTTTAAATTCACAAAAATTACACAAATATAAAAATTAAATAATTTATTTTTTTAATATAATTATATAAAAATATTTTAAATATTCATAATTATATTAAAATAAATTACTATCAACAACGTGCGAAGATGATTAAAAAATAGCGGGACATTCCAAATAAAAATCTCACGAATTTTCATGTGATTTGCTTGAGAAAGTTCTAGGCTTTTAGCTCAATTTTTTATTTTCTTTTTTATTTTTCCTATAAATTTTCTTATGTATTTATTTAATAGAGCATCTTACTTAATAAAAAAAATTATTTAATTCAAATAGAGTATTTATATTTTACTATTTATTTTACTTTATAAACATTAATTTTTTTAATTTTTAATTTGTAATTGTTTAAATTTATCAAATAGAAAAAATAGTATTAATATATTAGAACATCTCCAATAGTGCTTTTTATTTAAAAAAAATATTTTATTTAATAAATAGCATCTAATTGATAAAAGTAGAAAATTTTATTTAAATCCAATAGACTCTATATATTTTACTCTTTATTTTAGTTTATCCCATAAACATTAATTTGTTTTATTTTTCATTTTTTAAATTTGTCAAATAGAAAAAAATTGTACTAAAATTATTTTAAATAAAGTGCATAGAAAATCATATTCCATTAATTAAAATTATAATAAATAGTAATATTTAACTCTCTATATGTAAAGAGTTAAACTAACTTATCTCTTTATTTTTTAAAGATAAGTAGTCAATTGAAATTTTATTTTTTAAGATAACTGTTTATAATAAAAAGTATATTGGAGATACTCTTATATTAATTAAAGTTATAATAAAATGTGATATAAATAGTGATGTGGAAAGTCAAATTAATTATTTTTTTATTTTTTAAGATAACTTTTTATAATAAAAAATTTGACATATATAAAAAGTGAATTGAAAATATTTTTATACTTATTTTCCACAAATTCTCTTTTTCTATGCAAAAGTTATTTAAAAAAATATTAAATTAATAATTTTTTATATCACGAGAGGAATACTCCAACAATTGCTTCTTTCCAAACTCTTCAACTGCAAAAGCTAAAGGCAAAAAGACCCACCAACGGCTACTTAAAAAATTGATAAAAAAAAGAAATCCTAAAAATAATTAAAGAAACAAAAAGAGAATGCTGTTATGACAGTCTGCGATAGTTAAAGTTAGCAGCAAAGCATTGACTTTGGATTTTGATACACATAAGTATTGTTTTTTACTTACTTTTCCAAACTTTATTAATCTCTTTATCTTCACATCCCGCCTTTTCAATTCAACGGGTAATTGATATTAAAAAATTACCATGTTTTGAAAAAATTTTCAATGTAGCCGCAAAAAAAAATATTTCAAATAGACACCTAAATCTTATTTTTTAATTTAAAGTCACATAAAATCTTTTTCTATCAAATTCATGCCAAAATTAATGCCGTAATATAACACGTCATTCTAATTATCAAACACAATATATTATTTTAAATTTATGTCAAATGAATTTTAATAATCATATTATAAAAACAATCAAAATTTAGTAATTTTTAAAGTTATTTATATTTTTTTATTTTTTAATTCTTTTAATTATTTCTTCATTTAAAATATTTTTTAATTATTTTTTATTTTTTATCAAAATATTCCTTTAATTTTTAAATTAAAAATATCATTCTAATTTAAAATTTATTTAATTTTTATAAATTCAAACAATAAATTTTCTTTAAAAATTAATCTATAACTCCTAAATCATTGGTTACTTTCTCCATTCAAGTAATTTACTGTCTTTTTTCAAAATATATATATAAGTAAAAAAAAAAAAGACCCGTGGATTAATAATTTAATTATTCATATTATATATTTTGTATTTCTGAAAATCGTGAATAATATATTCATAGCTTAACTTAATAGTAAGGTACACTTCTCCACTTAATTAAATAAGTACAATTTTAAATTCAACTTTTTCAACTTCTATAAAAATAAAATATGAATAATTGAATTATTATTCATATGTTAATATTTTTCATTTTGAAAAATGGCTTATTGAGGCTCACTTTAATTGCTTTATGTTTTTGTAGGAGCTTAACAAAATTCATTAGAAAGACAAATTAATACTTAAAAATCTATGAAATGTAATTTATTGTCATCCTTTCTATTTCAAAACAATGTTTTACTAGCATTAGTAAACCATACATATAAGATTTTGATGGGCTAAAATACTTTAAATATACTAATTCAGAAATGAAGCCTTTTTTTTTTTTAAGAAAAATAAATTTTATAAAAAATTATTTAGATATGTAAATGTTTGAAATGATAAAGTAATCAAATATAAAATGATAAAAAAAAACACGAACTCGAATTCATATTCTCATCAATAATTTTAAATGAATATTTTTATTCCAATGAATTATTAAATCATTTAAAATTACATATTTTTTGAGTTTATTAAGATGAATGAAAATGTTTATTTCACGATTATAATTTTATTTTTGTAAAATTTATATAATTAAATTAAATTCTATCATTTATAAATAGGTTTTATACTTAAATTTTATTTATACAAAATAAATGTATTTAAAGTAAGTTAGCAATTTATTTAAAAAGAAAGCAAAAAGAGAAAAAAAAAAAAAAAAAAAAAAAAAAAAAAAGAAAAGATGAAGAAGAAGGAAAAAGAAGAAATGAGTTCCATTTCATCATATGAAAAAAAACAAAGTGGGTAATGTGCTTTCTTTCATTTGCCATGCTTTGCTTTACTTTCCAAAAGGCTTAAAAGGTCCCTACTTTACCCACTTTCTTTGTGTTCTATTCTTTTAGGTTATATACTTGCGCTTGTGCATAAAGATGAAAAACCTATATGGGGAGAAGTTTGGAGAAGACTTTAAATAATGTCATTAAAGATAGAAATGCAACCAATAATTAAGTTTAGAGTCAACATGCAAGTGTTTGTTTATAAAAATTTTGAAATTTTGAAGGATATGTATTAAATTTTGAAAAATTTTTTTATAAAATTTTCTTTATTAGAGAGAACAAACGTTAATATCAATAAATTGTTTATAATTATTAGAAAATTTGGTATTTCTAAAACTTTCTCAACATGTAAATTGTTTGAAAGTGGAGAGAAACTGACCCAACATCATTTTCCAATGTTGAAATGTCAACTATACATTAATATCTCTCTTTCCATTACAAAAATAGTATTTAAGAAAATAAATTATAACTCATTCTTAAAAAAGAAATGACAAAACTTAATTATAACATGAAAGAAGAATTATCCCTCCCACTTTACACAAATTTGATATATTAAATTTATTAAAACGTCACTGTAAAACCCACTAAAAATACTAAATTTTTGATAATTTTCTATTTTACTCACTAAATATTAATTTATTTATTATATAAGTGTCATTAACTTTTTATTTTTTTACCAGCAAGTCACTAAGCTAATACTGATGAAAAACTCACTTGAAAGTTGACGTGGCATTTCACGTCACCTGCAAATACTGATTAACATGGATATTTCAGCTTGCCACATCAAATTATTAAAATTATATGCAAAATCACTAAATTTTGTATTATTTTCTAATTTGATCACTAACTTTTAATTTCTTACAATTTGATTACTAAAATTTAATTTTTTTCACAAGCGGTTCAAAAAAACAAATCTGGTAAAAAATTTACTTGGATTGACTTCAATTCATTCATTTTGATGTTATGAATACAAAAACTGAGTTGCTCGCCTTGACGCTTCTCTTTTTTGTTGAAAAACAGCTAAAAATTTCAATAGTCTCATTTTCCAATCTCCATCAATATTCATTTTCAAATGATGAAATATATATTAAAATGAAACTTTAAATATGGAGAGTTGAATGATACTAAAATATATCAATTCGCACGTTTATTTGATTTAAATCTCATATCCTAATGAGTTTAAAATTTTATACATATATTTTATACTCAATTAATTTATACATTAAAAAATTGTCTCATTTTATTGATAATTATTGATATTTAATTACTAATATTCAAATTACATCAACTTACCATTCATACATACAATCCTTTAATTCTAAATTAAACAACAATAAATTTTTTTTTTTTTTTGTGTAGGCCGAATTTATATCAACCTCTCAATGACAATATCAATAGCCACATGAAAGAGGATTAGATGACCGTTGTGTTCATATTCACTTCAAATTCAAACTTTCATGACTTTCCAAATCCACATCAATAGCTAAGACAAATAACTTTTGATTTTTGAATTTGAATTTTGGAACGCTTTGGCTACAAAAATGGCATCCCCTTAAGTCTAAGAAGAGAATTGTACAATTTTTTTTTTTTTTTTTTGTTTTTGGGGTATGATTGTAATTAATGTTTGTTGTGTCGCTTTGCTACTTGCTAAAATAATAAATTTTCAGTACTGTCTCACACAGTCACACTACCTTCTAAACTATATGGCATGGACCACCCTTTGCCCACCAAACCAAAATCTGTGCAAGACATGGGCCTTTTATATGACTACGTGATCGGTCAGCCCAAGTTTCTGCAACTCTCTTGGATTGAGTTTTATTTATATAGTATTTATTTATTTTTTGACAAATTATTAGAGCAATTTTTTATTATTATTTGCATATTGAATTTTTTTTATATAATTTGATAAATTATTGAAAAGCCTTGCATAGCCGTTATTGAAACTGTATCATTGTTTATATAGTACTACCCCTGTTTTAAAATATTTATCATTTTTAGAGAATTTTTTTTTAATTTATTTGTCATTTTAAGATTTTTAAAATATATTTATTATTTTTTTAACTTTATGTCCTATTTATTCATCCATTAAATATTTATATTATTTTTTTATTTTTATATATCAAAATCAATAAAAGATATTTTAATTTTTTTTACTTTAAAATTATAAAAATTTAATAATTTTTTTAATTTATGTACCGAAATCTTAAACTATAAATGTTTTATAACGGAGAAAGTAAATGGTATTTCTTGGTTAATAACTTAATAATCAAATATTTATTTTTGTCTTATAAGAGTTTAGAACGTGAAACTCTATATAATGCTATTTTTAGGTATTTAATTCTATATTACTTAATATATTGTACTTACTATTTAAATTTATCTACATAATTAATTAATTACTGAAAAAATACTTTTATGATACTATTAGTTTTAATTTGTTAGAAAAGTTTATTAAAAAAGAAAAATAAATAGTACTTTTTTTTTTTAGAATGATTACTTTATTGGATTATTCAAATTTTAAACTACTATAAATTTTAAAATAAATTATAAATTATTATTAACTAAAAGTGTTAAAATTTAACAAATTCAGATAATATAAAAATAAAATAATTAATTTAGATTAAGAGGATTGAAATGGTAAAAACTTAAAACTGATTTATAAACAAACAAGACAACATTTACGGATAATATTCTATCCATTGCCAATTTGCCATCATATTCCAAGACTGAAAAAACTAACCCTTTTCGATAATCTATCCAACAAACCAAACTTCTAGCGAAGTTCATGCATTTGGGTTTTTATCCAAAAAGCCTAAGTCTTTGCAGGGTTCAGAGCCCAAACAAAGCATTCACCACCGCAAACCAGCCATTTGACAGATAACTACAAGCCAACCCAAGCAGCAAAACAGGACCCAATACTTTCTTTACAAGATCATTTCCATTTCTTGACTTTCTTTTTCTTTTTTTCAAGACTTTTTTTTTTTTTAGAAGTTTTTCTTTTTCAAGACTTATAATCAAGAAAATAAACAAATTTATTTCTTTTAACTTAACAACTACAGAATCAGAGCAATTAACAGCTGAATCTACCTTTCTGTTTAATAGACAAAGCTTAACAATCTCAAAACATTCTCTTTTCCTCCAAAGGTATTCTTTTTCACTCCTCTTTCCCTTCTTTATTCATAAGGGTATCTTTTTTTATTTATATTATTTTCAAAGTACTAGTCTTTCTTCTGTTATGCACAAGAAAATTATTAGCTTTTTCCTTTTTTCATGATTTTATTGAGATATAATTATGATTTGTTTGGTGATTGTATAGATTCTTAAGTCTAGTTTTCTATTTCAAACCTTTATTAGATTAGTTGAATTTGGATTTGATCAATTAAAAAGTTCTCATTAGATCACTATTTGAGCTTTCTTGTATAACTGAATTAGGAGTTGTTCATCAGTTTGAATTTGTCTTTGTCTTCAATTTTTGGGTGATCTGTTCGATTAGATGTTCAGCTGGAGCTCCTTTATCAATCTGTTTGACTTTTTTTTTTTTTTGGTTTAGATATCAAACTGTTTAGCTCTATTTCCATGTAAAAAGAAGACATGATTGTAGGCTTTAATTTTGATGTAAAACTTGTAGTCATGAAAATTTCGGATTTTTTTTATCAACCCTTTTTGCGATGTGGTAATTTCAGTCTAAGGAACTGTGGATATTGCCAATTGATGCAAGCATGAGAGTTTTCTGTCTTAGAGTGTTTTGACTGTATGTTATATGAAGGCATGGTTATGAGCTGAATCAAGCTATTGAAGTTATTGAGACCTTAATTATGCGATTATCAAACATCCATATATGCATTTTATTGCTGTTTATTGAGCTTGAAGGACTTGGAATCTTAGCCTGAATTTTTCTTTTTATATTGTTACTGCTGGAAATTTTATCCATTGTGGGATGAATCTGCAACAGGTTAGAATCTTTGTCTTCTTGGATCACTTTTGGAGGACTGAAAGAGAAAGTCGACCGAGCATTTCTCCTAACCAGACAGTAACTATGCTTGAGTTGTAGCAGTGTTCTGGAATTTAATTTTAACTTGGTCACTGATGTGGCCGCTGTATTTTCTGTTAAGCAAGATTTTTAATGTGGAAGAAGCAGAAGAAAAAGTGAATGGTTCAGATGGAAATCATGTAAATGCAAGAGAATGTTACCCAATTGAGCCATCATCAAGTAGCAGAAAAAGCCAAGATGCTGTGTTGTGCTGTTCGCACGTTGTTGAAGTAAGTGTGTTTTGGGTTTGTCCTGTCTTTGTTTTTCCAGTGTTGAAGAAGTGGTTGTGAAACAGACATTTGACTTTTTTAGTCAATTCAGTTTTCTTGTGGACATTGTATTTTCAGTAAGCTTTTCCTTAGCTTTTTTCTTTTTTGCTTCATATGTTTGAATCCATAAGTTTAATTGATGCATACAGGTTCCACACGTAAGCCAGATGCACTCCTGGGATTGTGGCCTTGCTTGTGTTCTAATGGTTTTGAATACTATTGGCATCAACAATTGCAGCATTCAGGCATTGGCAGAATTATGTTGCACAACTAGGTGTGTTATTCTTCCCAAAATCAGGATTTCTATTTACTGTGTTTACAGAAGTAACTTTAGGGGTTTGTGTTTGATAGTGTTTACCTGTGTAGAATACTCAAGGTCTTTTTCTACTTAAATTGTTTGTTACTTGACCTGTTGTCATAAACATTTTTTCTGGTACTCACAGCCTATGCATGTGGACTGGGTTGTGAGATCTTTTCAGCTGCAATTAAGTAATAGAAGTGTTAAGTTAAATCAGACACATGTATTTCTGTGGATGCAGCATAAGTTATTTTAAGAAATAAAGGAACAACTTGATACAAATCTTATTTTTATGTTTAGATATGAATTTTGTACTTGTAGTGTAATAGTAATAAAGCAAGATAATAGATTCTTATGCTTTCTGGATCATCAATATATTGAGGTAAAGGAAATGGGTGGCAAGCTATTCATAGATCTTTGAGGACCTCTTTTGTAGCCATTTTTTCATTGGAAATTTAGAACAACTAGGAGGAATATTTTTGCAATTAAGGCTGCTTTAAGTATAACATGATCGTCATTTAGGGGAGATATTGCTTCGAGGTTGAAGGATGGTATACTTGATCTTTTCATAGATATTTTTTTATATCCTGATTTCTTTACAACAAAATAGGGGATTAGCTCATACATGCTATCACAATATTGTTGCATTGTTTGGATATAGTAATTCCTGGAGATACCATTAGAAAAGCAATGCTTTCTGCATTTCTTGTATGCGTCATGGTTCAAACTTATTATACCTGTAAGGTTTTTGCAAGAATATAAGCCAGCATTTTCAACCTTTTCTTTTACCTCACAGAAAGCAGATGGTAAGTGTAGTCTGAATTGTCTTTGTCTTCCAGGAAAATTTGGTGTCCTCCAACCTTCTTCTAGAGTTTAGGATGTTATAGTTGCAAGTCGCTTGACCACCATCTACAGTCATCTGGCTGCTTGGACAGTGTTTTTACGCATTGAAAATTGCTCTTATTTCTATATCTGAGGTCTCAACATAGTATTTTATCAAGACACCAATATGGTCAAATAAATGGTCAAAGCTTTTGCTGGAAATTTTAGATCTCTTTTGCTTCAAAAGTTCAAAGTTGCAGATGGTATTGTACTCTATATTTTGTGCCAATGGTGTGCCATTGCCTTTGGATGCAGTTAACAGGATTGGTGGTATGTTGAAGTCAAAATAGATGATCTATGTCATTCTTATTGATCGTACGAGAATTAATTTTTTGGTCAATTGGTAGAGTTATGTTGCATGATGGAGCTCTTCCCCTTTTTGTTCTCTGTGATTTATTTATTTGTCTTATTGTATGGATATTGAGTGCTACTTTGATGTATAAACTAAACAAATCAATTATGTTATCCTAGGGTTGATGTGAGCAGTTTGTCATGAATCTTATTGTTGGCATCTTGCTTGCAGCATTTGGACTGTTGATCTGGCGTATTTACTGCAGAAGTTTTCTGTTAGATTTTCCTACTTCACAGTAACAATTGGAGTAAATCCAAATTACTCTGCTGAGACATTTTACAAGGTGATACTCTGTTCTACTTGTGTACTTAATTCTATTTTTATTTACAGCTTGGGCATTAGCAATATTATGTCTTATATTTGGTTGCAAGTTGATTAGACATGATCTTGATTAAAGAAATTATGCGAGATTTGTGACTGATGCTCAATCATTGCTGTTTTAAATACTTTAATACTTTTATGCAATGCCTTGTAAGTGCATGATTTAGATGTGGCAGCTCTTTTATGTTGCCTGTCAATATGCTATGATGTAAACATGGATGTGTCTCACCCTTTTGCAGCACTAGATGGACTTCAAAGAAGAAATTTCTTTTTTTTTTTTTTGAGGTTTTATTCATCCATATATGCATAGGTCGTTTATCAAATTGCTATGATGCATCTGTTGACTGATGATAATCCGTTACTTCTTTATTTTTCACTATAATACTAACAAGGGTCTAGTTCTGTGCAGGAGCAACTGCCTACTGATCTAGTGAGAGTGGACACGCTCTTTCAAAAAGCACGAGAGGAAGGAATTAATATAGAGGTATATTCCACTCATCATCGAATATGATATGTAGTGCTGTAGCAAACATATGATTTTCCATTTAAAAATTCACTGCAACAATTTCATCTTTACAGGGAAAAAAGAAAAAAATGAGAATAGACATAGATGATGGGTAACTATACGATGGGGTGGGACAACAATGCAATTGAAGTGAATGAACTAACTTTTTTGGCTTCTTATTGCAATATTCTTTTGAATTCCTTGGAGGCTTAAAATCTTATAGTATTGTCAGTTTGGCCACTAAAACAGTAGGCCTTCTGGCATTTCAGTCACAAAACAAATATGCTCACAAATAAACTTGATTAGTATTCTTAGTTCAGTGTTACTTATGTAGGTTAAGATTGTGAACCTTCCCCTTTTACAGTGCAGGTCAATCAGTGAAAAAGAAATTTCTCTCTTGATTTTGTCAGGGAAATTTATTGCAATTGCTTTGGTTGACCAGTATAAATGGAGGTATAAATATTCTGTAGTATCTTCTGATTTTTCTCGCCAGATCTTTCTTTTTTAAAGATTAAACTGTAGTGCCTGTACATCCCTTATTCTAACCATTTTTGCATGCACCTATATTGCATCCTTGATTTTTTGGTATTTCTTCTATTTTTCTAGTTTATTTTTTAGGTGGCTTAAACTGAAGGCCTGATTTATTTTGTAAATGAACGACTTCTTGCATTGCAACAATTGCCTAATATTAACTGTTTCTGGTAAAATTTGATTCCAGTCAATCTTGGGTGGAGGGTGTTATTTTATCAGGCTTGAATAGCAGCAAGTCAAGCTATACTGGTGAGCATCAGTAATCTTTTCTTCTCATTATGAGGTGGTTTGTAGATGATTATGCAATTCCTTAACCTCTTATATCACATGATATAGGGTGTGCATTGAATTAGCTTGAGCTCTTCATAAGTTGCTACTAGATTCTTTATTCCTAAGGCAATTTAGGATGGTTTTGACACTTATCCTGAATTGGTAATGCCTTTCTGAATCTGCACTTTTTATGATTAGGATTGAGTTCATAACACATGGATTGCTATGAAATAGAAACCATGTTAAAATGCTTTATCTTCTAATGCTGATTTATGTATCACTTCATGTCATAACTTTCTTGAAAAAAATACTTTTGGAGGCTTGTTCTTTGTGTTATATTTATGCAATGGTATAATTTGGTTGAGCCAAGATCTTTTGTCTTACTAGGTCACTATGTTGTGATATGTGGCTATGATGCTGGTGCAGATGAGTTTGAGATTCGAGATCCTGCCAGTTCTAGGTATTATCTTTCTTCCTTTTTCATTTCTATTGAACTTCTTAGTCCTCTTATCACCTCATATGTAGGAAAATTTTGTAGTGTAATCTACATTGATTTTGTCCCTTTTTTTCATTTTATCTAGATCGTGATGCTAATTCAAACTCATAGAAATTACTTGTCCATGGGAATACTTGAAAATGTATTTACCAATCTGCCAGTGTGATCATATCAGAAAACTGTCACTCTGATTGGTGTACAAGTATCTGATGTGGGTACGTGTATTTTTCCAAACATTCATAGATTGTCCATCATTTTGAAGTGCCAACACGTCATCTCCATGTTCAGACGTCCTTATCCAACAATGTTGCTTAAAGATAAGATGAAGAATCCAATAACTACATAATAAAATATGTTTTTCCCAGATAAGGGGTCAAACTAATTATAATCATGCTGGAATAATGTATATTTGCTCCAAAATCTAGTGGTATAGTGATGACTTAATTTGTGGATGATCTAATCCATGCTATTAGAAACCAAAGGAATGCTATATTAATTTGATTCATTTATACGATCCACTTAGTTACTTAACATTATTGATTCTGATTGCTATAATGGCCAAACTTGATGACTATTGGCTTGATCTGTCAAATGTATGGACTGACTTTCTGAGCATGGCTGCAAAAATTTTCATTTTCATTGCACTTATTGGGATATTTCCTTTTTGAAGATCAAACTTTCCTCTACTTTTGTAGGCTTGCAAATTGTGATTTGCAAATTATGTTTTACCTTGTGGTTGAAGAATGAATTTTGGGGAAAAAAATGCAGGAAAAGCGAGAGGATCTCATCAAAATGCCTAGAAGAAGTACGCAAATCCTTCGGTACTGATGAAGATCTTCTCCTAGTAAGCTAATTTAATGGAATTTAGTCTTTGCAGTGTGTGTTGCATCAAGAATATGCTTTGCATCAAGAATATGCAAACGTTTTAAGATATGAAGGCTATATTATCATTCAAACAAAGCAAAGGCCTTTTTCCTGAATGAAGTTGACATACTAATTGTTCTCAAAAAATGGAACACTAAACCCCCTGTTTGGTATTAAATGAATTCCACAAAATTTTAGGATCCATTTTGGATAGTATTTGGATTTTGGGATCATGTTGCTTTCTTATGAATCTATTCTTGAAACCCAAATTCAAAAATACAATCGTTTCAAATATAAACCTATTCAAATGGACTCTTATGGAATGCATCTGGAATTTCATGTTTTCAAATTTGGTATGAAGGAAACATTAATCTCACTTTTATGAATTCAATAATAATTAAATCAAATTCTATTATTTATAAATGAACTCAATTTCAAATACGTTATAACAAACATGGGTTATATAAAATTTACAAAAATCAAATCCCATTCATACAATGCAGGAGTACTTGAAAATTTAAGAAAAGTGAAACAAATGAATCATTCATTTACACTAACTGGCTTTTGTTTGTACAGTAGGCATGTGTCCCTTTTCTAGTAATAGGCCCAGATACAATTTGATCTTCAGTTAATTGTAGAGATATGAGTTGAAAGAATAAGACATAATATAAGTTTTTGCCTTGAATGCATATTCTTCAGCAGGTTTTTTATCTATCATTTTTTCGGTTTGAATGTGTATGCAGATATCTTTGGAGCCAGAGTGATTAACAGAACTGCTCTTCAGTGCAACTTTCTCCACCCCTCCATGTTTCTGTTTGACACAGTCTAAGCACAGCTAGTTGCATAATTCTTTTGCATATATTACTGTAATGTGCATAATATGTGTATAAAGTTATTGGATAGTCTGGTCTTGACAGCATACATTTGCTCGTAAATAGTTTTTCAAACTACATTTTAAAGTGTACAATTGTACATTATCATGTAATATGTAACATAGTTAAATTTTATGTTAATGTGAAATCATACCGAGGGGGTTCTATTCTCAAAACAGATTTTGAATCAACTTTGATAGATGGTTCTACCTCAGTTTATTTTGAGCTTTAACTTACTTCCTTTTGCTGCACAAAAAAAATATATGAAGAGAAAAAGAAAAAAGTCAATGAAGCTTTTGACCTCTTGTATTATGAGACAGACCCTGGATTGTGCATTTACGCATGTTCATTGATTGACCATGTCTTAAATCATACTAATATTTCTTCACTCGATTCGAGCCTAGGTGATCCAAGTAATAGGATCTATGATGTTTTCCTAGTTCAAATGCAAAGTAATGAAGTATATTAAAAATGTTAATCTTGAAATGATCAGATGATCATATCATATGTAAGACAAAGTAGGGTTATAATAAGAAACGGATGTAATTAGGATTTTTTACAATACAGATGAAATGGGTTGGTTCCCATGTGATAAGAGTTGCACAATATCCTTTGGACAAGCTTCAAGTTTAGGTCATGAGTTTGTGTAAGAGACATTAAATGTTAGCTTCTAAACAGTCAAATCCCGGAATAGAAACAGTACGCAATTTTGGTGGGGACTTAAGAGCTATGAATTGCATGAAGGTCTTAATTAAATTTATTTGTGTGCGGAACTCTGCCAAGCCCGTGAAGGGGTTAAATGCTTCATTTAGATTTAAGACTCACAGACCTAATAGTTCAACGTATCCTGTACTTTGTGGATTTACAGTCCTTTCAATAATTAATACTAACAAACACTCCCGTTGGGTCAAAAAAAAAAAAAAGAGCAAGAATTAAATTTACTTAGTTGATTAATACACTATACCATTGACATATTTCTTTTTCTTTTTTACATACATTTAAAGAGTTAGGTATCATTTTATATCACATGATGTATTTTCTAATAAATATATTTTTTGAAAAATAAATTTTGTAAAAAATTATTTTTTAGAAAGTATAAGTAATTTTGCATTTTAGATTACATATAATTTTTTAAAAAGTATTTTTTTATTTAACGTTATATTATCATTTTTATAAATTAATAATATAAAAGATAGTAATACCTAATTTTATTTATTTAGTTTCATTTAATTAATGGTATATGAGTTAATTTATATTTATCTTAGTTAAAAAAACTCTAACTTTCATAATCTTTTATAAGGAAATTATTTCTTCCAAATTCAGGAAGTAGAGATCTCTACTTCTCATAAATCATATTTAATAATGAACACTATAAATCAAAATTTCTATTTTTCAAAAAATTTTACTTTCTTATACCGCTTATCTCATACCAAATAATATCTTATCTTATTAACTCTGCATAGTTAAAATGATCTCATTTTATTAATAAATTAAAATATCAGTATGTTGTAAATTTATTTATTTAATTATTTATTTTTATTTTTATTTTTATTTTTATTGTCGTTATTATTATTATTATTATTTTGAATTTTATTATTATTATTTTGAATTTTAACAATAAAACAATATATTTTGTTTACGGATCAATTTTTATGCATGACATTAACTATCACACTAGAAATTAGGATAGTCATGAATAGAGAAAAATCCAGACCTATTTATTTAGTGAACAAAGGTATTGTGTCCGAGATTCGACTCTTCTTTCTTGGATCATTTTTCAAGTGTACTGGATGAGTTGTCCTCTGGAATTTTACATGCACATTATTTAAATAATATTTAATAATTTCCAATGCCCAATTTCAGGGCCAACAAGCATTAGTTAGATTAAAATTTATTAAGAAATTAGTGAAGAAGGTAATGGTTGTGACGTGGACGAGGGAATCAAGTCAAAAAGTGTGTCATTAGAAGGAAGAAAAAGTAGTGGAAGGCAAGTTCCAAGAATCTCCATAAACAAGAAAATTATATAAATATATGTATATATATCCGACATATTAACGCCTTTTCTCATACATCAATGAAACATGTCTTCCATACACACCCCCCATACCCTGTTGTGTTCTAAGGTGTATCAAATTACTAATTGCATCATTATTTGTCTTCATCTTGTTTTTCTAATGCTTTCTTTCTTGCCAAACACTAGGAAATTTTTATTTTTTATATTATAAAATAGAATTTTTTTTTTTTAAATTTGACTTAGTTTGAGACTGAAACTCGAATTGAAAATCCCTTTACAAATCATTGTTTTTTTTTTTAATGAAAATATATAGTATGATGAAATGAATAATTTTTTGCTTTTCTTCTTTAAAAAAAAATTATCTTCAAAGCGTTTCTTTTGAGGCCACTTTAGCATGGAGTATCCAAAAGAACACGTTGGAAGTTCAAAAGAACGATTGAACATTACATTTGAAGGAGAATTACTTTTATTTATGAATGAATTTTCTGAGATTCTAAAATCATATGTTGTGGGTGAAATTTTACCTAATCAATTATTTTATGTGGATGAGATAATTCTCTAAATAAGTCAATACTACTCTAAAATTAATGTTCTTTGTAATTACAAATTACAAAACATTATTATTAATTAGTTTTAAAATAAAAATGCAATATTTAAATAGAGATATTTGCGAAAGAAAAACGTAGTAATTATTATTATTATTGTTATTATTATTATTTAAATATTATTTTATTTCAGTCTGTCTTTATTCCTAGATGTTCTATTACTAACAATGTCTTACGCAATTTTGAGTTAATACATTATATGAAGAATAGGAGAAAAGGCAAGGATGAGCTTGTTATTATGAAAAAAGATATTAGAAAAGTCTATGATAGGGTTGACTGGTTTTTTTAGACAGTATTATGTTGAAACTTGGCTTTGATGCAAAGTGGGTAACACTTATCATGTTATGTGTTTCATCTGTTTCTTACATAATCTTGTTAAATGATTCTGAAATAAGCCATATTATTTCAAAGAGAGGATTGCGTCAAAGAGATCTTCTTTCTCCTTATCTATTTATTCTCTGTGCTAAGGGATTGTCAGCTTTACTATAGAAAGCAGAGTTGTAGGGTGTTATTCGTTAATGTAAAATTAGTAGAAGGGCACCTCCAATAATATCTCATCACTTTTTACAAACAATATCTTTTTCTTCTTTTTCAAAGCAGCGTTTGTTGAAAGTACTTACATGAAGATCTTGTTAGAAACCTATGAGGAAGCATCTAGACATCCATTAATTTCTAGAAATCTAGTATTCTTTTTAGTCCTAATGTGTCTCCAGATTATGAAAATGTTATCTCATTATTGCTTAATGTCTCTGCTTCTATTGATCATGAGGCATATCTTGGTCTTCCATCGCTTATTGGGAAGAATAAAAGGGGTATCTTTGCTCTTATGAATGTGATGTAAAAAAGTATTAAGGAATGGCATAGTAAGTTTCTCTCTGGTCTTGGGAAAGAAATATTTCTCAAATCAATGGCTCAAGCTTTGCCTAGTTATTGTGCAACCCCTTATTTCCAATTTCTCTTTATAAGGAATTGTAATGAATGATAAATTCTTTTTGGTGGGGCTCGAAGTCTAATGGCTTTAAAGGGATTGGATAAAATGGTTATTACAAAAAGAATTCGGTGAGATGTGGTTTAAACAACTTCATTATTTCAACTTCAATGCTTGGAAAGAATGGTTGAAAGTTTATTTCTAAACCTAATGTTCTTGTTAGTAGGCTATTCAAAGCTAAATGCTTTCCGCAAGCGGATTCTTTATTAGCTCAATTAGGTAATAATCCAAGCTATATTTAGAGAAGCATCTTTCAAACTAAGGTTTTGTTGAAGCATGGTTGCAGGTGGCAAGTGGGTAATGGAAGTCTCATTATATGTGTAGCTTGACTTATGGCTTAAAGAAGATGAGAATCAAAGGGCGGTGAATCTAGCTCCTCGAGGCTTAGAAAATCTATGTGTTGTTGACTTGATGATCCATGGAGTTCGTGAGTGGGATATTGAATTGTTAGAAGAGCTATTAGTTTCTTAAGATGTTGTTTCTATTTGTAAAATTCCTTTGATAATGCTATTAGTAGCTAGGGATATGCAAAATTTGGCATTTCTCTTCTAATGGGATTTATTCAATTAAATCAAGCTACAAATTGGCTATGGAGGTGAAAGGAAATGATTTATTGCTAAGAGTTCAAGGGAATCGGAGTAAATTATGGAACTTGAAGCTGCCACCAAAGATAAAAGTCTTCTTATGGCATTTGTGTAAAGGGTGTATTCCAATATGAGCTCATTTAGTGGCTAGAGGTATGTCAATATCCTCCTAATGTATTATGTGTAATCCTTTTGTTGAGGATTACAATCACTTATTTAAGGAATGTTGGTATGCCCATGACTGTTGGCTTGAGGCTCAATTGCAAGACCCGCTTCCAATACAATCTAAGTTTGCCTTTTGGTTTCATAATTTATTACAATGTCTTTCTTTGAATGATATTGCCAAGGTTGGGATGGTGTTATGTGGTATTTGGAATCAAAGGAATAATATATTGTGGTCTCAATGCCATAACTCTGCTAGTAGAGTACTTGCAAATAGTTTTTGTTTATTATAATTAGCGGCTACAAGTGTAAAATTCTAAGTCTGCAACTATATTTATTCCTATTATGCCTTCTATCCAAAAGCAATGGTACAAACTTGTTAATAGTTTCATAAAATGCAATGTCGATGCAACCATATTTTCATCATTTTTTTTTACAGTTGGAATTGGGATAGTAATAAGGAATGAGGCTAGCATTTTTTTGCAGGGTGGTTTATGGCAATTCCATGGTTTGCTCACTATCAAAGAGGCTAAGACTTTTGATCTACATCGAGCTCACCTTTGGTTATAGCAATTACAAATGGAGAAAGTGATTATTGGGCTACATGCGAAGGTTGTGATTGATACAGTTTTGGGAACGAAAGATGACATATCAAAGTTTGGCAGTTTAGTAAAGGATTATCGAGTTTTGCTTCATCATCTCAATGAACGGAAGCATCAATTTTAAGGCTATGATACAAATAGTGTGGCTCTTGTCATTGCCAATGCTACCCAATTGCATACTAGTCTAGTGTTGCATCCTAGTCTAATGAGTGGTTGCAAGTGCAAAATTCTAAGTCTATAATTGTATTTATCCTTGCTATACCTTTTATCCAAAAGCGATGGTGCAAGCCTATTAATAGTTTCATAAAATGCAATCTTGATGTAACCGTATTTTCATCGTTTTTTATGGTTATAATTAGGGTAGTAATTAGGAATAAGGTAGTTATTTTTGTGCATAGTGGTCCACGGCAGTTCTAAGATCTACTCACAATTAAAGAAACTAAGGCTTATGGTCTGCATCAACCTCTCCTTTCTTCTAGTTATAGCAGTTATAAATGGAGAAGGTGACTATTAAGTTGGATGTGGAGATTGTGATTGATGTAACTTTGAGAAGGGAAAATAACATATCAAAGTTTGGAGATTCAGAAGAGGATTGTCTAGTTTTGTTTCATCAACTCAATGACTAGAGGCTTCAATTTTGAGGCTCTAATGCAAACAGAATAGCTCATGTCATTGCCAGGGCTGTCTAGTCACATCTTAGTTCAATGTTGTGGACAACTCCTCCTTTCATTACTAATGCATTGTCAACAAACATTTTGATTTAATTAGATTTTTCCAATGTGCTTCGTACCTTGATCACCATTACAATTCGTTAAAACTCATTAGAAATCTAAATACTTAAACTTCACTTTTTCTTATTAAATATTTAATGAGTAGTTTTTGTTATTTAAATATAAAATTATATACTTTTATGTAAATGAACTTTTCAATTAAAATAATATAAAACTTCTCATATAAATACCATGAGACGAAAATCGTATTGGTCGACTTTTAAAATTATCATGGATAAATATTTATATAATTTGATTATTAAATTTACTTTAGTTGTTAAATCTAAATTAAGTTAAATTTTCACGTAAAAACCTGTAAATTTAACAAAAATATAATTATACACAATAAACATTATCTAAGTTATATAATCGTGCATGTTTAATGTAATTAAAATGATGACACAAAATAATTATAAATTTTATATAAATATATGAATGTATTTTAAAAGGCAATACATATATAATATTGAAAAAAAATGAATCAAGCATATCTAAATAAATCATTTCTTACAATTTTAAGTGATATTCTTATATAGAAAAGAAAGTAAAGAAATTGATAGATACGTTTTATTATAATTTTCTAATTTATTTTTGTTATTGTTATGTTACCTAATTATTATTTGTAGGTTGATTTTCATGTTAATACTTAATACATCTATTATTTTCTCATAATTTCTATATAAGTTGTATGTTTTTATTAATTTTGATAAACTTGATCTCTTTGACACATTATAACTTATTTCTCATTCCTCCAAAAAATTAATAATAATCTTTTCAATATCTATATCACCATTACTTTAAAAATGGATTGGTGATTAAATCAGACAGGTTACCAGTTCACGATTGAACAGGTAAGGATGATTGAATAAAATTTTTTCATTTTTTATTTTTTTAATAAAATATTTCTATTAATAAATGTACCACCAGTTAAAATATGGTGAAATGACAATTTAATTGGAATTTCATTTTTTTTAATGAACTGAAATGGACTTGTTGTCGATTTTCAGTTGAATATGTTAAGCTGACTGGTCCAATTATATTTTTATAACATTGATATGCATAAATTTTTCATCATCAATAATACACTTATTATCCTCATTTGAATTAATCTTAGCACTCACATTAAATTCAGATATTTACTTTGATATCTCTAACACCAACCCCTTAAAATAATACTCTAATTTCATCAAAAGCCTACCTATATTTGGACCACTGTCACTCATTTTTGTATTTGTGTCCTTATTAGTTATTATCAATAATTCTCTCGAACAATTTTTCTAATGCATCCAAATACTTTACATAAACCAATTTCATAGATAGATATAAGGTTAGGCCAAATTCAGACTTTTCAACCATTATATCCCATGAACCATTCTTATAAATAATATTATAACTACCCTTCTTCCTCACAAAAAAAAAAAATTAAACAAATATCCATAATATTAAAAGAAAATAAGTCAAATATATCTAAATAAATTGTTTCTTATAATTTGAAATGATATTCTTATATTTAAAAATATGTTAGATAAAAAAAATTAATAGGTACATTTTATTGTAATTTTTCAATCTATTTTGTTATTATTATGTTGTACTAATTATAGGTTGATTTACATGCGTACTTAGTACGTCAATTGTTTTCTTATAATTTAAATATAAGTTGTATATTTTTATTAATTTTGATATACTTGATTTTTTTGATATATTATAGTTTAATTTTTCTTCCTCAAAAAAATCAACAATCTTTTCAGTATTTATATGTATCATTATTTTAAAAACCATACCGATGACAAACTTGACAGGTTTATATAATATATTAATTTTTTTATTTTAATAAAAGACCTATTATACATTGACATTAGCATTAAATGTATCATTTGTGAATTTAACATCAATGTTATTTCATTATTAGTTATATGCAATTGAATATTCATGTGATATCATGTTACATCACGTGATATCATATTATATCATAAACCCAAAAAAAAAATTTTAATTGAGTGATTATATCAATAAATCTCTAGTTTATAAAAAATATTTATTTTTTTTTATTTCGATAAAAGATTTCTTATACATTCACATCAACTTAAATCTCTTTCATAATAAAAATTTTAAGTAAAATTAAGTATTATAGAATCGTAAACAAATTGATTTTTTTAGAAAAACATATCATTATAAATAGAAATAAAAATTTTGATATTTGATAATAAAATATTATAATTTTGCTCAATATTGTTAAATGAACTCTCAAATAGTGTATATTCTTTTTCTGTTATAACTTTTTATAGAACCAAAAGTAAATTTTGTAATTTACAATAGAATTTTCTCAAAATCATATTAGAATTTTTCTAACTTGTTAATATTCAAACAATCAAAATCAAAAGAATTTCTCTAACTTTTTAATATTCGAAAAAACATAAATTATTCTAATTGAATTCTTTTTATTTAAATTAAATATAATTTATATTAATAATTATTATTTTATTTTCTTCTTTTTCTAGGTGAATTCATTTTTTCTTTATTTAAATCAAATTAAATTATTAAATTAAAATAATTATATAATTGTAAATTTGTAATATAATTAATTATATATTAAATAATAATAATTTTATTCTTTTCTTATTCTAATTAAATTCATTATTTTGTAATTTAAATTAAATATAGTTAGATATTAAATATAATTAGATAATAATTATTTTATTCTTTATTTATTCTAATTGAATTCATCTTTCCTTATTTAAATTGAATATAATTAGATAAAAATACAATTAATTATATATTAAATAATAATATTTTTATTATTTTCTTATTCTAATTGAATTCATCATTCGTTATTTAAATTAAATATAATTAGATAATTACATTATTCAATTAATAAATAATTATATTACCTATTATAAATGCATAATTTAAAAAAACTTAGAGAAGAGCTTTTACGTAAATGTGCTTCTCTCCTCCATATGTTTATATATATATATAATATAGATATAGATAAAGTTTGTTGAGCTTGATTTAAAAAAAAAATTTATTTTAAATGTATATACTATTCAACTCAGAATATGAACTCTAAGATTTTTTTAATTAAATTTCAAATTTTTAGTGTTAAGGTGGGTCTTGGAGATTATTATTTAAATTTTTTTTTAACTATTTGTTTCATTTAAATTATTTAATTCTAATTAGTTAAATTAATTTTAAATTAGAAATTAGAAATAGGCATAAATCTAATATAATATAATCTATTCCATTATATGATAAGAGATTGAATAAGTAACCTAATATCAATATTATAGTTCGCTTTAAACATTAAAAACAAATTTAAAATTTGTTTTTAAAATATATGAAATTTGATTATTCAATCAAACACGAATTTCTACAAAAATTCAACTATAAATTCTTGGATTTAATTTATGCATCAAACACTAAAATTTGTATATATTTCCTGAATTTTCATAAATTCAATAAATTTTACATTTTGTTGATTCAAATATGAACATAAAATTTTTGTTATCAGCTAGAAATATCAGAAAAGGATTTGTATAACTATTAAAAAATTACTCTCTTCGTTTCTAACTAGATGTCGTTTATTGTTTTTATACAAAAATTAAAGATATATTAAATAACTATTAAATATACTATATTATCCTTAAATTTCAAATATTACTTTAATTATGACTCTAGTGGAAAAAAACAAATAAGGGTATAATTTGAAAAAAAAAATTAATGTATATTGAGAAAAAAAAAGCCAAATAATATGAAACAAAATTAAAATTTCAAAATGTTATCTATTAACTATCATAGAGAGTAATAAAAATATTTAATTCAAACATTAATTACCTTCAATCATAAATTAGACAAAAAAAAAAAAAAAAAAAGAAAACTCTTCAATCATTTGGGTAGTGTTCCATAAAGAAAAGTATGTTAGCACATAATTTTATGTTGACTGAATTTCCCCCAATTAATGCCATTTAACAGAGAAAAGAAAAACATAAAAATTTGGTCACAAACACAAACAAAAGGTACACAAAATAAAAGAAAAGGAAGCATGTGGATCCATATTTCTAATCTTAGTGACCATAGCAACAATTTTGAGGACATTATTAATTATTTTACAAAAATTATAATAAATAACATGATGTATGATTTGGAAGCACATAAGTAAATGTTACAAAAGGTTGAGACATTGATGTACATTTTCTCCCAAATTATGCAAACTTTGTCTGGTTTTTAGATTCAGGGCTAAATTCAATGTAGCTTATTAGGGTTTTATTATTATTATTATTATTATTACTAAATTTAATTGTACACTTTTGTTCTTTGTTTTCTTCTAATAAAACCAACTAATTTCTGCCAAAAAATGGGATTTTTTTTTTTTTATTTTGATCAATTGCATGTCCTTTGTGCATGGTCCAAGATCTAATTAGAGTCCATATCTATAGGTCACTAATTATTTTGGATCTATCAATCACATGTAAAAGCTTAAAATACATTGGATTAATTAATAATCTTTATTTGATATTTTGTACTATTGGGATTAAGGAATCTTAGATTTTGAAAACAAATCAAATTTACTTGGTAAAATGTATTGAAGCTAATTTTTTTTTCTTTTTAATGTGGAATGAAATGAAATTTTAATTTATAATGTTACTAAGTTTCTTTATTTGCCATTCTGATTTATTTTCATTACATTCTACTAATTATGCAATTAGTTTATAAGTTATAGAAAATTAGCCATGAAATCTCTGGATACAAATTTTAAATATCAAATGTTGAAGTCAATGCTATCATAAATGTGTGTGTATATATATATATATTTTGAGTTTTTGCATGAAATTTAATAATTTGACGCAATGCAAAAGCAATGGATAATAAAGTTAGATTACGTATATGCCTTAAATATTTTTGAATTGACAAGAAAAAATAAATTTTGAAGCCTGCCAATAATAAAAGAGACAGAAAATTTTATTAATAATGAGATCTCTCTAAATTATTATATAATAAGCCGATTTATAAATGAAATCCTAATTAAAAATTAATAAAATTATTAAAATAGGATACTGACATATTCTAAAATTACTTAAAAATAAAAAAAATAAATTAAACTAATGAAGAAATTATGATTATTATAATTATTAAAATAATAATAATACAAATACGTGAGAATCACTGCATTATAATTTTAATTAAATATCCTCAATCTATCAGTATTTTTTATTTTATCTAATTTTTAAAATATTACTAAATTTAATCTATTTATTTCTATATTAAGTGCAATTATATTCAATAATGTTTAATTACTTTTAAGAGTTTTTTCTTCTTCTGTTAATATAACTTTCATTGCAATATTTTTTATTTGAATGCCACGTCATCAAAGTTACATGTCCAAAAACTATAAGATGTAATTACAATTAAAAAAAAAAATTACCGACTAAATTGATAATATTTTTTAAAAGATAAATAGAATTAAAAATAATAAAAAATTAAATATATATGAAATGATTAGGCCAATATATAATGGTTCTCATATCTTCATACAATAAAATTTAAATTTAAATATATATAAGAACAATTAAGAAGAAAATAAGAGAGATTTACAAACACAATGTAGTGGTAATAAAACAAGAAATTATCAAAATATTGGCATGTGGTAATTACTTGCAGAATTGGGAACAAAGTATTTTTGGCACCTTCTTGTATCAGCTTAAAGGAATTTGGAAAAAGCTTGAAATTCTTTAAAAATTACAGCAAACTAACACTGTAATTGAGGAGATACATCGATTAGAAGAGGAGGCCAGTGATCTTATTCAGAAAGAAGAAACTATGCGGATGCAACTTTCTAAGGTGATTTGGTTGAAAGAATGGGACATAAAATCCTTGTTGCCCAATATGCACAAAAAGGAGTTGAATTGGTGGTAATTAAAAACTCCAATTTAAAAGTTTAGAGATAGAGAAAAAAGCAACACAAATTTATACTGGTTCGGATATATAAAACCTACGCTAACTCTCTAATCCTAAATTGGGTGTTTCGTTATCAATGTAGTTTTGCAAGTTTACTCCTAACTTAATGTTTAGCCTTATACCAAACCTTACAAGTGTTTTCCTATAGTTCACACTCAAACCTTTACAAGTGTTTTTCCCCAACATTTACACTCAAATCTAACAAGAGTTTTTCTAGGCTCATTACCAACTTCACAAGTGTTTTACAAAGATTAACACACAATCCTTTGACCAACGAATGCTCTTACAACAAACACAAAGTATAAAATTTAAAGAACAAGACTTCAAGAAGAGTTTGGCTATCGAGAAGATTGTTGGATCTTAACGAAGGCTTTTGAAGGGGGTATTTGTAATTTTCGCCCACTAAAGAACTGATGCTCACATTGGTGTAGCCAAATCTTCCATAACAGCCATAAAATTTGCATTAAATACTCTGTCATATGAGAATTGCAGTCGCAAAGCCTTGATAGCGATTGTAATTCAAGTTTCGTGATCGAGACACTTTAATCATTGTTGCCATCCTCAACCATCTCAAATGGCTAGTTGATACATGGCAAATTTTTGTTAGTTGCTTGACTATCTATTAGAATGGTTTCCTGACATATAAATTCCATGATTGCTATACTTTGATCGCAGTCACGATCTTTCTATCACGTTCAGGATTGCGACCGCGACTCTGATCACAGATCTTTTTATGTCTCTACTGGAATTTAGGCTTTGTTTCTTTAATTAATCACGGTCGCAACTCAATAGGTCGTGGTCAAGATATGCTTGTTGTGGGCATGATATTTTATTTGCGAACGTGATTTACAGGTTCGATTCATAACTGAGAGATTTCTAAGTTTCTTAGCTTTTCAACCTTTTCTCAGCATCTTACCTATAAAATAAACACTCAATATAAATATTAGAACACTTCAATTTGATTGTTAAGATCAAAATAAATATTGACTAAGTTGTGAACCAACTTAGGTCAATAATATCCCTCCTTTTTTATTTTGACAATTAAATTGAATTTGAAGCAAAATAAAGTAAAAATTTACAAGTTGTTTAACTCCTCCTTAATCAATGCTTTTTGCAACTCCCCCTTAAGGTATCAATATATGCAATTTTCTTTTGACAAATCACTTAGAAATTAAAATCCTTAGATTCAAATTCCTTCTCCCCCTTTGGCAAGATCAAAAAGAGAGAAGACTAATGAAATGTACATAAATTGAGAGAGAAAGCAAATAAATAGGAAAGCATAGAATTAAGGAAGCAAATTAGCAAATTAAACCAAGTAAGATAGCATGAAACGTAAGAAATTTGCATTCATTGAAGCAATTACATATGTGATTTTGCAATCAAGTGCCAAAAGGAAAATGAATGCATGAATATAAAAAACAAAAGAGAAAATTAAGAAAAGTTGAAGAAAAAACAAAGAAAAAATGGAAAGGCCCCTAAAGCTAGGATTCTATAGAAAAAATGGAAGGGCCCCTAAAGTTAGGATTCTATCTCTTGGTCCTCTTCTTCCTCTTCCTCACTCTCCTAATCCTCTAGATGGCATTAGGGAAGACTTATTTTCTCTTGGATGTCAACAATATCATGATGAAGATAACCCTAAAGATTGAGTTTTTTCATGTTTTTGCTAAACATTTTATCTATTTTGGAGGAAGATAGTGGAATTTGTGGATATGTTTGGGTGCCTTGTGTTCTTTAAGTCCTTTCTTCCATTGGTTGACTAGTTTCTCCTTGCACTACCACCCTCTTTTTTTTTTTTTTTTTAATTGTTCTTAGATACCAACCCCACCAAAGATATATTCATAGTTGCCATTTTTCTCCTTTAGACATTTAGAGTGAATCATATACTCCTAATTGAGCATAGATGAGTAGAGTTTGAAAGAGGTTAAAAATAAGAATTGATTTTAAGGGGTGAGGGCTCCCACATGTTTTACAATGTGAGAAATGTGAAAAGAAAGAAGAATGGTGCCCTTTGGAGTTTTGGCTAAATGCACAAATTGGTCAACGAGAAATTTTGCATTTTGGATGGACTTGTTCTTAATGATGCCACATAAGAAGAAAAGGTCCTTTTGGGTAACCTTTTCATTGCCATCATCTCTTGCATTAACAGACAAGGTGACAATTTTATGGAGAATCCAAAATGTGATAGTTTTGAAGTGTTTGGTAAGGGAGGATTTGAATCAAATTTTCTTTTAGTGGAGAGTTCTCTCCAAAAATTAGTGTAACCATTCCAAAGCATTGTGGGAGAATGCTCATTCTTTTTGAACTCCAAAAATGTTCACTACCTTTTCTAGCCTCAAACCGTACTCTTGATTAAAGAACCTAAAGTTAATGCCATGGTGGCCAATCGGAGAAGAAAGTTTCTTATGCAAAACCAAGTAGAAACTCCTTGATTAGTTCTTCAAACGCATCCTCACTTACAAAGATAAATTGCCTCCATTGAAGATTGTCCAAGTATGCTAAGATGTTATGAAAGTAAATAAATCAGGGACTTTATCGGCAAGAACAATCTTATCTTTAATTGTCTTGTAGTTTTTCTTCTCATCTTTGGTAACTCCCTCCAAAAGTTCTAGAGGAGAGAATTAAGAAAATTGAGAAACTTGGGGTTCCTTACCCTTAGCTTATCCAGGTGTCTTAGTTTTGGGAACCATTTAAGGAAAAAGGAATGATGAAGAAGGAAAGAAGAAGAAATAAATGAAGCGAAAGAGAGAATTTTAGAGAAAAAATAAGAGAAAAATGTTTTGAGAGAATCAGAATGATTAAAAAATTAGCTTTTGAGATGAAATGGAGCATTTATAGTCATAAAAATGCAGAAAAATGGGCAAAATGGCAAGCTTTGCATTAAATGCAAAATCTGATTGTTTTAAAATGGCTACTTTTTCTGTCAGAATTATAAATCATGCGCAAAATGAGAGTCGCGAGTGCAAAATTTGAATTTTTTAAATTTCGTGTCCTCTATTTTCATCAGTGTCCACTATTTATTATTCTTAGAAAAGTGGTAGGATTTTTTAAATATCACACTTGCAAAAAAATATGGCGACCATGATTTAGGAGTCTCTCATAAATTTTTGAATGAAAACTTGGAGAATGCTTATGCAATGCATTTGGCACTAATTTACAAGATCAAAATATATTTAAATGACTAACTTGGTCACACGAATATTGAAAATTCATATGAATATGAGTCAATTACATAACAATCACAATTGATAAGACAAAATTAACAATCAAGCATCCAATATTTGCATATAATTGACAAATCAAATTATCAAGACAAATAGTCAACTTAATTCAAGGTAACAAAAATAATGTGTTAAAAACGAAATGCATCAAGATGAAATGAAAAAAAAGAGAATTTTTCATGTCAAATAGCTCTCATCAAGCATCCCAAGATCCCTTTTAATTAATGAAATTCAATCTTTCTTCATTAACGGGCTTTGTGAAAATATCGGCTAATTAGTCTGTCATGTCAATGAATTCTAATATAACGTCACTATTTTGTACATGATCTCTTAAAAAAATAATGCCTAATATCTATATGCTTACTTCTTAAATGTTGGAGGGAATTTTTTGAAAAATTTATGGCACTTGTTTCATCACATTTGATGGGAATGTGATTAACTACTTGACTATAATCCTTGAGTTATTGTTTCATCCAAAGGACTTGAGTGCAACAACAACTTGCCACCACATATTCCGCTTTGGTAGCGGATAAGGCAACAAAAACTTGTTCCTTATTAAACCAAGAAACTAAACACTCACAAATAATGTGAAAGTTTCGAAAGTGCTATTCCTATCTACTAAACAACGGCTATAATCCGCATCCAAAAAGCCAACAAAGTTGAAATATGTGTTTTCAGGATACCATAATCTTAAATGCAATGTACCATCTAAATACTTTAAAATTCTTTTGACTGTAAGTATATATGACTCTTTAGGGCAGGATTGAAATCTAACACATAAGTGAACACTATACATGATATCAGGCTTAGATGCTATAAGATAGAGAAGTGAGCCGATCATACCTCTATATTTCTTCTCTTCTATAGGCTTACCCTTTTCATTCTTGTCAAATTTTGTTGATGTGCTCATTGGTGTTTTACTACTTTTGCAACCATCCATCTCAAACTTTTTTAGAAGCTCCTTAGTATACTTGGATTGGTTGATGAAGATTTCATCATTGCATTGCATGATTTGTAGACCAAGAAAGAACTTGAGCTCACCCATCATGCTCATCTCAAATTTTCTAGTCATACACTTAGTAAAATCTTCACAAGGGCTTTCATTAATAGCACCAAATACTATATCATCAACATAAGTTTGAGCAATTAGAGTGTCATTGATGTGCTTTTTGAAAAAGAGCAGAGCATCAACTTTGTCTTTTGCAAAATCATTTTTCAAGAAAAATGAACTAAGCCTTACATACCAAGCTTTAAGAGCTTGTTTTAAACCACATAAGGTTTTAGTTAATTTAAAAACTTGATTTGAAAGTTCATGGTGCTCAAATCGGTTTGCTCAATATAAACTTTCTCTTATATGAAACCATTTAAAAAACACTCTTGACATCCCTTTGAAAAAATTTAAAACTCATGTGACATGCATATATGAGAAGAATTCTAATAGCCTTTAATCTTGCTACCGTTACAAAGGTTTCATCATAGTCTATGCCTTATTCTTGATTATTCCCTTTGGCAACCAATCTAATCTTATTCCTAATAATGGGATCATGCTCATCTAACTTGTTTTTAAACACTCATTTACATCTAATAATAAGATGATCCTTAGGGTGAGAAATAAGTTTCTAAACTTTGTTTCTCTCAAATTAATTGAGTTAATCTTGCATAGCATTTTTGTTTCTCTCAAATTAATTAAGTTAATCTTGCATAGCATCATGCAACTTTTATTATTAAAAGTCTCATCAATAGTCCTCAGCTCAATTTAAGAAACAAATGCAATATTATTTTCTAAGACTTTAAAATAAGATCTAGTGCTTACACTTTTTGAAGTTTTACTAATGATAAGTTCCTTAGGGTGATTCTTGGGATACCTTCATTCCTTTGGAAGTTCTTTATTATCCTCCTCTTGTGGTTGTGGTGGAGCTTTATGATCATGATAGCTTCCTTCTTTGCTTTCCTCTTCCTTTAGATTGTCATCTTGATCAACTCCAAGTTTCTCAAATTCACCTACAAGATTATCAAGAGCACTACTTTTCGCAAAATCAAGCTTACTAGATTCATTAAAGACAACATTTATAGACTCTTCAACCACAAAAGATCTTTTTTATTAAAGACTCTATATGCATTGCTATTGGTGGAATAACCAAGAATAATTCATTCATCTATTTTGGATGCAAATTTTTCAAGGTTGTCCTTGGTTTTCAATATATAGCACTTGTAATTAAATACTCAAAGATATAAAATCCTGGGTTTTCTTTTATTCTATAACTTATAATAGGTTTTATTCAAAATTGCTCATTTGAAAACTCTAAATTTGCAATTTAACATGAAGTGTTGACAACTTTTGCTTAAAGCAACATGAATCCAGCTTCCTCTTTCCAAACTAATATCAACTTTGTGGATTGGCTTTTTAGTTTTCTTGCAGGACCTTTATTGGAAGCTATTGAAAGAGTGGTGATGATCTCGTGGAATTTATAGTCTGTTTGAAACTTGAAATTTTTTTAGCACAAATAGATTAAAGATGATCAAATTCTCTGTAACATTGGTAACTTTTTGTCACAGTATAATGGAGTCCAAGAGATAACTACTAAAAGTCCTATACTTCAATTATCCAAATCCTAGTTGCCACCATCTCCAAATATTAGGAAATTAAACATTGATGCATCAGTGTGTAGTGAAAGTTTAATTGGATTGGATGATAATAAGGGATTGCCAAGGTCAGGTTATTGTCAGGGTCAAGTTATAATGGTAGCAACCAAGTCTACCAAATGTGATTGTTCAATGTTGTTGGTAGAATGTATGGCATTTAGATTTGGTTTAGAGCTTGCAATAGATTTTGGTCTGCTGATTTTAATAGTAGAAAGTGATTATAAGCCTAACATTGATGCCTTGAGTGGTGGCATGTGTTAAGACCCTGACTAAGAGATGCTATTTCAAGAAGTGAAACAGATAATTAGCAAATGCAATTCTGTCTCTTTTCATTTTGTTCCTAGATTTGCAAATAAGAGAGTTGACACATAGTCTCGCTATTATTTTTTTTTAGATATTAGTAGTACAGTTTGGATGGAGGAAGTTCCTAATGTAGTTGCTCCCCTATTTCTTGCTGATGTACCCGATCTAATTATTTAATGAAAATCTGATATGAATTTCTCAAAAAAAAGAACTAAGAAATTATCCTTGAAATACAAGCTTAAACCAAGATAAAATGAATTAGTTCGTAATCTTAAGCTTAAAAAAATAAGTAATATATTATCAAATAAAGAAAGCACTTGTTTTAAGCAATGTTTTCAAATCTGGCTCGACTTTCAAATCAATAGAGGTAAAGAATTATAGAATAGAGATTCAACCAAAATTAAATTGAAAATAATATAAGAAATATAAATTTTATAAGCAATTTAATAGAATAATATGAAATAAATTTGACTATAACAAATTTTCTTTAACAATAATATAAAAATAATTTTAGAATTTAAGATAATAATAGAATAATAGAATTTTTGAAAATAATATTCTTTTTTTTGGACATAAAAATGAGAGTTGGTGCTAAAGAACTTAAAATTTCATAATGTATTGTTAATTTATGTTGAAAGATGGTTAGTAAATTCAATTTTACAATATAATTGAAATAACATAGCTTTATTGATATAATTAATTTGCATTAATGTTTAGTTTTGGTTAGTTGGTACTCTGTTAATATTTCCTAACTGGTCGGTGTTCGAATCTCAACAGCAATAATTTTTTTTTTTTTAATTTGAAAGTTAATTAGCTGTTAAATTAATTTTGGATTAATCAATTTATCGATTATCTGGTCGAAAAAATCACATCTGATCGAAAATGAAACCGATTAATTCTGACAACTATAGTTTCTAGATTTGGACTGTTGACTGCACCTCGTTCATGAGCATTGTTGCCATGTGAACCTCTTGCAGGACCAGCCACAAATTAAAGCTTTACCATACACAATTGAAATCTTAAAATCCAATGGTACCCTATGCATGTGTATGTGGGACCTACAACCACAATCCAATCTTCAAAATATTTGATGAAATTAGGTGGCAAAATCTCAAAGACAAAATCATGACTTAGGTACGGGTAACTCTATATCATACATGTCACCTGTCACCTTTTGAAGCTGTAAAATCAATCAGATAAAACCAGCCCTACTCTATTATAATTCTATTTTTATTATTATTGCAGAAAAATTATGTACATGCTACAAAATATCAAATTTAATATGGATCACAATCTAATATTTAAATAGATAACTTTTTTTTTAATAATTAAATGATAATTATATAAGGGATAGCATGTTTTTAAAAATAATCATATGGTGCCTCTTTAAAACAGTCATAATTTTAAAATATATTATATTTTTTCTTTTTTTTTATTCATGGGAGTCTCATTGAGCCGTGAGCTATACAATAAGTGATAACCATTCTCTAATATTTGTCATAATGGTGAAATCTCATCTAATGCAAATAAGAGATCTCAAATAGAAAATTTTTCACTTCCAATAACAAATACTCTTATCACTTGAGTTAGATTTTAAGTGTATTATATTTTTTCTTTGTCTTTATGTGTTTTACTTTCCGTAAGTTGTCATTATATTAAATTTAAAAAAAAAAATATTATTGATGTCCAACAAACTTAGAAAAATCAACATAATCAAATGGGTTAGGCATACTCTTTAATCTTCCAAATTCCAATATGCCATATTCAACCTGAAACTACATAACAGCTAGATTCAAATACAGGATCCTTTAGTTTATGGCCTCAATCTAATCATTTGCTAGGCATCACTAGCTCTTTAATCAATTTAAATAAATAAAATTAATTCAAAAAAAAATTAATTAAGAATATAATTATTTATTTTTTTAAATATATATTTATATTGTGGGTCCCTATAAATCAGAAGGATACATAGAAAAAAAAAAAAAAGGCCACAAACACAAGTCATTTGGTTGGGTAAAGGAAGGTGACCTAACCAAATTTTTGGCAGAGTTGAAGTATAGAGAGTGCACATGAAATATTGGGAGGACTATAATGGAAAGTAACTTGCGAACTACTCAATTTTTATTTTTATTTTTATTTTTTGTGAGGTCCCAATCACCATCACCTTCACCTTTGTTCCCCCCTTAGTAACATGAGTAAGTTCCAAGAAATTTTATCATAAATTTTAAGATTTATTAACAACTTTTCAATTTAATTGCACCTTAATTATACATACAATTTCTAAATTTTTACACTTTAATAACATTTAAATCTTGAAAAATTTTAATCTCTTGAATTTTATAATTTTCATTTGAATAATACTTTTTGCTACTGTTGACAAATATAGTTTCAATGTTCTGCAAATTTTGTAGTCTATCTTTCATTCAATTCAAGAAATAGATTTCATAAGATGCATGATAACATTTTATTAAGATTTTTTTTTTAACAAGAGATAAAAAATCGGATCTGAATTTATTATTTAAATTATAAATGTATTTACTATTAGGATATGAGTAGGTGTACAATATTTTATTAAGATAGTAGCTATTCAGTAGTAATAATATTTTAAAACAAAAGGGAATATATTATCTAATAATTGCTTGAAAATTTTAAATTTTTTATATAATTAGATATAATTATTTTACTTGATTAATAGTCAATTTTCTTTTGACAAATCACTCACAAAATGGAAGACTAAAAATCAAATGTCCTCAACTTTTTGTGGAGCTTTAATTAATTAATTACCATTTTTTAAGTTGACCTACTGATATCAAGTGCCATTGTAGCCTCAACGTGGATTCAATTATTTACTTGGGAAAAATTATTCTATATAAATTTGATTTTAAAAGTTTTAGTAACTTTTAAATATATAAATATATAATATATAATAATTATCTTTAAACATAAATCATTATCAAAACCCAACCATTTTCTCTAAAGGGTGGTTGCCGGAGAAGAAATTGTATAAAAAATAATTCAATTACTATCCAAAATTCAAAATTTTTTTTTTTTTTTTTTAATAGCGACATGTCTATTCTTCTTTTTTCCTGTCAGTTGGAGTGAGTGTGGCATAATTGCATAAATATATTAATTATATTTCCCATTGCATATTAGTTTGCATATTTTTTTTAGGGAATATTATAAATTTTTATTCATATATTAAAAATAATATATTTTAATTTAAAAATAAAAATATAAACAATATAATTCAAAAAGTATCAAAATAAAATAACTTAAATTTTTTTTAATATTCTTTAATAATATTAACAAAGTATTTGAATTGACATTTGCAACTTGGTGAAAATCATACTCTACCAAAAAAAAAACTTGTAGATTGTAAAATAGCCTAAGAAAATAAGATGCTTTTATAAAAGAAGAACAAAAACTTCTAAAAATAACTAGTAAATTTCATTAAAAGAATAAAAAATCAAAAAGATAAAAATAAAACAAACAACAACAAATCCGTGATAAAAAAAAAAAGACATATTAATAGATCTAAAAATGCATTTATTCAATAAAAAACTATGGAAAAAGAGAAATGAATCGCAACTGATCAGTAGAAAAGATCGACGGATGCTCAAAGTATAAATTTTTAGAAAAGAATTAGAAAGACAAAAAAAAAAAGAGAAAAACAAGATTGCTAAACATATATAACATATCAAATTAGTTTGTGTATCTTATTTCATGGAAGAATGGACATTACCTAAGTATTGTTTATAAATAAAAATAATAATATAGCAATGGGTATTATTAATAAAATTTAACATTATTCATTTATTGTGAATTTTATGAGAAATGAATTGAATTTTTTTATTTCATTGATCAACCAAATGAGCTTATATACAAGAAAAAGCAAATGTGAAAAAGAAATGAAGAAACTATCTCTAAAAACTTAGCTATTAGTAAAAAACCCAGCTAATAGACTTAGCAGCTATAAATAATTTTGCTGACTAGACATGTGATAAATTACTATGGTTAATCCCTCAAGGTATAGTGTGGATGTTAATCACACTCAACTTGGATAAAAAAAAATCATAAAATTGACTGGAATGATAAGAATCTTAAAGAAATATACCATTTGATGATGCGAAGACACAAGCAAGAGCATCAAAATTCATGTGACTACTTTTTCTCAAACCACACAACAATCAATATTAATGCGTTTTGTTCTTTCATTGAACACTGAATTATATGTTATATGAAGAGCTGGCAAATTGTCATAGAAGAGCAACACAGGTTAATGATAGAGTATAATAAGATCTCTAAAAAGATAAAGCAATCACTGGATTTCATATGTCACAGTTGCCATGGCCCTATACTCAACCTCTAAGGAAGACCTAGCTATAATGTTTTGTTTCTGGGATTTCCAAGAAGCTAAAGAAGAACTAATAAAAACACAATAACCTGTGACTTATTTACGAGAAATTTGATATGTGGCACAGTCTGAATCAGAAAATCCTTGAAGTTGCAATTATGTATTAACATAAAAGAAAAGTCCTGGTCTGGGGAAGCTTTAAGGTACCTCAGTACTTTATGAGCAATAGTCACATGATCGTTAGTTGGTTTATCAAGAAATTGGGAAAGGTATTATGTTGAGTAATCGATGTCAAGTCTGATATTTGTCAAGTAAAGCAATTTACCTATAAGTATGCTATAGGAAGTGACATCTTGAATTAGACGACTAGAAGAATAAATTACTAAATCTATTGGTAACATAGGAGTTTTAGAGGGCTTAGCACTACGGAAACCCATGTAATTCAACAATTCCAAAGTGTATTTCCATTAAGCTATTGTTCGAGCCACTTCAAAACCCAAAAAATATATTAGAGGTCCAAGATCCTTGATTTTGAAGGAAGAATGAAGGAACTGCTTTATGGTTTGAATATCAACCAAAAATTCCCCTTCTAGTATTACATCATCAACATACATCAAGATTGCAATGAATGATTTGTTAGTTTGTTTAAGAAATAAGGATGAATCAAAATGAGCTTGATGAAAGCCTTGCTGAAGTAGAGCTTATGAAAGCTTCTCATACATTTGCTTACTGGCTTGTTTGAGCCTATATAGAGACTTAAGAAAATGACAAACTTGATTAGACTGGGAAGCAATAAGACCTAGAGCAATTGCATGTAGACTTCCTCATACAGGTCACCATGCAAGTAAGCATTGTTGACATCAAGTTATTCCAAAAGCTAGTATTTAATTGCAGATATTATAAGTAATGCTCTTATGGCAGTCATTTTAGCAACAAGAGAGAAGGTATCTAAGTAATCCAACTGCTCTTACTATGAATAACCTTTTGCAACAAGCCTAGCTTTATATCTCTCAAAGGTCCTATATGCATTAAACTTGACTTTAAAAACTCATTTATATCCTATTAGATGCTTGCCAAGGGGCGGGGTTATTGATTCCCATGTATTATTGTCTACTAAAGCCTTAAACTTAGCTTGCATTGCAACTTGCTAGTAGTTGTCTTTCATGGATTCTTTGTAATTTTTGGGTTCAGGTATAGTAGTTATCTTAATTGAAAATTCTTGGTAAGAAGGAGAAAGTTTAGAATAAGAAAGAGCATTAGAAAGAGAATGTGGTGTACTTGGTATAGAGTCTGCAATAGGAGAAATGATAGTGTTAGATTGAGGTAGTGTTAGATTGAGGGAGTATGGTCGCCAGGTTACAATGGTAATCTTGCAAGTATGTTAAAGGATGATGAGATTTTGTAAACCTGCTAGGTGGTAAAGGAGATGAAATGTGTGAAGTTTGATTAGAGGAATGAGAGGTAGGAAAGATAATAAGAGATTCAGTATGAGAAAGGGAAGGAACAAATGAAGAAGGAGATAGAGAAATAGAAGAATCTATAAACATATCATAATAGTCATATGGAATAGGTGAAACAAAAGTATCAGAAGATAGAGAATTATGAAATGGAAATATATGTTAATGGAAGGAACATTTCTATAAATAATTATAAATTTAATGTTTAAATCACAAAGCTTATACCATTTGGTTCCATTAGGAGATCTAAAAGAAAAAAATTAGATGCCCTCAGATCAAAATTTTTTTCTATTTCTAGCAAGAAAGGAAGAAAAACATAAGCATCCAAAAACTTTATGGTTAGAATAATTTAGAAGATGTCCGTGTAATTTTTCAAAAGGTTTTAATTCATTAAGAATAGGTATTGGTGTCCTATTGATGAGAAACATTGCATAAGAAACACAAAAACTCCAAAAAGTAAGAGGAAGATGACTGTGAAATCTCAAAGCCTTTACTGCATTGAGAATATATTGAAGCTTCCTTTCCACAATGCTATTTTGTTATGGTGTTTTTACACAAATAGTTTGATGGACTATCCCATGAGTCCCATAAAAATCTAGCATATTGAACTCTAAACCATTATCTGATATGATAATTTTCACTTTGGTATGAAACTAAGTATTAACTAGACTACAGAATTACTAGAGTAATTGTCTTGTCTCATACATAGATTTCATTAAACATATTCAAGTAAATCTAGTATAATTAGCAACAATTGAAAGGAAATATGAATGACTAATGAAAGATAATTAAACTAGTATCCAAATATCAATAAGTAGTAAATCAAAAGGAGCAAAAGTGACAAAATTACTAATGGAAGAGGGGAGTTTCTTTTGTTTGGCAAGAGGGCAATATCACAAACATAAGAATGAGAGACTATTATTTGGTTATTCAACTTCTAAAATTCTTTTTTCTATGTCTAGAGAGATGTCTTTATCTGAAATGCCATAAATCAAAGGTAGGAACAATATAAGATAAATTAAAAGTAGAAGCAAAAACTTGAATTGCAGGTTCAATCAATTGATATAGGCCATCATCTTGCACAACTAACCCAATCATCTCCAATGTTTGCAAATCCTAGATATGGAAAAAATGAGAAAGAAAAGAAAGAGAACATTTAAATTGTAAGGTTAATTTGCTAATTGAAATAAGGTTGTATGAAAATTATGGAACATAAAGGACATTAGTGAGAATAAACTTGTCATTGTAATACACAGTTCTAATATGAGATATTGGAACAAGATCATTGTTTGGTAGTTTGACAAAAATAATTTGTCACTAGTTGTTAGTGTTAAAAAAAAATTGCTAAGGAACATGAGATATGGTCTGTTGCCCCAGTATCCATGATCCATAGATTATAATTTTTTAATAAGGATAAGGACATACCAGAGGCAATGTATTATGATAGAGCAGAAATCATGCCATTAGAATGAGCAACTAACATATAAGAAGAATTTTAACCTTGTAATGGTTGTAAGAGAGTTAGTAATTACTAGCACTATTCTTGAGTAAAGGGAAGAAATCTAGTACTGGAAGAGGCTTGAGAATGAGACATTGTATGACTTGATGTAGATCCGGCAGGAAAATGAATTCCAAAATTGAACTAAGTAGATACAGCAAACTGACTATGCAAAGCAGATGAATCAGCAAAACTTCCATACTCATATTGACATTCATTATCATATTCAACATTATAGCCGTCTACCTAGTTGACGTTAGCTATTGCAGGTCTAAATCTTGGCTTATTAAAACTAAGAGGGTATGCATGCTTCTTATAACACTTATCAATAATACGCTCAAGATACTTAGAATAGGTACACAAAGGCCTTTTTTATAAAGAACTTTATATTTTGATAAGTGGTGTTATCTCCAATTTGAGAATTATAAGAAGTCTAATTAGGATCACTAGAATTTGCAAAAAACTTATTGGCAAAAGTAATGGATTTCTGAGTAGCAGCCTTAGGGTTTACTAGTTGTCTTTCATATTGGATTATCAAAGAAAAGACTCTGTTAGATGGAAGCAAAGGCTCTATCAACATGATTTATGACCTAACAATATTAAAATTCTCATTCTGTCCTTTTAAAAACCCAATCACATAATCATTTTATTGAAACTTCTTAATTACATCAATAACCCCACATCTACAAGTAAGATTATAAGAATACACTGGCATATACCTCAACTTCATCAATTCATCCCATAAAATCTTAAGGTGAGTGAAATAATTTGTTATAGTGGTATCACTTTACTGATATGAGTAGATCTCTTACTATAAGTCTGAAATCCTAAAGTAGTCTCCTTGCGAGAAACGATCCTTAAGATCCTTCCATACATCATAGGCATTATCAAGCCAGATGACACTTTATGCTATGGAAAGTGACACAGCTTTAATGATCCAAGAGAGAACCATTGTATTGCACCTTTGTCAAAAAGAGGAAAAAGGATCTGTAATAGTAGGAACTATGATAAAACCATCAATAAATTGTAGTTTATTTCTAGAGAGCAAGGCCATTTTCATAGCACGAAACCAAGAATGATAATTAGGTTCTTTTAATGGTGGAGTAACCAGAATGAGAGATGGATTTTCAATAGGATGAAGGTAGTATGGGCTCGAGGGTTGATCTTCTACCTTTGAAGTGGATCTATAATTTTCAAAGTCATTGGATCTATAAGCAATAATATTATCTTGTGTATTATCCATTGAATTGAGAAAAGAAACTTGTTTGTTTTCTAAGAATTTAAGTGAAAAACTAGAGAAAAACACAGGAAATTGACAAAGTAAACAATAAAAAATGGAGTAGAGAATTCTAAAGAGAAGAATTTTTCTCTAATACCATGTGAATATTATGCAAAATGAATATGAATTCTTTGATTTCATTGATCAACCAAATGAATTTATATATAAGATAAGCACACGTGAAAAGGAACAAAGAAACTTTGAGGAACTACCCTTACTTTGCCTTAGCCACTTTTGCTTGTCGATGAGGTAATCAATATCTCCTCTCTGCTTTAAAATAATGTTCCTCTATGCTAAAGCAACATTTTAAGCTTCAACATAAAACTCATTATAAGCAATTAAGCACTCAAGCAAGGTGGTGATGGTCCTCATTATTTGTGGAAAAAGAAGCCAAACTAAAAGTCTGTAAAAAATATGGCAAAATTCATATCCAAAAGATTGATAAGATGCTTATGTCATAGCTTTTGTAAGCTTCTCTCCGAAGTGGTTCTCAAGTAGAGGTGTTGAATTGGTTGCTAGAAGAAGGAAAGGAGTGATGAGTAGTATCTAAGTCATTAACGAACTCTGGTGTATTCTTCCACTTTATTAATCCATTCAAATTTTTGAAAATCATCAAGCATACATTTGGACCTATGATTGAAGCTTGGGTTTTTCCATAACTTCCTTAATATACCTAAGCTCTACAACATATAATCCTTCCTTTAATCTCTGAGAGGGGTTTCCTAGCTCTTGATGCCGCTTCCTAACTTAGGGCATCTGGGTCTTAGTTTACCATTTGTGTTAAGTCCAATATATGAAAAAGGTATAAGTGGTTAATGAGCCTAACTTTCATTGTTCTCATTGGAAACATCATCTATTATGGGCTCAATTGAAGGAACTATTATGGGAACTATAGATGAAATGCCTGCTTCTTCGATTCATTACTTCTTGATTAGAGCTGCTTTACCGGATATATCCAAAGGCTCTTCTTCGATTGCCATAGCAGATGGAGTGTGCAAAGCCCTTAAAGATGCATAGTACTCATTGAAATCGATATCATTTAAGCCTTTTATAGGAGAATACAGAAGGTTTGCCTTTGGAATGGGAGTTTCAGTTTCTACTGCCCTTAAAAGAGTGAGGAATGATGTTTAGATTAGAAATATAATTTATCAAGAGAATGCATTATGATCAACACACAAAAGGATCATCATACCTCCCACTTTATTAGAGGTCCTCTATCTCTTCTTTATAAGGTGAACCTCATTTTTTTCAAGGTCTTTATAATCTTTGTCTGCTCCCCTTTCATGTGGCACTCTCCTACTTGCTCTACAGCCTCCTATAAAGATTGGTGCAAGACAAAGGCGATGAGCTACAAATCATCATCGTCATCATCATCACAATCTGCCAGAGAAGGGAACACATATGTCTCTTTCCCCTTACCTATGGCAATTAAAATTCTTGAAGGCCTTTTAGCCTTCATAGCAGCCATAGTGGCCTCAATCTTAACACCTCCAACCAACGAGGCTCTCTCCTTTTTTGCTTGATGTGTTACCCAAGTGGATTTAGGTGCTTGGATCCCTTCATCAGTAGCAGCAGGTACCTCTCCCCCTTTATTCACAACTGGAGGGATAAGGGGAACTTCATCTCCTTCAATAGTGGGAGTATTAAGAGGAACTTCACTAGTTAAAGGCTGCCAATTCCCTTCCTCATGGCGTATTAATCTCCCAATAGATTCATTAAGTAAGGGGAGTTTGGTGGCTCAGTTGTTATAAAGTAGGGTAATACCTTCAAATGTTTTCAACATCTTCCCAGTAATTATTTTCCTTGACCTTCTTTATCAAAAAGAAAAACATGGAAATGTGAGGGATAATAAAAGAGCACCAGATTGAACATGAAAGTTCAAATGAATACACCAACTCACCCCTCACATCAAGTAAGCTTGTAAGAGAAGCGATAATACCTCTACACTTCGCCAGCTCAGACATCTACTCCATCTTTTTTATGTTATATTTATACTACCATATCTTCAACAATCAGACCCTCAAGCTAACCAGAAAGAGTACCAACTGCTATCATTAAGTGATTAGGGAATCTGAAGCCTGATTCACTAGAATTTATTCGTACAATTAGGGCAAACTTGTTATGCCAGGTTAGCACCTTATGATCTTTGCCTATGAATAGTCTAATCTTTGGGTGAGCAAAAGTGGTATAAACAAAGCCCTCAGTAGATCTCCATACTTTAAAGAAGACATAAAATATCTTTGCTATTAGAGTTATCTTCAAAGAAGTACAGGCTACTTTGAAGCAGTGCATCTCTTTGATCGCATTGGGATGGAGAAACATGGGGTTAACTTGGAAACTATTAAAACAATCCATAAAAAAAGAGAGTATAAGGCCATCTTAAGGCTAATTTTATTTGACGAAGGAAGAAAACGTAATGAGAAAAGTCCTTTGGTAATTCCTTTAAATCTTGCCCATCTTAAAAAAGGATTAATAAACATCATCTCATCTTTTTTGGAAGGTAAAGCCCAAAATCCTTCTTGGGGCATCTCAAATTCTACTCAAATCCCCAAAATTGCTCTTTTAAGCAATGAAGGGAGTATTATGCCAGGTTTGAAGTAAAGTAGTTTTGAAATCTATCTTGGGTGCCATTGATTGGTCAAAAAATGGTGAAAGCATATTTCATAACTGAGAAAGAATAAAAACTGGGGAAGTTGAAACAACAGAAATTCATAAATGAAAAAATGGCAGAAGATAGCAAGAAATTCTAAAAGAGAACGCAAAGTAAAGAAGTTCCAAAAAGAAGGAAGTAGGTTATTTATATAATGTGAGATTCTTAAGAAACTACCCTCATCATTAAATTTGAAATTCAAAAAGGCACGAGAATGGATATCAAAGGAGAAATAATTTTCATTTGATGCATGTCGATATATGTTCCTAATTAAATCACGTGTCTCTAAAGCTGCCTTTATTCCCTCGCACTCAATGGAGGAGTATAATTGTCAAAAGATGATTAGGCATATTTTAATTTATACTTTCTCAGGAAGTCATCTTTGTAAACAAAGTACATCAAGATACATGCGAAGCTCTCCATGAAAAAAATAGTTCAAAATAATATGTTTCAACAAGGACTTCAACTAGGCTATTCCTTATTGAAATAGAGAGGCCTCTGATAAGGGCAAAATTCAGTTATACTTATCTGGGTCTAGTTGACCTTAAACCTATTCTCTCCAGAAATTTAATTACGCTTGGAGAAATCCAATAGGTTCTCTCTCTATTTATGAGAAGCCCATAAAGGTTTGATATGATCATGTCACTTCCTGAATGGTTGAAAAGAGCTCACTAGAGCACCTCTTTAGTGATATTTCTTTAGATACATCAACCCTTTGGCTTCGAACCCGTCCTTCAATAGCAAAGAACTCCCCTACTAAGAAAAGTATAATGTCACGTCGATGACTCCAGTTTAAGTACCCATTTTATGTCAAAAATAGAGCGATTCCTACTCCTATACGTGAGATACAATGGTATAATGACCTACCCTTAGCCCTCCCTACCACAGCAGGGCATGTCTCCTAGTCATATCACTTACCCACCAATTAAGAGAGAGAATTCACCGTGTATAAATGGCCTAAAGTACCACCAACCTAAAGTAACTAATTCAATACTTTCTCATCTCTTTCTACTCTCCAAAATATTTTCTTAGTCTATAGGAAGTCATCTCCTTCCTAAAGGCTATAAACTCCATTGTTGCTACTGACTTAAGCATTAAAGTATCATTGCCAAACCAAGACTTAGTCCTTTGATGCTCTTCTTCTTCTTTTGCAGGCTAATCCAATGGGAACTTCTTAAGAACAAGCCTAAAACGGCAAAGTCCAAACCCAATCTCTCTTTTGGAAATCTTGTACTGATTAATCATTAAATACAAATTAGCTTAATGAACTGCTATAGTATAAAGGTTCAAGGGATTTGACAACATAACAACCATCTTATTAAATTGCTACTAATATGTATATTTACAATACCCCTTGTCGAAATCACTTTAATCATATATAAAAAATTTCTTTCTTCCTTGAACTACTATTCATTTTAAATTGTATATGAGTAAGTGTAATGATTAAATTTGAGTTGAATTGATATAACATTAAACTCAATTATTTTTAATTTTCATACAAATTCAACTCAAATAAATGCTTCAACATTTTGCAATAAATGAATGACCACATAAGGATCAAGTCTACCATAACCTCTACTCCTAGTCATATCCTTAATGGCTCAATCCAAGAAGAATCACTTGCTTATAGTTCAACTTCCACATAATACACGCCCAATATGTGTTGTGAAATAAAGCTAATAATTTTGGTATCTATATTTTTTTAGCAATTCTTACTTTAGTTCTTTTACTATAAAGTTATGAATTGTAATGCATATCTTCAACAATCCCCAAAAAAAATTCAAATTTTAATTGCACATTAATTTCCAAGAAAATAAATATTCATTAATGAGGCATTAAACCCATAACAGTATAAGAAAAGTTACAAATGTTATATGGCCAACTAGAAAATATATAACTACCTAACAATGGGGTTTTATCAATGGGCTCCAAACTCAAATAATCGGCCGAATAGCTATAGAGAATGTGAAAATACAGAAATAACTTTGACCTAACCCTCCTTAACAGAGTTTCTATGCTCTCTACACTCAACCCCATAGCCACTAGTGACTAAGCAAGATGGAGGTGAACCAAGTAGATCAAAGTTGAAACTAGACCATACTTAAAAAACTTGCTCTCATTTTGTCAGACGCAATTGTGTTATTTAAAATTATTCTTATATATGTTATCAAGAAAAAAAAATGAATACCGTACTTAATTTGTTTATTGATTTCCAATTTTTTTTTTTTTATTTTTTTCATATTAAATCATTAAAGTAAAATGATGCATTATGTTTTAAAAACACTCACACTACTTAATACAAGAATCATGAAAATTTTAAGTTCATTTTCTTTTTTTATAGTTTGGATAATTATTCATAATAAAAAATTGATGTAAATTTTATAATACTTCTATTAATAAATTTCTAATCAATTTTATATTTATTATTAAAAAATCTCAATATAAAAATTATAATTTTGATTTGAAAAACAAATTTTTTTAGAAATGACCAAATATAGTTTGCTTACAATTATAATTTTCAAAACTTATGTTTTATTTATTTATTTATTTTTAACTTGTGGTAAATATGGGAGAGTAAAATATGTTTTTATCTCAATATTAGGAAAATGGTCGTTGGGTTTGGAGTGGAAGAAGCGGGGAATAGCTTAAAAACAAAATTTAGACCGTTGAGTTCAAATTTCGAACCGGTCACTCTATTTTTGTTATTTCATTATTTATTTATTTATTAAAAGTCCATTTAATTATGATGAGATATTTGAAAACGACATTTGATTTTGAGTTTGGGTCCTTTCCCTCCCTCTTTCGGCGGGAAAATTCGAAACAATTTTGCGGGAAAATGAAGTAAAGTAAAGGAACCAAGTGTAGTTGTAGTGGTAGCCCACTTCATTTGTCCCCTTTCTCATTTGATATTTCGTATTTGGAGAAATCCTATGTTGCATTTTTTTAACTTATCATCACTTTACAATTTATTTTGTCTACTTAGTCAATCAATTTTAATAGCCATCCAACAAAAAAAATAAAAAATACAAAATCCCCCCCCCTCCCCCCCCAAAAAAAAACAAGACTATTATGTATTTGTATACTTTTTGAATTGCAATAATTTATAAATTTTCATAATGAATTTTTTTTTAGTAAAAATTCATATTTATCATCAATGAAATTTTCAATTTGAATAAAAACTTAAAAAATTTAATGATACGAATAAATTTAGTAAATTTTATCTATACTGAATGCATACATCAATTTAAGAAGATAATAATATATAGAATAAAGAGTAATATCGATATATTTTCACCGAGGAAAAAAAGTCATAGTATTTAAAATATATCATTACTTATTGGTTTAATGTATAGAATAAATATATACACTTGATACAAATAAAAATTTTCAATAAGTTTAGAGGTTTTATCTAATATATTATAAAACTTTAAAATGAATTTGTTTAAATATTCTTTAGTGTTTTATTAAGTTGTTTTAAAGATTGCCTTTGTCAAAGATGTATTAGCATAACAAAAGTTTAAAATTACATAATAAAATCTCATTGATATTGTGAGTATTTAATGATAGTTTATTTAATTCAAGTGCGTTTGAGATGACTGTTAGTATTAAAAAAAATTTAAAATTATTTTTATTTAATGAATTAATTTTTATTATTTTTTATAAAATACTTTTTTAGAACAATTTTTGAAAAAAATATTAATTTACATGCTTTTTCTTAAAATATTTAAAAAAAAATTCAAAAATTTCATTGAATTTTTTTTTTTTTTCAAATTCAAGCCTAAATAGGGCTTTGTTTGAGTATATGTATTTTGATATAGTTGAAAATTAATTGTATATATGAATTAAATTAAAGTGATTGAATCATTATAATTAAATTTTAAGAAAAAACCTTATACATAGTATTAAAATATTAGCCAATCGAATATATGAAAAATTAAATGCTAAGAACTAAGGTTTTTCTGCAGGCTAGCCGGCAGACAAATGACCCCACCAATCCAAATGGGTGTTGGACTGTTGGCGTCTGCATGTGTACAAGCGTGGACGCGCACTACCTAAGGAGAGGTTATGCATTTTCTGCACTCTATTAAGTATATATAAATATAGACTATTAAGTTATGATAACGTGTGTTTAATTGTCTGCATGTGACTTCCTATTTGGATATTATTAACGTTTTATGATTAGGGTTGATTAATTATTTGAGGCCATATGGAATGAGGTTTAGTTTACTGGCCGATGATGTCTGGCCAGTTGATAAAGGATGTAATCGTGGAGTTTTTTTAGTTTATGTTCCAACTCTATCCTTGTATTGGATAAATTTAATTTATTTAGTTTTATTTTGTATTTGTATTGAATTGTAATTTTTGTTAGTTTATATTTAACATTTACAATATTGAGTTTTTTTTTTAGTTCTTTTCCATGTTGGATTTAAAGTATATTTTTAACATTTTCATGTTGGATTTAAATGATATTTTTAATATTTGATATAGTTGTTATTTGATAGTTAAAAATTTTATCAGCTTTCACATTATATCCAACTTTAAAATAATGTAAAAATAAATTAATAGTCATTACTTAGTAAGAACCATACAAGAAATATAAGATCTATAATATTATAATTTCTCATAAGTAACATCGAATCAAATTAGAAACAAAAAATTATAACGACAATCTTAATTTGACATATTAAATACAAGACATCAAATGATAGTTATTTTTCAATTTTTAGAGTCAAACAAGTAGGATTTAGATTGGCTAGCAGATTATTTCGTCGAAAGCAGTAATGATGGCTGTAACGATTATTCAAAATAATTTCAAAGGCTTGATTGCCTTGGGATTGAATGTGGCTAGGGCATCCTTGTAAAGCTTAAAATAAGAATTTGAAAGATGCATCCTCTCATTTCCTTTTAGTCAAACTCATTTATCTTCTCATCTAATTCTTTCATTATGCCGAGCAAAAACATAAAGAAGTTTGGAAGAAGATATATGGTCAATCTTCTCTTATCTCATGGGCGAGAATGCTAAAAAGGAGGCTTTTGCAATCCAAAACGAGTTCTCTCTTGCGGGGAAAGCAAAAAAGAGAAGAGGAGATCCTTAGTCACTTCGTTATTGAATTGGGTCATGAATGGTATTCGACTTCTTTTAACAACTACAAAGTATTCGAACTTTTATTAAGATAAATTGAATATGAAGCTCTAATATGAGGGAAGTACTTAAAAGCCCTCAAATCAAGACTGGCATCAAGTGATGGAATTGAATTTGAACTCTCATGTAAGACATTTCCTCTATCAAGTATTATTGCCAACATTAGTAAATCATTAAACATTGCGACTGATTATATACTTGTTTATATTAAGTGTATATATTAATTTAATATGAAAATAATATTAATATCTTTTTCATTTAAAAAAAATTAATTATAAAGCCATTTTTTTTTATTAGGTAGAATCTCTCTTTATATTTACACTAGCATAGTGTGAAAATTATAAAAACATCTAAGGATATTTACTATGCAAAATCAAATTTTATAGTATACCAATAACCTATCAATATTTCAAGACAACAGAAAATCAAATTCAGCATCATTTGCAATTTGTTTAGGAAAAAAGTAGGGAGAACAAAGAAAAGGCGAGGAAAGAAATGTGAAGAAATTATTTTTTATTAATTTACTATCCTCTTTTGTTTCATATACTCAACAAATACTTATTTTCCTATTCTATCTCTTCTTTCTTCAACCCCCTCTTTTTTTTCTCCAACTTTCTCCTCTTTCTTAAACAAAGGGTTAGTTCCAGTCCAGGGATGGTGCTTAAAACAGTACAGAGTCATCCATTTATTGATTCAAATTTATAAGATCAACTTTACTTACGATGTAGTTAAGAATTTTCTATGTGGCCACTGAATTATTGGCTGGTTAATAAGAATTTTTATTTAGATTTGTTAATTAAGAAAATTTAAGCCTATGAGTAGTTGTAATGATTAAGATTTTCTAGACAGAGGACAAGTACCATCAAGGATGATTAGCACGCACACTTGATTGAGTGTGGAAGAAGATATCTCCACAAAAAATAATAATAATAATAATAATATATATGTATGTATGTATTTTGACCACCCAAGCAAACAACAGGATTGCACCATATGGCAAATCTTTAACACCACAAAACCTCACATCAATTCCGAAATTATAATCTATCCCCTCTCAACATTTAAAATTTCATGTCCCCTTATTATATTATTTATCCCAATATTATCATACACCGTCCGATTTTAGAACTAGCAAACAAAAAAGTTACATAATAAAAATTCAATAGTGATTAAACTGAGATCAAATTATAATTAAATTAAATATATAATAAATATTATATGTAATATATTATAATTAATATTATATATTAAAATTTATAATAAATAAAAATATATTTAAAATAAATTAAATTAATTAAGTAAATATATATTATTTAATAAATTTATTGAATAATATTTGAAATAAAACTTTAAATCATAATATTTATGTTAATAAAAATTTTGTTGTTTAGTAATTTTAGGAGCAATTTAATAAAATAATTTGAAATAAATAATATATAAACCTAATTTTAGAATTTAAAATAATAAAAATAAATAAATTTTGTGTAAATAAAAATGAATGAAATTTAATTTTTTAGTGTTAAAAAAAAAACTTTTACTATTATTTTATTCTAAATCCTTAAATTTATTTTATGATATATTTTGGAATGTGCAAAGCACATTTAATACAAATATATTTAAGCCAAAAATTATTAGCAGTCAGTGTTTGGCTTGAATGGTATGGAAAGTGGTAACTTATATAGGAGAGTGTGACTTTGAAACTCAATGAGAGCAAATAATTTTTTTTAAAATTGAAAATTGATTAACTCGTTGAACTAGATTTGAATCAATCGGTCAATTCATGCGAGTTAAAATTGATTCTTATATATTTGATTTATGTAATTTTATTGATTTTCGAGTCGAGCATAATAACAATAATCTATCCACATCATGTTAAGGAGGGTAATAAGTAGTTTGATCCATGTGGTATGGTATTCGATCCGACTCAATCCAATTCATTTCGCTTAATAAATGGGCGTAAATGAGTTTTTTAGTTTGTATTTAAATTAGATTCAGATAATAGTATAATCCAATATGATTATATTTTTTATTTTTTAAAGATTATATATATTTAAGTTATTATTTTAATAATTTATAATTTATTTTTTACATAAAAATATAAACTATATTATATGGATATATAAAAAAAAAAATATATATATATATATATATGAAAAAATACACCAAAAAAATTTTTAAAAATAAAAAAGATATTTTTCCAAATGTGACATGAACTTTTTAATTGTCAACTCAATTATTTGCGCTCCTACTCAAAAATAGACTGCACTTGAAATATATTATCAAATTTTATAAATATATATCAACTAATTATGCAAATTTTACCCTTGCCTTCAAAGAAATAAAAAATATTTATCATCCTTAAAAAATTTAGAATGTATTTAATATATTGTAATGAAATATAATATAATATAATTAAATAAATTTTTAATATAAATTTATATTAAAAATTTATTTAATTATATTATACTATATCTCGTTATAATATACTAAACCACTCTTTAATTTATAAAAAATTGAAAAAACAAATTGATGGGGAGATATCAAATGACATCAAATCAGGAAAATATCAAATCCAAATTTTCTAATTTTTCCTTTTTCTCTTTTTGAATTTTATTAAATTCAAAGAACTTTAACATAATTAATATTTTTTTTTTCTTTGTATTTTTTACTAAAGCGGTACTGTTACTGTCCCTTTCGGCTGGTGAGTCACGTCCCCACCACATATCCTCTTTTGCTTTCCTCCTGAAATTTCCTAAAATCATATATATTACATTTTTATTTTGTTTTTATTCACATTTATTTATTTATCCTTTTGGCGGGAAAATTTTATCAATTATAGTTCAATCTGCTTTTCAGGTCCGGCCCTTAAATTTTGCCTTCTTTTTCTGAAGCCTAAACGGCCTGTAGAAAAGTTGAAGCTAACGGCCGTTTCAAGTTCTAACACATCACAATTTTTTTTTTTCCAAAAAAGAAAAACAAATTATAAAATATATAAAGATTTTATTACAAATTAGTAAATTACAATAAGAAACGTCTTGATTTTATGAAATAATAAAATGATTCGCGAATTTTTAAATTTTTTTATTTATTAATTCTTTCCATGATTTGTTTCTTTCAAGTTAATCTTCTTAAATTTTAGAATTCATTAACAAATATATTTATTTAGTTATTTAAAATTATATATAATAGCAATTTTATGATATATCATAAATATTGTTCACATGTATACATAGTTTGGAATTATATATACATGTTAATTTGGATGTATTTGCCTGAATTTAGTTATATTTACAGAAAAACTAATCAAGTTGCTAATCTACTTGTTTATAAATTTTTAAAATTTCCTTTTAATTTTCATGATTTTCAGTTGTCCCTATAGATGTGTGTGTTTTGTTTGCTAATGATTCAGAAGGGTGTGCTTGGATTAGGAAAGAAAATCTTATGAGTTTTTAATTATTTTCCTTTTTTTCTTTGATGATTTTTTTTTATCTGTCCTTATATGTCAAACAAATTATAAATGATTAATTTTAGATCGATGATTTCTAAAGATATGCAATTAAAAAGTAAAATTCTAATAATAGTATTAAACATAATGGTAAAAAATATTTAAACTTCTTTAACTTATTGTTTTTTGTCTATTAAACTCCTAAAATTTTATTTTTATATATTAGATCTTTAAATTTTTATTATTTTCATAGAAAATTTTTTAATAATAAAGATAAAATTAATGAGAAATTTAATAATAAAAACTTAAAAATATTAAACAATTTATACAAAAATTTCATTATAAAAATTATTGAAAGATTCATTTTTGCATCCCTAAATTTTAGAAATTTTATGTACTAAACATTGTAGTTTTTAAAATATATATATATATATATATAATTTTTAAGCAACTTATGCATTATCATTATATAATTTTTCATCAATTTTGTTTCAAATATGCAAAAAAAAAAATTAAAGTAAAATAAAAAATAAAAATTCTCATCAATAATATTAAATAAATAATTTGGACATATAATAAAAATAAAGGTAAAATAAAGAAAAGAAGATAACAACCTTTATAACGGCAAAAACATTTCGGAAAGGGACAGCCGTTAAAAGAGGCGGCGAGTGTGGAGAGAGGTAGGGTACGACAGTTAAGCTGCCAAATCTGCACTGTTGCCACGTCATCAGATATTCAGATTCCCAGGTAGCCAAAGATATTGCAGGAAGGGTAATACTAAGGTGACAGGACAAATCACGGGATTTACATGACCCTCCTCGTTGAATTCTGACTATATGGTGTATCAAGGTGTCTTTTGTAACAATTTAGGCCAAGCAAATGCTGTCTTTTCTAACCAAATTTTGGAGCTTTTACTTCTTATAGTTATGGATATGGATAAAATGGTGAACCTTGTTTAGTGCTTTTTTTTTTAGTGACTATTAAGTAAATTATGCCTGGTTTAGAGCAAAAGTAATTATTATTATTATTATTATTATTATTATTTTTACATATCTTGAAATTTATTTAAAGAGAAAGGGATTATTATTATTATTATTATTATTAGAATTAGATCACTTGATATAAGTATTGTTAGAGGTGTATATTCTATATGCTACTATTATTTTATAATAATTGAGAATTAAGGAGCAAAGTTCTTGGTTTCAAAAATGAGTACATGATATAATCAATTATATAGAATAACAAAATTATGGATTCAAACAAATATTTGACCTGCCAATGAGGAGTTGATAGAGCAATATAATCAATTACTAAGATGTTGGAAAGTCACATGTTCTACTCTCATATTTCATGTTTATTTTTTGCCCAAATGAGACTTTATTTTAATAGTAAGACTAAAGTTACAATGTTGAAAAGTTATAGATTTGACTCTTAAATTTATTATTTTTGCCCACGATAATAACTAGTTACTGATGGACAAAATCTCTCAAACTTGAAATTTTTTAATTAAATTTTGAAATGGCCTTCTAAATAAGAGATTCACTATTTAATTATCCATTTTCTCAGGGGTAAAATCTAATTCTGAACTTTACTCAAAAGCTTAATGTGAATATCATATATCAAAATGGTCCAATTATCTTCTCATTATTCGTTTCCAGACCAATTGGGGCCTATCCATCAATTAACGCCAACAAACGTGAATAAAATGGATAAAGTGAAATTGTAAAATCCACTTTATATTTTAAAATAATAAAATGTATTTAAATTCAAATCTTAAAAATTAAAAAAAATGAAGATGAACATCCCCATCTTAATCTAAACTCAACATTATTCCCCAGCCAATTGCATATCTAAATCCCTACCATTGACAGATAGAAACCTCCCTTTCCAATTAGGGATTTTACTTCACAACATCAAAGTGCAATTTTCAGCTTCCTTATCAAATTGCACTTCAAGTCCAACCATTGCAAGCCATCTCTAGCATTCTATTGAGCTTCACTAAGTTGCACTAATCTCGATCTTAGACTCACACCATCATTTGTATCGAGTCTGGTTGCCATTGGTGTTATCAAAAGGAATGGTAGGCATGGTCTTTAAGAAGAGCAAGTATTAAGTATGATCTTTTAGATGAAAAGTGTCTAATCACCAATAACAAATTAAAATGAAAATACCTAATTGAGAATTTGAGACTAATAAAGAAATACTCTTATCATTCAAACCAAATATTGAACAGAAAAAAAAAACCTAAAGATTTTTATTTTCATCTTTATTTTAAATATTTTTCTAATTATTTGAAATTTTGATTTTTAATACTTTTATTATTTAAAAATATAAATTAGAGTCGACATATGATATTATGAGCTCCACATAATCTTTATCAAGATCACACGAGGTCACGTGATTTCATAAGTCCTTAATTAATCTATAAAATAAATAATGAGAGACTAATCAGATCATTTTAATTTACAAGACACACATTAAATTTTCGAGAAAATTTTATATCTAAATTAGGTTTTACCCTTTTCCTGAACTATTAAATTAACAATAATAGATAAATATTATTTCTTTATAATCTTATGGCCAATGTAATTAATATAAGGATTTGAGTTATGATTTGGTTAAAATTTAGAATGTGTCCAAAATGATTGTGAAAAGTTAAAATTTGGGATTAATGTATAGTAAATGTTTCAGAAAATTGAGGCGTCCACACTGCACTCCTTGATTTTATGATGGTTTTGCGGCTAAAAATAAAAATTTTATTGTTGTTTTAGGGAAAAGCATTGAGCAATTCACACACTTTTCTGGACTGTGAAAATAAAAATAAGTTTACGAGAAGGAAACTTTGCTCGCACATCATTTTGTTAGCAACAATCACGGCAACATTATTAATTAATTTATTTATAAAAAAATATATTATTGACTAATTATTTAAAAAATAAGTAAAATTTTTATGAAAAAGAAAAACAGATAATGGGTACCAGTTTTATGATTTGATGTTATAGAAGATAAATTGATTTTTTTTTCAATAAATACTATATTTTATTTTTCTTTAGTAGGCTTATTCTAATATCATATGACTGCTTATAAGTGGTTTTTTTAGCTGTCTATGATTTTTTTTTTCCTTCTAAAACAAGCAATGTGATTAAGTATTCAACTGGCCATTTAAGCAGCTTTAAGGAACTAATACTCAACCTGTGCAATTATCTAACCCTTATGTTTGGAAAGAGGAAAAATATGAGAGGAAGAAAAATAAAAGTGAAAAATAACTTTTATTTTTCTTTTTCATCGTTTGTGAATGGAGTGAAAATAAAAAGAGGCAAGAAAATATATGCTATTTTATTCTTTTTATTTTCTCTCTAAAATTGAGAGAGAAGAAGAAAAAAATAATGTATAATTGTGTCTAAACATTTTAAAATATATTATTGTTGGAAAATAAATATATTATAATTTTCTTTTTGAATTTATATATATATATGTCCATTAGAGGATAAATGAAAAGTTATAAGATTTGATTTTAGACTAGAACAAGAATTCAATTGGTTTATAAAGATAAAGTGGAAAAAATAAGAAAATAGTTAGAGTTGAGTTAGACATTGAGTGAGTGAACAGTGAAGTGTTGGAAATGTTTTGACCATATAATGCAAGGAAAGGAAACCAATAAGCAACAATGATAACAAATAATGCAAGGAGATGTCCCAAATGATTATGTTTTTGCTTTAATCAGTGAGACAAAGGTAATTAAAGCAGTGGTTAAAGGACTCACAATGTGCTGCTATTTCTGCTCTATTATGCTTTGCATAATCCCTAAGCTAATCATCTATTTTAGGTACAAAAGCTATGTATGTATAGCAACAATCTTTCCAATAAATTCAAATACATACTAGATAATTAATTTAATTTTTTAACCAATAATAAATAAATTATTGCTGATAAATTTTTGTTATTCATGATTTTAATTTGATGTTAATCATTTTTTGCTCTTTCAGCTTTTAGTTTTTTTTTTTTTTTTTTTTTTTTTTTTTATACATATTGAATTTTTTATTTTTATATAATTATTAGATTAATATTTAAAAATAATAATTTAATGGATATAAATAAATTAATTTGTGATTCAGTTTCTTGTAAATAAAGAAATGACAAATTATTTTGCTACAATATATATATCACTTCTTTTTAGTTTAAATAATTATATAAACAATCATTGAATTTATTTATTTTTTTTAATTTTTCAGGGGACATGGATATGAAGGATGAAAAAAAAAATGAAAAAATACATAGAGAAAAAAACAAATTAGAAGTTGGGAAGTGCCTAAGGTCAACTTCTAGTTAAATGCTGATGTCAAATTAAAAGATACAAATTTAGTGTCTTTCAATTCATAGCCACCAATTTAAATTACCGTAATCCTTGATCTTTATCTTCACTTTCCATTTATAAGTGTTTTGTATGATTATTTTGTTAAAAATAAATAAATTTTTTTTATTTGTGAATAAATATTTTTTTATGAAAATTTATATTTTCATTTATATTTTTTATAAATTAAATTATTATTTGGTAATTTTTTTTAATTGTAAAAAACTTTAATTTTATGAAAATATTGACTTATTTTTTTGCAAAATAATAATTTTATAGACAAAAATAATTTTGTAATTATGAAAAATCGCTCTTTTATGAAAAATCACAATCTTTTTATATTTTTTCTTAAATTAAACTATTTTTATAAAGTTTATAAGTATATAAATTTAAAATACTACCTCAATTATTTTAGCGTTTTTCATTTTTAATTAGTAAAATATAATAACATATTAATTTAATTACAATATCTTAAATATTTTAATTATATTTATTATTTATTATTATTCTATTTGCTATAAAAAATAAAATTTTATGCTTTATTTTAAAACAAATTAATCTGAGTATTTACCTATAAGATGCCATTTATAAGAATATTGTGATTTTTTTTAAAAAAATACCATTTTTTCGTAATTATTAAATTATTTTTTTCGTAAACAAATTAGATTATTTTATTTTAAAATAAAATAACTATTAAAAATACCTTCATTTATAACAATATATCATTAAACTGAAAATTTAATATTTTTATCTATAAAACACATTAAGATATTGTTGCGTGTAACGCATGCTCACAAGTACGTAAAACTCATATGAATTTATGGAAGGTGAATTTCGCATTATATGAATGAAGGTTTAATAAATTGCACATGATACACTAAATAATATGTCTCAAGTAACAATTATCAAACTCTTAACATTAATTTTAAATAAACAAGATATTCTCGTCTAAACCTAGTTTGCATGAACATTTTTCACTTGGAACAATAAATAAATACCTTTATGATGTGTTTGGTATGGATTAAATTACAATATTAACGGTTAATAGGGCAATGGTCACAGATGCAATAGAAAAAATTTTAACTTTTACCTCACCCCTAGGTTAACAAAATTAAAGTGTTTTGAGGGTGAAACGTTAGCATTCTTTATTAAAATTAACCGTGGAATATTCATTTTAATTTACCAAATATAGTTAAAAAAGGTAAAAGATTACTGGATAAGTATTCAATAGTATTTGATAACATCATTTAATATTTAAAATTAAAATTTTGTAGCATTTAATCAGTTTAAATTGTTTGGTAGTGTACATCTTAAAAATCTAAATTAAGTTAAAAAATACTCAAAATGGTAAGTAAAAAATTTTAACTTAAAATATAAATTAAATATAATAAGATGATATTTGATAGATCGTAATGAGATATAACTAAAAATGCATTTTGTTATAAATATTATGTTTCATTACAGTCAAACGTGGTTATGTTTTTAATATTTTATAATTTTAAAAATTATATCACTTATCTTATTCAACATTTAAATTTTTTTATACGTAATTTTCAATTTTACCAACTACGACTTTATTCTCAGTTCATCTCAAAACAAGCAAATCCTTACAGTAAAAAAAAAATAAAAAAAAGGAAGCAAGGTTTTAAATTTATGGATGTGAAGTGATTTCTCACTATCATGACCTTTAATTAAAATTATCATTAACCTCAACCTTTATTTACTGTTCCCATTTGAGATAAAAAAAAAAAACTACTTTAAAACTTCCATTTTCTCCTTTCTCTTCAATCATCCTAGTTGATTCATGATATTGACACCATAGCATTTGTAGCCAACAATGTAGTGGTATTGTTGAGCTAACCACATGTAAATTAATTTTGCATGATTGGACTAAACACATCTAATAACCTTAATTGGCTTATCTAATCCCAAAAGAATTAAAAAACAAATTAACTAATATTAGCCACAAGAATTGAAGAGAATATATAGTCAAAGAAACACAATTAGAATATTAAAATATATTATCATTCTACTTTTTTCTTATATAATGCTTTTAAAAAGCATTAATGTTTAAATTTCTTAGGCTCTACATTCCCAAATATATATTTTCATAATTAATATACTAATTCAATAAATTTGGAAACATGATAAAGAGAAGAATATAAATTTTTGAATTTATAAAATTATTTAATAAATTTGTGTCTTAATTAATCTAAAGGATACTTAATAAACTTATAACAGTCAATAAATCATGCGAGTGCTTCTTGCATGATTTTGTGTGTTGCATGAGATGATAGTAGTGGGACCAATTTTCATTATGATGAAGAATGGTAAAATTTGAAAAAGAAAAAATGAGTTCATTACCACCCATTAAAACTAAATAATTATAGAAACACCTCCAAATCTTAATGAGATCTCAATTCATTTTGTATGATTTTCTTAATATATTGGTCATGCGGATGGGACCATAACATGGAATGTTAATAATAACAAATTATGATAAAATTTGGAATTCTTAATTAAAAGAAAGGAAGGGATAGTGAATTTGAGTGAAATTATTATTCTTATTATTATTTGGGTGAAGTGATATGGGATTTATCATCACATAATTCTATTAAAACATAAAGTTAGAAAATAATAAGAATTTGTTTCTATGTATAATACATGATTAATGTCCAATTATATGTTATTTCTTGTTCACTAAAATAAATTTAATTTCTATTAATATTTAAATTTGATATCTTATTATTAATATTAGTATTATTATATCAAAGAGGGGTGAACATACTAAATTACACAATAAGAGTAACATTTCCGTTTAACATCTCTTATTAAATTAATAACAATTATTTATAATTTAAAATACTCGAAATTGAAACTTTCCACTTTTCATACCCTTAAAATGATGAGAGAACTAATTACATCATGCCTTATTATTATTATTGTTATTATTATAGATTACAATTGAGGACAATAAAATAACACTCACACTCTTAAAGAGATTAGAGATGGCTTGGTATCCAGTGATGGAAAATTGTCTTAGAGAAATCGAAGAAATTTGAGAACTTGAGAGGAGGAGGGCAAGCAACGAGTGATTTGCAAGAGAAAACATTGCATGTGGTGATTTTGATTATGATTGAATCGAAAATAAGAATAATAAGAAGAGAAAGACATTTAGGGTTCACATTTTATCACAGATGATGAAGTTAAAGATTTCGTTGGTTTTGAGTAAAAACAAGCCAATTTGAAGAAAAAAAAAATTAAAATGAGTCACGACAAGTAAAAAAGGCTTATTAGAAAATTTTGTTTTTTTTTTTTTTTTTACACTTTTTCCCTAATTAAAACGTTATTTTTTTTTTTGTACTTTTTAATAAAACAACAACCTTTCCATAAGATTTTCGAACTTAACATTGTAAAATGACAGGGTTTTTAATATAATTTAAATGAGTGGTTTCGAAATTTAAATTTCAAAATTTCAGTTATTAGACTTTGAAGAGATGCTACAATTATTAAATTACAATAACGAATTTTTTCTAGAATAAATTAGTGATTTTAAAATATTTTATTTTTTTAATTATTAATCATTATATCATCCCAAATAATATATATTTTTTTACAGTGTCAAAAGAATGTTCATTAGACAAAAATTTGAAATGAGTACTTTTATGTGAATTTATCAATTAAATTTACATGAAAGAGTTCTAACTAACTTGAAAATTAAATTTTTGTTATCCTCTCTCATATATAATGTGAAATGCATTTTTTATAATTTTAAGTAAATTTAATATATTTATAATATAAAGTGCATTATATTTTAGTGTCTCAAATAATTTTCTATTACTGAACGAGGTGCAATTATTATGAAAGCAAATAATTTATTATTAATTATTTTTAATTTTTAAATAAATGATGCTAGAGTTATTTCTAAAATTATGAAATTATAAATTTAAATATATAATTCGAGTATATATATTAAAATTTGTTGATATTATTAAAATTTATATTTATGCGACAAAAATTTGAATAAAGCATACTCTCTTCATTCTGAAAAAAGTGGCAATTAAAAAAGTAAATTTTGTTTATAAATAAATGACCATTTAGCAACCCAATAAAAAAAAAACAATGGTAAAATATTTAATTTATATTTCTATTTTCTAAGTATGAGAGATGTTTCATAAATTTATATTACAATTAATAATGATTTTTTTGACAACTTATAACAAAGTTATTATTACTTTAAAAATGATAATTTTTATTTATTGGTCATTTTTTTCATAATAAAAAGAGTATATATTTACTCCTTAGTCAAGGGGTGAAATTACCAACTCTAATTAACCCCATATATCCTTTTACTAGGTTTCACAATATCAAACATGGCATTAATTTTACATAAAATAATAATTTTGATTAATAATTATTGTATTTATATTGATTTCGTATCAATTCAATCGCAACGCAAAAATATTTATATTGTGTCAAGAATGAATATGTCAATTTGAAAATGATATATTAAATCCATTAAAAATTCAAGTATATTATTAACACATTCAATAAAATACATATATGAATCATAAATATGTGTATATAAATATTATTTTTAATATTTCTTATAAATTTATATCTAATTATATTTTATACAGCAATATCAATTAATACTTATTAAATTAGTGAATTTAATAATTTTTAAATGTTAAAAAATTATTTGAAAAATTTAAAGATTATTATTTATATAATATTATATTATTTATTAATTAAATGAATCATATTTATATTTATCGTCTCATATTCATATTGACTTTTATTATATTAAGTTAATGAATCAATACACAGTTTTACTAACACATATATATAAACCTTAATAGATTTTGAAATTTAAAACTCAGATTTTCCCAAAAATGGATAAAGAGACAAAAGCAGAGTTTAAGCAAGAAAATTCCACATTTTCCTGATGCAGGTGTTAAAGTAGTATTACTACTACAAAGACAAAAAAAAATAAAAAATAAAAATAAAAAATCCCCCATTCCATCTAAATAACAAAAAAAAGAATCTATTGGCCACACATTGTATTTTAACTCACTACATAATAAATAAATAAATAAATAGAAGTTTAAAATCCTTCCTAATCATATATTACATGGCAAAGGTGAAAAATAAACATATATATACTACTAATTAGTGTTTTAGTTATATTAGACAAATGGCAGGTGGGTTACATAGAAGGACAAATGTTTCCAACCACTGGGGCCATCTTTCTCCAGTTGTTTCCATATACTCTAATTTTTATTTATTAAAAAAAAAAACTTATATATTATAAATTTAAATTTTATATTTATTTTGAATCTTGTCTCAATAAGACCCTAAAACCTTAATAAAAGCAGGTTGTCTTCTACATTCTTAACTGACTCTCTTTCTTTTTCTCTCTCTATCCCTTCTTTTGTTTTCACTTTTCTCTTCCATTGTTGGGCCCATAAGGTCTGCAAAACCTAGCAAACTCATCTGGGTCATTATTAAATCTTCCTCTACCAGCAACTTTCATTTCCATCTCCATCTCTACCTCTCTTCTTTTTCTTTCTTTCTTTCTTTCTCTGTGTGTTGCTGTTACTCATATATAGATATTATTATGGCTTCTGGGTCTCTTCAAGACTTTAAATCTTGGCTTCCTACTGAGTTCCTTACTGAGAAAGAGTTGCTTATGGACAAAGAGAACTTTATTAAGAATGGCTTGAACTCTGAGTTCAACCCTAGTTTTATCTTCCCTACTGAGTTCCCTTACGAGTTTGACTCTTTTGGTTCTTCTTCGTCTCTTAGTTCACCGGATGAGTCTGTTGTTGGCTCTACTGACACAGAAAGCGGTAACGAGGACGATTTTTTAGCTGGGCTGACTCGGCGACTCGCTCAGCAGCTCACTGTTAAACCTGAGGTACGATTTTCATTTTTTATTTCTTTTGAGTGAGTGTTCTTTGTACGGATAAAAACAGGTTTTGATGTTTTTTTTTTTTTTTTGGGTGTAATAGAAGAAGTGGGTGATGGCTGGGTCACCGGAGTCGACACTGGGTGGAATGGGAAGCTGGTCAGTTTCAAGCAACGGGAGCCCAAACGGTGTGTTGTCGCCGCCAACGACGCCTTTTGGGGTTAAAAATGACACATGGGACCTGATATACGCTGCCGCCGGTCAAGTTGCGAGGTTAAAGATGAGCAGTAATGAAGGTAACAAGTACAGTAACTATCAAGGCAGGGGATTGTTGGGTCCTATTAGGAGCCAAAATCCAGAGCCGGCACTGAAAAATCAAAATACTGGATTTTTCTCGAGCCAAAACTTTGGCCACTCTGTTATGAATCAGGTAATATAAATGGTTTTACTCTGTTTGGATGGCTAGAAAATGAAAATATTATAAGATGCTCTGTTTTGCCTCTATATTTTTCTTGGCATAGCAAGTTGAAATGGAAACCTCCTTGGCTAACAATTTACCTAGTGGGTATGTAGGAGGGTAAAATGGGAATAGTATCTTATTTAAGCAAGTGGATGTGAGGTTTGGTCTGTTTGGTTACCAAGAAAAGAAGAAAAATGAAAATGAAAAGTTGAGCTCAAATTAGCTAAAATTTGTGTATTAAACTAATTTCAGGGAAGTGGGTTTTTGATTTTGTGACCTACAAGTGAAGTATTTTTATCTAAAATTTTTTTAGAGGTGAACTGATGGGTATTCTTTTTTTGTTGTCTCTGTTTTGCAGTACAATTCTCAAGTGAGACGGGAACAAGTGCTAAAGCCGCAGTGCCCTTCAATTTGGGGAAGACAACCAGCGAAGGTAGGCTGGCAAGCCCAGCCCCAGCCCCAGCACCACAACGGCCACCACCATCACCACCCTCAGCTGCAGACTCAGTCCCAGTACCATCACCAGCAGCAACAGCAGATCCAGAGCAGAAGCAGAGGAATTGTTAGTTATGAAAATGGTAGATGTGTGCGTCCTCTGGGTTTACCCCAGTCTGCTTGGCCTCCTCTTCAGGTTCACCAACACCAACACCAACACCAACACCAACACCAACACCAACACCAACACCAACACCACCATCAACAGCCACAGCAACACTCTGGTAGTACTACAGGCATGAGAGCTGTTTTTCTTGGTGGATCTGGTGTGAAAAAAGAATGTGCTGGCACTGGCGTTTTCTTGCCTCGCAGATATGGCAATCCACCTGATTCCAAGAAGAAATCAAGTATGTATCTATAAAGCATTTTTGTGGGTTCTTTTAAAAAATTTCTTAGAACTATTTCATGACCATTTTTTTTATTTTTTCTCAGATTGCTCAACAGTTCTGCTCCCAGCGAAGGTTGTTCAAGCTCTAAATTTGAATTTTGAGGACATGAACATCAATGGCCATACTTGTAATCATACCCAGACACGCTGTAATAATTCTTTTGCCTCTGATTACGGTAAGCAACTAAGCAAAGTCCTCAATGTGATTAACTTGTGTTAAACTTAATTAAATTAAAAATTAATAAGATTTTAATTTGTTTAACAGAAGCATTGATGGCAAAAAGAAATGCCCTTTTGGCACAGCATAAGAGAAATCTCCGAACAGAAGGTGTGTTCAATCAAGAACTGTTGCCTCAAGAGTGGACATATTGACCCAAGAAAATGAAATTAGTGTTGGTTTTTGCTGGAAAAAAAAAGATAAGCAAGTATAGAGGTAGTAGAAGTATCTATAAATAGGGTTTTAATGGAATTTGGTTTTTACATAGAAAAAGGAATTCAAGAAAAGGAAATAAGAAATTCTAATGTTTTTTGGATTTTTGGGGGAAGTTTGCATCAGCTTTTTGTGGGCAAATAGCTTCTTAGGTGGTGGTGATGAAGAAGAAAATTATGGAAGAAGATTAGTATTAGTATTAGTATTAGTTTATTTAGTAGAGGAAAAGTTGGTATTTTTACTGTAATAAAGGGAATATATCATTAGTAGGCCTTTGTAAGTTTTTGCTTTTGGGGCAAAATCTTGTGATTATGTTATTAATTATTTATTTAGGGGGAAAAATTAGATGAAATGAAATGAAATGATTTTGGTGGGTAAATGGGGGAAAGGTTTGTGCATGAGGAATCCACAAATCTTCTTTGCTTGTAATATCCCTTTTGCCTTATTTTGGCAGTTTCAAAAAAAAAAAAAAAAAATTCTAATAAGAAATTCTGTTATTTATTTATTTATTTAAGGCTCTACTTGTCTTTGCAAAGCGCTAATATTCTTCTTTCTGGTACAAAACTGAATGATAACTTTGCAAGGATGCTTTTCTCTATAGAAATCAAAACGGTAATACTGTAATAAATCTTCTTGCTCTTTTAATGATTAATGGATATGCCTTATTCCTCTGGAGCTTAATTTCACGTTAAAGCTAAATTAACCTAAGTTCTTATATAAAATATTTTCTTTTTTAATTTTTAATTTTCTTTTTACACTAATTAAGACTTTCTATTATTAGCTATAATTCATTTCAAAAATGACCAATTAACTATTGAATCAATGTTAAATAAAAAAAAGAAAAAAATATGAACTTAAGACTAAAAGTCTCTTGCAATTATTTATAGATTTTACGGGTAATTATTTTTTTTTTATGTATAAAAGTATTTTGTAAACTAGATTCTGCACAAGAATATGAAGATACTGAAGTGGGATTCTATACAAAATAAATCATCTAAATCTCTAATTTGAGTTTGAATTAGTATCAGAAATTAATAAATTAATCACATGTTTAAACTTTATAGAAATATCTAAGCTATCAATTTTTTCTTTCATTTTACATTAGAACTTATAATAACGGAGATTTCATATTATGCTATAATTGTTTAAATTTATTTTCTGTTCGATATAGGCCGTATAATTTATTTAGTATTGTATTTTGATTGTGATTTTGTAATCAAGAAAGAAGGAAGAGATTCAAATTTTAAAAACTAAAAGATTAGGAATTTAAAATTTGATAATCCATTTGGAGAGGGAAGCAATTCAACTACGGTATAATATTAAAATTTTAAAATTTACACAAGTAATTAAGGAAAAGAGTTTTGTTGCTTCTCATAAACTCCCTACAGTAATTTGTAACGTTACGGTTGTTGGGCACTAATGCATTTACGTTAAGAAGTGTAGCCTTGAAGAAAAGGCTAAAATTTGAAATTTTGAATTTAAAAGAGCATGTTATGTTAAGTATATTCATTTGGAATTTTGGGCCAAATTTAAATATTTGGAGCTCCAAAAAACAAAAATTGTCGTTTAATATCCAACCTGCCGTATCAATTTAAATTTAATAAGGATTGTATAACATAAGACTAGAAAGGGTGGTTTGTGGAGAGGACAAAGCTTGTAGGCTAAAACTTGCATTATTTGATAAGAAAAAGAAATAAAAAGGATTGGGACAAATGGAAATTTGCTTCAGCGTGAAGCAGCTGCTAATTACTTTTTTTATAGTTGTAAACTTATAATTAACTATTATTATTATATTTTCTTTAAAATTACTTTTCCAAACACATAATTTTTTTAAATTAACTTGACCATATAATTAGAATCATATTTTTATAATTTATTAATACTTGTATAAGTATAATTCACAATTAGTATGATTTTTAAAGAAAATGAAATATTATTTGACTTTCGATCTACCATATATATAATGAAATAATCACTTTAAGTTTAAGGTACCGTCTGAATACTGATTCAGTCCGCTAAAAATTAAATTACTTATTTAAATTTGACTTCATTCATGAAGCGGATATCACTTTATTTAGAAAATTAATTCTTTAATTTTAAAAAGATTATATGTTCACACAAAACTATTGACTTGATAAAAAAAAAAAAAAAAAAAACTCAAGAAAACAATTTTTTATTATTTACCAAAATTTTTTTGACACTATGTAATTGTATCCCATATGTAGAAGGGAGCTTAAGTATTTTTAGACCTTTCCTCCCATAACATAGTAAACTGAAATTAGGTATTGTCAATTATGGTAATCTTAGTTGGCATTATCACTTGCAAACCATTATTAGATTTTTTTTTTCATACTTTTTCATTATGATAATACCATATATAGTTTGTTTTATATTGTTTTTTAAACTTCATTATAATGAATATTATATTAAAAATAATTAAAAATTATTTTAATATTTAATATGTACATATTTATAAAATTTTTAAAATAATAAGTTTACATTTTATTATTATTAAGATGCTTTTTTTTAAAAAAGGAAAATTCAATCTTAACCTTTAAATAGATTTTATTAAGAGTTGAATATTCTATTCTATGCAAAATTAAATAAAAAACAATTTTTTTAAAAAATAAAAGTAAATAGAATTTTAGCAAAAAGAATGATTAAAAAAAATTCAATAGAATTGGAAAAAAATTAAATAACAAAAATTTAATCAAATATTTTCAATTTAAATTGAACAATGCTCAATTCTAACATCTCAAAAAAGAATAAGCCAATGATTAAAAAATTTAATAAATATCTTATTTATTTTTCTTATGAAAAGTGAAAAGTGAATTTTGTATTTATAAATATAATAATAATTGATTTTAAATAAAATAAATAACAATTTATTTTTAAAAATACAAAAAAAAAAACTATAATGACAATAATTATGCCATGTTTGGCCATAACAACTATGCAAGGCCACAACTGCAGAAAAAGCAGAAAAAAAAAAAAAATAAAAATTGTCGTGCTCCCCACATGACATGAACATAGGTGGAGTTCCACAAAAAAAATAAAAAATAAATAAATAAAAAATTATATTTTATATTTTTGTTTTTTTTTTTTTAAATTTGACTTAATATTAATATTATGATCACTCTCTCCTCTTCTTTGGGCCACACCACCGCCCTGCAAACTCAGCAACTGCTTAACCTGAACTCATTATTAAAATCTTTCCCCACCACCATCACAACCCTTCATTTCATTTCTTTCCTCTCTTTTTTCTCTCTATATGGATAGTTGTAGTAATTGGCTAAAACTTCTCTCTTGATTCTTGAACTTCAATGCATACAGTATTGCTTCCAGTTCTTGGTTTCTTGCAGAGGAAGAGGTAGACATGGACAAGAAAGAAAATGATTTTCAGTTTTATACAGGGTTTAATTCTAGTTTGAGTTTCCCTGATGAGTTTCCTTATGAGTTTGACTCGTTCGGTTCTTCTTCTGATGTTGAGTCACCGGTTGAGTCCACTGAGATGGATAGCTGCGACCGGGATGATTTTCTTGCTGGCTTGACTCGGCGCCTGACTCAGCAGCTAGTCGGTGAGCCTAATTATAAGGTAGGAATTTGGATTACATTTTTTTTTTTTTTAATAATGAGAAAATAAGAGCGGGGTTTGATGTGTTTTTAATTATTTAACTTGATAGAAGAAGTGGGTCATGGCCGGGTCGCCCGAGTCGACACTCAGTGGAATCGGAAGTTGGTCCGTGTCAAGCAACGGGAGCCCAAACAGCGAGTTATCTCCTCCAACGACGCCATTTGGGGCAAAAAATGATCAATGGGACCTGATATATGAGGCTGTTGGTCATATTGCGAGGTTAAAGATGAGCCATGAAAACAACAAGATTTGTAACTATCAAGAAAGGGGATTGCTGGGTTCTGTGAGGAGCCAAACGTCTGATTCTTCAGGGAAAAACCAGATTACTGGGTTTTACTCAAGCCAGAGTTTTGGTCACAGTGTTTCCCATTTGAATCAGGTAATTAAAATGTCCTGTTTAAAAGAAGAGTTAATTCTTATTAGGGGAAAGAAAAGGAAAAATTAAATTGGGTCTGTATTTGTTGTGTCAAAGAATAATATAGAAATCTTAGCAAGTGTGTATGAAGGCTGCATGGCTTACCCTCTGTTTGTTTATACCAAAAAAAAAAAGAGAAGAAAAGAGACGGCAATATATGGTAGTTAAGCAAACTGAGTGCTTAAGAACACAAAAAAAGGCTAATAATTTATTGTATTGGATTCACTTGATGTGAAATCAAATGGAGAATTCCTTAAATCTTTTTAGGCCATCATTGATCTTATTGTTATCTCTTTTGCAGTACAAGAATGAAGCGAGGCAAGACCAAGAGCTAATAAAGCCCCACTGCTCTTCAGTTTGGGGAAAGCAGCAAGTCAGGGGAGGCTGGCAAGTTCAGTCCCACCACCAAATCGAGATAAGAGGGAGATGTGTGCGTCCTCTGGGTTTGCCTCAGTCTGCTTGGCCGCCTCTGCAAGTGCAGCCAACTCTGAACCAGAATCAATACCAACACCAACACCAACACCATCGACAATCACACCACTCTAGTTCAGGCACCAGAGCTCCCTTTCTTGGTAGCTCTAATAATAACACTAAAAGAGAGTCTTCTGGCACTGGTGTTTTCTTGCCTCGCCGATATAGCAACTCCTCTGATTGTAAGAAGAAATCAGGTAAATAGCTAGTTTTTGGGATTAATTTCTCTAGTTAATTATAGTTTTAACTTTGTTGCAGGCGTAGATTTTTGAATATTTGCTAGGGTACGCTTTCGGTTGACTGATTTTTTCTTTGAAAGCTATAATATTGATGTGATGTGTTAATTTTCTTGGATCCTCAGCTTGTCCTACAGTTCAGGTCCCAGCCAAGGTTGTTCAAACTCCAAATTTGAACCTCAAGGACATGAAGCAGCAGGGTCATGCCCTTAATAGTGCATTTGTCTTTGATCATGGTATGCAAGTCCTTAATTAGTTGATCCTTTCAACATGATGGGTTTTTGTGTATTTTGAAATTATATTCATGCTTGAGAGACTTTTGGGGATTGTTTTGTAGATGCCATGATTGCAAGAAGAAATGCTTTATTGGCAAAACAGAAGGGAAATTTAGTAGGCCATGAGAGTGTACTCAATCATCATGAAATAAGTCTGCCTCAAGAATGGATATATTGACCCAATTGAATTCAAGTACGGAGGTAGTAGAAGATAACAATTCACAAGAATTTCCAAGAATTGTTTAGCTGGACAAGTAAATTGGTACAAGACTCTTTAGGATTTTAAAGAATTTGGTTTTTCAAGACGAGAAGGAAAAAAAAAGAATTCAAGAATGGAAATGCTATAGCTAGCAAGAAATAAAGACAATAAGAAATTAACCCTGGTTTTTTAAATGGGAGAGTTTGCATGAGCTTTTTATTAGATAAAGAAAAATGGCAAGGAAGAAAAGTAGTAATAGAGAAGGTTATGTATTTTATTTATTGTAATAGTAAATAATAAGAGGGTCATGGCCTCATTTATATATATATATATATACTATTTGGGGTTGAGTGAGATGGGTGGGTGCTTTATTTATTGAAATTATTATGGGGTATAATCTGTATTTATGTAATGTGTTAGGGAGGATTCTTGCTTGTTAATGTCCCATGACAGTTGCAAGCTCTAATAGGAAAAGAAAATAAAATCTTATTATTATTATTATTATTATTATTATTTATTCTGGCTATAATTTTTTATTTATTTTTATTTTGCATTACAAATTTTAATATTTATTATTATGATGGACATTTCCTCTTTGAAAATTTTATTAGAATGCATGTCTTATCTGAAATTTTGCTGAGTTGGTGTAAGAGGAAATTTTGAAGAAAGAGAAGTTATATCTTTAATTGTGCAAGAGTAAGTAAAAACTATTGGCTTGAACAATGGCATGATATTACAGACAGTTGTAACCCACTAGACTTGAGAAGTTAGCATTGAAGAAAGGCTAAAATTTCAAGTACCAAAATTCAAATTGCATGTTGATTACACACTTGGCTAAAACTTTGTAGAGCTCTTATTAAAGGACTAATAAGTACCAATTAAAATAGTGGTTTTTTTTTTTGTATTATTAATATTATTTTTTTTTTTTTGTCAAGAAAGTTTAGTAGGTCTTGCACTTCACCTAATTAGAGGTAGTACAATCTTATTTTATTATCTCCTCTCAATAATTTTATAAAAAATTTAATAGATAGAATAGTTAATAGAGAATTTGAACTCTTAATTAACTATACAATTCAAATTTTCTTATTCAATTTGACTGTTAGTTAAGTGATGATGTGAAGGATTTTTATTAAAATTTATGTGAGTTTCTAATTTCATAGATTTTGTTTAAATTTATGAATTTTAATCTAATTTATGTATTTAAAATTTATCATGTAAAACGAGATTTAAAACATTTTATAAGATGCAATGATCACTTGGCACTATTAAGAGATATAAATTACTCTTTTCATTATGATAAAAGTGGCCATTAAAAAAGTTAATTTTTTTCATAAGTAAATAGTCATTTAGTAATTCAATAAAAAAATAGTAAAATAACTAATTTATCCTTTAATTTCTTAAGTATGAGAGATATTTTTCTAATTTATACTGCAATTAATAAAAATTTTTTTGACAAATTATGATAAAATTATTACTATCTTAAAAATTGTAATTTTTTTTAATGGTCATTTTTTCAGAATACAGAGAGTATTTTAATAAAATTAGAAGGATCATTGATTCTTGATTTTAGTGCATAAAATTCAATGAAAACAGTAGAATCAGTATTTGAATTCCACAAATGATAATTACTACGTCTAAATAAGTGTACATATCATTATCAAGAGGTTAGTACCAAACTTAAGCGAGAAGGATTCAAAATAACAAGTATAATAAGTAAACAATAAATAAGAAATGAATGAATTGTTTTTATGGAGAAGAATCCCCCACCCTCAAAGCTAAAACAACACCACCACCACTATTAAAATTACTTTACATAGAACAAAGTTAAAACAAAAGGTAAAGGAGGCATTGGGAAAAGGGAAATTGCTTCAGCGTGAAGAGTGGTGGATAGTGACGGAGATAAAGATTTTGAGCGTTTGGACTTTGGAGTGAACTTTCAAATTTTGGTTTTGCCTAAGTTTATTTGAGTAAATGGAAAAGGAAAAGGTGCAAATTTTATGAAAAATATTATTTAAATAGATTTTTATTTTTATTTTATATATAGATAATATTTTTTATAAAATTTATATCCTTTTATTTTTTTATCCTTAGTCTTTTGGATTTTGATGGGATCCATTTTGGCTGACATGGATTTGGGTCATTTTCCATTTTATGGGTAAATGGGTCCCAATTATATTTTCCCGCCATTTCTTTTTTTTTTTCCAAAAAGCAGACATCTTTGGTGGTTGTGATTTGGTGCTCTGTGAACTCAAATTTCGTTGACTCAGTCAATTCCCCCCCCCCCACCTCTCTCTCTTTCTTTCAAATTTAAATTTCATTTGAATTTTATTCAATTATTTAGTTAATTAATAATTGGTATTAATAAAGTAATTTTTAATTTTTTTATTAGAATATCACAAATATTAGATGGCAGAGAAGACCAACTTTCAAAACACAAGAGGTCATGCACGCTTACACATCCCTAGCATGTGAGATGAGTTGGCATGAGGAAAAAAAGTCAACTTTCTTTTTTTTTTTTAAATTTATGCATTTAATATTTTATATAATTACAAATTAAAAATCCACTTCACTTTTTTAAATTTTAAAAATTTTCTAACATAGGATAATGAACTTACTTTATTACCATTTTTAAAAAATTTTAAATTAAAAAAAATTTGAAGCCAAAAATCATTTTTCAAAATTATTAGATCATTTTTAATCATATTAAGAGTTTTTTAAAAATGTTGAGAGACTTTAAAATGTGTATGGTGTGTTATTGTGTTTTTAATATAAATTTATAAAAATTAATTTTAAAAATTAATTATTAAAACTGATGAGTTTATTTTTATATTAATCATTTTAACAAGTTCTCTCAAATGGTAATTAGACCAAAATAATTTTTAATTAAGTCTAGTGAATTTAAAGCCTGAGGAATACCTATACTAGGTGAAAAAATTGAAAGTCTGAGAAAAATCTGTATTGGATGAAGAACAAATTTTTAAAATCCAGTAATAGGGTGGTGCAATGATCGATTAAACTTTTATATCATATTGAGTTTTTAAAATAGATTTAAAAGAACCAACATTAAAAAAACTAATTAAAATTAAAAAATTCATTTTTATATTAACTATTTAATATATTTATATTTAATCAATGGTAAAACTTTTTTCTCATATTATATTTATTAACATGTGTAATGGTAATTCTTTATTTAAATTGCTTAAATTGATTTATCGGTCAGAATTTGAAAAGGAAAATGCCAAAGTTTTCAATGGTGTTTTGGCTCTCTAACCCTATCTTTTGCCTTTGTTTCGTTATGTTGTTATTTTTTTAGTTAGTGACAGATTATACATTAGGGTACAATAATACTATAAAGACAGAAGGAGATGAAGTTAGTTAGTGAGTAATTAATTACTAACTAAATATAACTATATATTAAGCTAAATCTATGTTCTACTGTCAACTGAGGCAGGCTTTGTCTATTTCCCATATGCTACAAAACAAGGCAACACTCTTCATTTCCCAACGCATGAACAAACCATTAATGAATTTTCTATGTTATTTGCTAATGATTTCGACAACATTGAACTTACAAAAATAAAGTAAATTAAAAAAAAAAAGAAGAAACAATAAAAACCTCAAATTAAATGCAAATAATAAACAAAATCTTGTGTATATTTGTTCTTGTTACTATCGCATAATTCAAAAAGTATAGATTGTCACATAAATTTTAATGGTTTTTCTGTTAGGGGCAGGCAACTCTTAATTTTCTCTTTGCATAATCCTAAATTTATTCAATCAATTGAAACATTTTAATATTATATAGTTTTCAAGTTTTGATTTGAATAATATCCCTAAAGGAGATGTAAAATACAGATTACTTGATCTCTCTTATCATACAACTGATTATGATGATAATTTCAAATTTTTTTATCAAATTAAATAAACGGAACGTGTCATGCAATGCTCTAATCTTCAATTATCATAAAATAAGATTAAGAAATAAGAACTCTATTTATTATTATTATTATGGAAAAATTTTTAGTTCATTAATTGCTCCAAAACAGCTTCAACTTTGGAAAATGACGGCAACTTTATAGGATATCACTTCACAAACAAGTATGAATTTTAGAAAAATTTATAGTTAATTAATTAGAGTTGGTATATGGTAGTTCCATAATTGAGGTTCCAAATCATCAGACTACAAGTCACCTACAGCTATAGTTTCATTGGTTTGTGCATAAGAAAAGCCTTTATTTACTGAGAGCATCCCTGTCACACCCTTTATAAAAATCAAACTATTTATTATAAAAAATTATTTTAAAAAATAAAATTTTTATTTTTAAAAAATAAAAAAAAATTTGTTTAACTTTTTATATTTACAAAGTCAAATAGTACTCTGTATTCTAATTTTAATAAATGTAATATAAATTTTTATATATTTATTTAAGATAATTTTAATATTTTTTTATTATGTAAATTTAATAAATAAAAAATTAAAATAATTAATATTTATTAGATAAAATAAAATAAAAAAAATTTATTAGATTTAAATAATTATTTTTTTATTTCTTATCAATTAGATTCTCTTTAAAATAAAGAGCACTGATGAAAATGTTATAAGAAATTAAAAACTCTCTCTCCCTCTGTCTCTCTCTATATATATAATTAAGAAATTGGCTTGTAATTAAGCAAGAAAATTAATAGCCAATAAAACAATATTAATGTTAATGCATGGCATCAAAGCTTAAAAGGAGTTGTCAGCACATGGGGTTTTCTAATTTCTTTGACACTTGCATTAGTTATGACCTCATGAGTGATGCTTGCATAGATTCTTTTAATTTTATTTATTATTATTATTATTGCATAAATTCTTCTAAATATTTTGAGCAATTAGAAGTTACATTAATTTCTTGCTATTTGATTAATATTAGTGATCTTCATTTCTTCTTTTTAACTGAAATAATTAATTAATTGAATAAAATATTGGCTAAATATGACCTTAATCTCAATTTATCTCGATCATATTTGCGATCTAACTATTTCTTAATTACTATTTTATTATTTTTTGAGAAAAGCCATTGGATTTATTATGATATGTATTAATAGACCTATGAGATTATTAGATTAAATAAATCTTTAATTAGTATGTAGATAAATTAATATTTAATTCAGTTTATTTTATATTTTATTGATTACGTTTAATTAGTACAATTAAATTACAAAAGAAGTATTTTATTTTTTTCTAAATATCTTAATTTCAAGAGCATCAATTTATTATTATTATTATCAAAAAATATTGGGGGTTAATTAGATTTAAAATAAAATAAATTATGATAAACTAGATTATTGACAAGAAATGCATGGGACAAACCAATCCGGAGGTCCATTACTTGAGCTGTTGAGTTGGATGATGCCATGCTATCATTGCTACGATGCCCTCTCCATCCGTTGTGGGCAGCGTGCTTAATAGTAATCATGTGATTGTCTCCTCTATTGCAGCTATAATTAATATTTAATTATTAATGTTGCCAATATATTTATATATAATTTTAAATAATATAATTACGTATGATAAAATAAAAATAATTATATAATATTTTTGATATTATTTATAATATAAAATATGAGTAATTATTTTATTTATTTTTTATTATATGATGTGTTTAAATTACATTAATTTACATAATTTTTTTTTTATATAATTTGTGTTATTTAACAATGTCTTTTTTTTATATATTTAATAAAAAAAAACTATTGTGAGTTATTTATTAATTTAGAAACCAATTAATTTTTGTAAATCAAGCAATGTATAATACTATGCAGTATGTAAGCTAAAAGATGCATGAATTGAAGAAAATTGACACTAGGCATAAGGGCAAAAATAAAGAGAAAAAAAAAAAGCATATGAAGACTCTAGCAATGAGTAATTATGATCATTGTCATTATCGTTATGGAGTGAATGATGCAGTTGACATTTGCTATACTATCTTAACCTCCCACCCACATTTAATTATATATACTTTTTTGACACACAAGAAATTTTTTCGATGGCAGCGAACTGGACAGCAAAACAAAAGCTATCAGGAAGCTTGGCAAGGGATTGGGCTTGTGTAAACCCTTTGGGCTATTAAGTTTTTAATATATTCTTTGGTAAAAAAAAAAAAAATTTAACATATAGAAAACCAAGTTTATAAACTATGTTAAAGTTAGAGAGTTTATTTTTATATTAATCACTTAATATAATTATATTTAATTAATATAGTATATTCTTAATAGCTCTGATATTATATTAAGTTTTGAATATAAATTTCAAAAAATCAATCTTAAAAATTACTGTTAAGATTAGAGAATTTATTTATATATTAATTACTTAATATATTTGTATTTAATTAATATATGATTACATTATTAATAGAAGCTATTAAAAATTTTGCATGCAGATATATTTGTTGGAGATGTTAGTGGGAGCAGGAGCCCTGAATCAGTAGAGAAAGGGAAAAATGAAGGGCATATAAAATTAAAATCCATCAAACCATAATTACTTAAGCCATTTTGGTGAAGATGGAGCCCTCTCAAGCCCATGGAGATATAAAAGCCCAACACTTCCAATATGAATGAAGTCTAAGCATATTGAGAGCCCATGATCTAGAAAACTGAATATGATATTAGTGAATTTCAATACTTGTTCACTTATAAATTTATGTATGTATAAGTTCATATATTTTAATATGGTATCAAAGCCTATAGTGTCCTAATAGACCAAGAAGATCTGGAGGCCTATATGAAGATGTAAGCCCAATACTTTAAGTCCAATAAAGTTAAGATTGGATAATATCCTTATGAATTCAAGAAAGCAAGTGATAATTGAACCTTCAAAATATAGGCCAAAGCCAATTGCACTTAAAAATGAGTGTTGGAGATGTTAGTGGAAACAAAAAGAAGTCCCATATAGGCCACATATGTAAAGATACAACAATATATAAGAGTAATGCTCATTAAAACAAAAGGGAAAATTTTAAAAATAACCAAAAAAAGGCATAAAATATCATTTTCACCATGCTCATAAAAAAATTTCAAAAATACCGTCTAAACTTCAAAAAATAACATTTTTACCAGGGTATATGTTTGACATATTTTTTGAATTTGTTCATAAAAAAAAAACTTAGAAAATAATAAAAAATAAAAAGATATTAATTTATATTACATTAACATATACCAACTACTTTATATATATATATATATATATATATATATATATATATATATATATATATATATATATATATATATATATATATATATATGCAAATTGCAAATTTGAAAAAAATTAAAAGATAGACTCATTAAATGGTATATGTATACCAAAATTTGGTACATATTAAGTACATATTTAGTATCTGCAACTATTTTAATACATACATATTGCAAATTTGAAAAATTAAAAAGATTAACAAATAATAAATAGTATACGTATACTAAGTATACATATACCAAATTTTAGTATACTTTAAGTATATATTTGGTATCTGCAACTATTTTATATTTATATAGATTAGAAATATGAAAAATTAAAAAGATAAACAGTAAATGGTATATGTATACCATAAATTGGTATACATTTAGTATATATTTTGTATCTGCAACTACTTTATATATACACAAATTGCAAATTTGAAAAAAGTGAAAAAATAAACTAATAGTAAATAAAATATGTGTACCAAAATTTGGTATATGTTAAGTATATATTTGCTATCTGCAACTATTTTAATATATACATATTGCAAATTTAAAAAATAAAAAAGATAAACTAATAGTGAATGGTATATGTATACCATTTACTATTAGTTTATTAATTAATCACTTGTTTCAGTACTTCCACCAAATAGTTGGCATGTGAATCTTATTCTCCTTCCGAATCCAAAGATAAATTATTGATTTTAGCCAGTTCAAAACCTTTCCTTTAATGCTTAGTTTCCATAAATCAAGAACGGCGGCAACATGGAATTTCTAGGCAAATCAATAGATGGTGAGTGAGATGAATGGGTCTATGAGGGTTTTAAGGTGAGAATGAGGAGATGGGTCTTTGTATCTTGATAATGGACTCAAAATCAAGACAAAGCTCTCTTTATTTTTTTCAAGCTCCTTTTGTTGTGTAGGTGAGAGTTGTTGGGCTTGATGATCAAGAGAAAGGTTTTGATAAAATGAAGGAGAGGGATGGATAGCTAAAAAGAAAAGGAAGGAGAGAGGGAAATCGAGAGATAGATGGGAATTGGGTGCTAGTTTGATTTTTGAGAGTGAGGTTTGTGTTAGAGAAAGGTGAGTGAAATTGAGAGAGAGGTGATAAGAAGATTTTAAGGTTTTGGACTGCCATGAGAAGAAGGGAGAGCTCAAAAAGCGTAAAAAAAAAGAAATACAAAATACTACATAAAAGAAATGAGCACACCGTGCAGATGTATAGAACGAAAAACAATAATGCAAATGATATTTTAATAAAAAATCCCTTATAGGTTGTAATTTCCTCTTAAAATAATTAGCACTAACCAATTAATTGGTTGGACCTTAGCAATAATATTTCATGCTATACATGTACCAAATTTTTTTATCTGTAAAATATATATTTGATATATTAATACTCAAATAAATAAATTTATTTATTTATTTAATCTCAAATAAATCTCAAAACATTTTTTTATTCTCAAAATTAACACTCAAGTATTAAACATATTTAATTAAAATAAAATGAGTAAATTATAAAATGAAGAGTGGAGAAAATTCTAGAGGATTGAAATGGCAATCCTTGATTGGGTTAAATAATAATAACAATATAATAATAATAATAATATATAAAAAAGAGACAATGAATAAACAAATATATAAATAGAATAACTAACAGCTTTTCTCTTTCACAAATCCATAACCCTACCAGTTATAACACAAAACCAACAAAACACGAAATAGTGGTACAAAAAAAAAAAAAAGATAAAACATGGTGTAAAAGAAATTGATAGGGGATAAAAATGTATAAAAAATAAATTCACAGGTAAATGATATTTTTGAATAAAATACGGTGTACAATGTAATTTTCTTAAAACAAAATGTCCTAAGCCATTTTGGTAGAGGTGAGCCGAAAACAATCAACAAGGAAGCCCAAATATACATGAATCACAATACTTTCACATTGAAGACAAAGCCCAAGCAATTAACAATATCTAACAATATCTGCCAATTTCTTTCAGTTATCAGGCTTCTTTTACAGTGAAAAAAAAGAAGAAATTCTTTCCATGGCCATATATATTTTTTCTTCTTATAATGCAGCAGAAACTCCATATCACTAATTATCATTATATTTTAAATTTATCTTTTAATTTTAAGTTCATCATAACAATTAAATTTATTAAAAAATATGAATTATAGATTAATGGTTATTAAGCTGAGCATTTTTTTTTAAGTTGCAAGTTTTAATGCTCTATTAATATAATTGGAAAATATTACAAAATATTAAGTTATTTTATTATTTTGATATATATTTTTATGTGATATATTTTTAGATTAAAATATATTATTTTTAATATATAAATAAAAATTTATGATATTTTCAAAATAAAAATTATATAATCATAATGTAGATAATATGTACTTTTTCTTCTCTTAATAATTATAATTTTTTTTAAACAAATAATTGTTAATTTTTAAAATTTAATTTTTGCAAGGCATTTATTCAAATCGCTTATTTTCAACTTTGGAAACTCGATGAATATGAGCCCACACAATAGCCCTCGATTTGACAGTTTGGGTGAAATTTGGCATAAAAGATTAATTATGCATATCTTAATGTCAATGTTAATAAATAGTTTTCAAAAATTAATAATGTCATGAGGTTGAATTTCAATGAAAATTTAAATAATAACAAAATAAATACATATATAAAATTGTTGTTTTCGGCTTTTAAATGCTGAATAAATTAGAAATTATTTATATCCTAAAGAAAATTTCTTTCTTATAAATTCCATTAATTTTTTTTTTTAATTTTTACGTCTTTCTTTGCAAATGAATTTATACATTTCAAGAAAAAAAAGCCTTTCGATTCAATCCTCCTAATTCATATGTTAGAGAGACCCATTGTTGCATTGACGATTGGGCTAATTATTACTAAGCCTGAATAGAAATGGGCTTAGATTTGTGGTGTTTACTTTTAGTCGAACGATGTCCAGATATTTGAAAGTACTTCATAAAGCCCATAAATCCTCAAAGAGGCAAAGAACTCACCCTTAATGTAAATCCTCCATAAATTAATAACCTTTCAGCCATATAAATTCTTTTAATTTAAAAAAAATATAAGGTTAATGCACTTACAATTTAAAATAATATTTATTTAATTAATTAAAAATTTATTTTATTTTTATAAAAATAAAAATTATTCTATTAATAAAAAAACTCAAAATCTATGAAATATAAATCAATTGATTTGTAAATATAATTTAATTGTATTAATATCTTCAATATAATTAATATTTAAAAAATAAAACATAACATTAATTTATGATATAAATGAGATAAAAAAATTATTTAATTTTTTTTTTTAAAAATTTCTTACTGAAATTATTAACTTCAACTCATTAGCAAAAAAATATTATTTAATTAAAAATTATTATTTTATAGAATATTAATTTATTGAAATTTTATTGTAAATTAAACTTTTTCATTTGAATATAATGTCATTAATTCTAAAAAGCAAACACTAATCGAAGTGAAATTTATTTTAAAAAATTAAAAAAATTATGAAGAATAGCCGATAAAAATGATGCATAAAAACATATAATGATAAAGTTCCACACATATGAGTTCAGAGAATAGACACAATTAATAAAAATATAAAACAAATTTCATATGTGTATCAAAGAAAATTTTCAATAAAAGTAACATTTTTATGGAAAATTTTTATTCCATTATTGATTTGAAGTTTTTATAAAAGAAAATCTTAATTAATTTTTTATTTTTTTAAACAATTTAAAATTAAATCGAATCGAATTAAATCAATTTTTTTTAACATCATTTTCATCTGTGAGACAAATTAATTAAAAGAAAAGTTCACATTTTATTAAGAAATTAGGAAAAGTACAATAAAAACATATTACATAATTCCATAAGGAAAACTAAAGAAACCAGCAGCTTACAAACTCATTGCATTATTATTTCACACACATCTACTCATTCATTTATTTTATAGTATAATTTCATAAAACTCACTCTTATTAATTAAAAACACCACATAATACTTAATTGCATATATGAGCTTCCTGCTTTAATTAATTTAATTTCAGCCAGAGATTTCGATAGCCTTGACATCAGGTTTCTTGACTTCTTGCTTAGGCACAGTGACAGTCAACACTCCATTTTCCATATTAGCCTTAACTTCATTAAGTTTTGCATCTTCTGGTAACCTAAACCTTCTCAAGAATTTCCCACTTGATCTTTCAACTCTATGCCACTTATCATTCTTTTCTTCTTTCTCTTTACTTCTCTCTCCACTGATTTGCAGAACTCTGCCTTCTTCTATTTCCACTTTCACTTCTTCTTTCTTCAACCCTGGTAGGTCTGCTTTAAATACATGAGCCTCTGGTGTTTCCTTCCAATCTATTCGTGCGTTAGCAAACGCTGTCGTTTCATTCGACAAATCAGAACGAGGAGCTGAGAGAGCTGTGCTTGGAAAGGTGTCAAAGAATGGATCCCATATATCTAAAGAGAATGGATCGAAAACGTTTGTTCTCCGGCCGCCGAAGAATGTGCTTGGAATAAGGGACATTTTCTTGATTAGTTTGGATTTGATGTAAGAAATTACGAAATGGGTTTCTTGGAATTTCTTGATTAGCTTCTGTATTTTGAAGGGTAAATGGGTGGAGATATTTATAGTGTTAAATGGTGGGTTCTTGATGCTTCTTGAAGATGGAGATTGTTGATCTTTCTCGAATGTGGAAGAAATTAGTAGGGAACATGTTATGGGCTTTATTTGTTGTTACTATAAGGGATTATTAAATAAATTGGGTTTAATCAATAAATAAGCAAGAATTATTGACATTTTAAAGAAAGTCACAGCATCAACAACCATTATTAATTGGTGTTTTCTATAATTATTTTATTTTTAAATAAAATAATTTAATTTATTGTGAAAAAATAAAATTTTTTTATGAAAATTCATAATTTATTTATATTTTGCATAAATTAAATTATTTTTTTTAATTTTATTTAACTGCAAAAAAAATTTTAATATTAAGAAAATATAATTTATTTTGTAATATGATTTATTTTATACAAAATAACAATTTTACGAGAAAAAATAATTTTATAAGTATGAAAAAGATATTACTCTTTTTAAGAAAAAATCATAATCTTCTTTTAAAAGACATCATATAGGTAAATTTTTATTTACTTTATTTTAAAATAAAGTACAAAATTTTATTTTTTACAGTCAATATGATAGTTATAAATAATAAATATAATTAAAATATTTAAAGTATTATAATTAAATTAATCTGTTATTATATTTTACTAATTAAAAATGTGAAATGTTAGAATTATTAAGGTAATATTTTAAATTTATATATCTATAAACTTTATAAAAAAATAGTTTAATTTACAAAAAAATTTAAGAAAATTATGATTTTTTGTAAGAAATACATTTTTTTATAATTATAAAATTATTTTTCTTTTTATAAAATTATTGTTCTGCAAAAAATAAATTATATTTTCGTAAAATTAAAAGTTTTTCTTAACTAAAAAAAATTACAAAAAAATATTTTAATTTACAAAAAAATATAAATAAAATTATTATTTTTTGTAAAAAATTATTTTTTTGGTAAACAAAATAGGTTACTTTATTTAAAAACAAAATAACCATAGAAAACATCACTATTAACATTGTTTTTGCTAATAATACATTTGATAACTTTTGTACAATATAATATAATTAAAGGTGTAAATGACCAGAGTCAGTTGAGTTTTACAATACTCAAACTCCAGTTCTGTACTAAAAGTTTCAAACTCGAGCTTGAGTTTAATAAAGTCGAGCTCGAGTCTAAACGAGTAATATATAAATGATATAATGTTAAACATATAAAAACTCGATTAGGTTAATGGCTCTTTTAAACTCAATTAGTAATATATAAAGGATAAAATGATAATATATAAAAATTCGGTTATGGTCGCTAGCGAGCAGAGTGATATAGAGTTTGAGCTCGACTCGTTTAGCTATTCGAGTAGCTCGAGCTCGAGTTCGAGTCAACTTATATTAAATTGATTTTGAGTAATTTTTGAATCAATATCAAATAGTTCGCGAGTAGGTATAACTTATTTATACTCCTAATATAATGCAATTGATATATTTTTAATATAAATATTATATTAAAAATATATTTGATTATATTATATTACCGTTTATTAAATATACTTTGAGTGTATATGTTTATTCAATAAAAAAATAATATTTAAAAAAATACATATAAATATATTTTCACTGAAAAAATAAAATTAAATATTTTTTTTCACATACGAGTCTATCTATGCTTGATAGCCATGGGCACATGGCTCCACTAGTGGGTAAGATTGGTGGGACTCAGAGGCTACGTGTACACTATAGGTTGGTCAGTCACGGGTGATGTCCTTTCAGAGTTAAACAGCTAGAACTAGAATTTTCTTTTACCCGCCAAAAGCAACAGAAAAAGAAAAAGCTACAATTTTTATTTTTATTTTCTTTGAAAAGATAAGCAGTTTTGAAAGGATAGCAGTTGTGTGAATGATTTGGGATGGGATTAAGTGTAATTATCTACGAGCTTCCCCAGTGCTTTTTAATTTGTTCTCTGTTTTTGTTTATAAAAGTAGGATCCTCTGCAAAAATAAATAAAAAAATAAAAAATAAAAAAATAATAATATTCATAAAAGTAGGATGAGTAAAAATAAATTTTAAATTTTAAAAATGTACTTAATTTTGAAAAACCAATTAAAATTATACTTTAAATTTATTTTTTAAATTAATTATTAAATTAATAATAAAATAAAATAATTATTAAATTAAGAATTTATACTTAAAGTAGAAAATTTAAATAAACTATTAAATTAATAATTTATACTTAAAGTAAAAAATTTAAATAAATAAATTGAATTTTGAATAAAAAATTATTCTAAAAATTACATATTTCATTTCTAATTTCAAAGCCGAACATACTTAAATTGGTCTGAGCCTGATAAAAGATCAAGGACCCAACTTCTCGAACAGACCAAGCAGAAGAGGAAGCGTATTGGGCTGATTTGTTGATTCCTTGGGCCCAAAAGTAAAATGCATGCAGATAAAGACAAGTGGAAAAAACATTTTCTTAGACACAAATAATTAGCATGCATATATTATTTAAAAAAAAGGTCTTCCTTGTTAAGTAAGGAACTACAACAACCTGTAAAAACAAATACTGTTGAGTGATTAAAGAAGTCTTTAATTTTTTCCATATAAAAAGTATATGAGTCATATCAGTGACTTTCCTTACTGTAGTTAAAATTTGCAAGTTCTCAATTTTTAGAAAATTAATTTCAATTTTTTTAGCATGCATAAAGGAATTAAACTTGAATATATTATTTTTGAGGTCATGTATGCACTTATTATTAAGTTATATTTGATTTTACAATTTCAATATTAATATATTTAGCCAAATCTCATAACAACCTCTTAATACATAGGAACATATTAAAATTTGAAAACTATTAGAGAAATGGATGCCGGTTGCTATTCCTTCTTGGAAATATAAAATATTAAGAATACGTTTAATAAACCGTAATAAGATATAATATAATGTAATCAATTAAATTTTTAATATAAATTTACATTAAAATTTATTTGATTATATTATATTACGTTTTATTATAACTTACCAAACGCACTCTACATTTTTAGGCTTATATATAACATATAGCACAAGTAAATCACCAATTATACATTCTTTGTTTCAATTCGTTTTTCTAAGTTAATTTTGAATTTCCTTTTTGTTAAAAATCAACTCAATTTTGGTCAAACTCGAGATAAGAATTTGTCTTATCGTGATGGTGATTATCATGAACGATAGTATGATTTCTGTTTTGAATACAGTATTCCTATTTTTAATGATATTTGCATTTTACCTCTTGATGAGAATTTCTTTGATGAACTTCTAAAAATTGATGATAATCAAGATTTTCAAGAACTTATTATTGATGAAGGTTTCTTTGATGGATTGCTAAAGATTGATGATGATTGTTATAATGATAAAATTGATAAGGGACAAAAATGGCTTAACAACTTAATGGGTTAGAAAAATTAAAAGCCTATATGTGTCATAGGGTTAAGTGTCAAATATTAAAGTCGAAACTCAGAGCGAAGGCCCAAAAGGGATAGGTTTAGAAGAGTCAATCTCCTTGGCCCATGATGGCGAAGCCTTCTCAGGACATCACTTTACTTTTATTCCAAGTAACTTTATGGGCAAGCTACTTTGTGTGGCTGAAAACTCTTAGTACAGACATCACATCAATTGTCAAAGAAACCTCTAGCAGGCGGTGGTCCCTTGAACTTTGACACCATCATTCACTTAATACATTTCTAAAGATAAGACAGGTGCCTATGTACCCACTATCCCTCTACCAACCACACCAATTAGATACATGCTCTATTAGAAGATATTCTCTATCTCTTCCAAAAAAGATATCCAACTTTGTCCCATGCATAGCTATAAAAAAGAGATGGATTAACATATAATTTAGGTATATTGAACTCTATACTCTCTCATCACATTTCTTCGATCACTAGTGAAGCCCTTCACTGAGTTGAGCGTCAAAGATTTTTCGCCAAGCACAAGGCATGGTCTTCCTGATCACCTTCTCTTCTTTGTAGGCTTCTATTTTAAAGGCTCAATATGGAAGGTTCAGTCTATCAAATATTATTTGAAGAAGTTCAAGAAAAAGAATTTGTGGGTAGTAGTGATAAAAAAAAAAAATCAAGATTATTGATGAAAGTTTCTTTGACGAGTTGCTAAAGATTGATTATGATTTTTCTAATGATTATAATCAAGAAGTTCAAGAAAAGGAATTAGAGGGTAGTAGTGATCAAGATTCTTGGTGCGGTGACATGGATATTAAAGAGCTTCTTTTTCTTGCTGATTCTTACATTATGCCGATGCCTCTTAATTTGTTTCTCCACAAACTTTCTCAAACAGTCGCCAAGGATAGATATAAAAGAACTCTAGAACAATTGATGAGAAGAGTTTTCAAGTCTTGATTAATCTCCAAACTTGAATCCCCTTCTTGGAAGAGTCTTCAATTAAACTAAAAAAAACTATTGTACAAAGAATTTTGAGAATACAAAACTTAAATAAAACTTGGTAAAAACTAGATGATCTGAGTTATCAATGATCTAATCTATTTATTTTGTTTAAATATTAGGTTTATATAGAATTGGCAACCCTAAGAGACCTTAGAAAATTGGAATCCTTCATCCCTTTAAAACATATTTTGAATAGGAAGGAAAATCATATTAAAAATCACACTTTAGAACCATCAGATATCATACGGTCATGTAATAAGTGTACTGTAGTTTCATGTAACTAGTACTCTTGAAGTTCAAAATTTAATTAACAAATCCATTCTTAATTATACGGCCATGTAATTAGGGTACTACATGACTGTGTACCTTCTTTTGCATTTTTCGGATAAAATACGTCTGAATTAGGCTTTGAGGTCTCCTAAGAGTTGTAGCTCTCTCTTAGCTTTCCAAATTACCTCAATTCGATATGTATAGTTCAAATTATGATCAAAATACTAAAAGATATATGAGCAATCAATACTCATCAGAATGTGTTTGACCATGCATGTTTGAAACATCTTTTTGCATTTCTTTTACTTTTAATTTCAAATCGGCAATTTTGCATTCGACTTTATTCTAATTGATCTCTAAACTTCCAAATTATTTGAAATTGAATATAATCCTTCCAAGTAATCTAAGAAAACTTGCAACAAATTATAAAAATAAAAATTAACAAAAACAAATAAAAACAAAATATAAACATAACATTTGATGAATTAAAATTAATAAATAATCTTTTATGTCTATCATAATTTAAGTTCATCATTATTAGTTTAAAGATAATAGAAATAGTATTGGGAAAGTAATTTGGTTTGAATCTGCTGTAAAAAAGAAAAATTTTTAATTATTTTTGAAATATTAATTTTTTTAATACTAAACTAATATAGATTGATAATTTATTATGAAAATGCCCATTGTTTTGTTAAGTATAGACACACCATTATTCTTTTGACTTCCCACATGTAATTTTACATTCCAAACAATGCATACAATTTGGAAAAAGCACCTGCAATGATTCTTTCCCAATTACTAAGAAGCCACTCACTTACCTCCTCAATGTTTGGAGTATCACTAAAAATAATGAAATAAGCCATTATTACATGATAATTAATAACTAGAAAAAAAAAATCACAAACACAATTTTCCAAAATCTTAAAATACTTTATTAAAAAAAAAATACAAAAACAAGAAGACAAATGTAATAGAGCATTGTGTCACTTTCTTGCTAGATGTTGAAGGGAGCTCTCTTTGGACCATATATCAATCCAGTGTACTCAGTGATTTTTATTAATTAAGGTCTATGCTTCTGGAAAACACCAATCAGTCTCAATTTTTATCATCATGTACTTGCAAACTCATTAGCCTTATATCTTCAATCAAACGATTCATATTACAATAAGAGGGCCCACCTTCGCTCACACTTTTTCTAGCCAACTTTGCCATCCTAGCTGTTGATCTCACAAACTCTTCCCTTCTATCCACCATTAGATCATTCACCATCTTCTCAATAATCTCTCTGTTACACACATCTTTCATGTCTAATCCTAGCTTCCAAACTTCATTCACAAATCTACTATTCACTTGCTGGTCAGCAAAATAAGGCCAGCAAATCATAGGCACACCAGCTACTATACTTTCCAAAGTTGAGTTCCATCCATTATGTGTTAAAAACCCACCAATTGCTTTATGTCCCAAAACTTCTTCTTGTGGTGCCCATTTCACAATGTACCCATTTTCCTTGCAACCCTCCTCAAACTCTTCAGGAATTTTTTCAACATCACCATTATTATTGATAATAGAGTCAGGTCTTATAACCCACAAGAATCGCTTCTTACTATTAACAATGCCATACCAAAACTCCATTAGCTCATCTTTTGTCGTCACTGTAATGCTCCCAAAGCTTACATAAAGTACAGATTGCGGAGGTTGACTATCCAGCCATGTGATGCATTTCCTATCCACTTCCCAAAGACTATTGGAGGATTGATACAATTCTTGTGCATTTTTGCTTCTCAGTTTAGTTTTCAAGAGCTCATGAAGAGGTCCAATGGTGTAAGTTTTTGGACAGTGATTGCGTATATGAGATAGGATTGGCCCTTCTAGATCTTCAAATGTGTTGATGATGAGCGCTTGTGCTCGAGGGGATTGTCTTGTCTCTTTTATAACCATATAAAGATTACGGTCCTCAATATCATTAACTCTGCAGAAACTTGGAAGATCTCTACATCTTAGAAAAGTCTCCATGCCTGGAACTTTTGTTATGAGTCTGTCCATATCTTCTTCTCCTTCAATTTCAACAAAAACTCGTTTACTAGCAATATAATTAAGTTAGCAAATTATCAACTCAAAACAATTGGACTGTGTTGAGTATGTTTCTAGTGGAATACAATCAAATGCATTTGATTATAGTAAATCACACTTCGTTGCGACATATATTTACACTAACATATTATAGCCTGATCAGTAAACAAAAATTTTCAAGAACTAGGAATTATCAAGAATCAAGTTGATACCTTTGATGGGAAGTTCACGGGCTTCGATCATTTCAGGAATAGAAAAGTAAACCCAGAAACAACAAGCACTAATGGTTCGAAAATGAAAAATTGGAATTGCAAGCTCAAGAGCAACATTAAGAACAAATCCTAGAATCCCATCTCCTATGATACAATTAACTCGTGGACTAATTTCAATAAGCATTTGTTTCAAAATTGACTTGCCATTCAATTTCAAAGACTCGAAAACATCCGTCAAGCCACTGGTACGGATGTGATCTACAGGCAAACAGTCAGGAATGGTCATGAATTTGAATCCTTGGTACTTCATAAAATGGGCTTCAATATCTGTGAAACGAATCAAACGATCATGGTTGTGCTCTGTGTTTAGAAATGTAATATTATGACCTGAAAGACTTAAAAGCTCAGCAAGCTTGAGCATAGAATTTACATGGCCTTGGACTGGAAGTGGAAAGATTAGTACATGTGGAGGGACAACAAGATTTGAGGTTTTTTCCATTTTTTGCCGTTTGGAGAGTGAGCTCTCAATTATTGCGTCATTTATTGCTAGTAGATTTTATAATATATCTATTTAATAATTTGGTCAACTACCATTCAAACTCTCCATTTTTTCTAAATTAATAATTTAGTTATCGCAGTTTAAAAAATAGCTTTTTAGTCTTTCAAATTTTATTTCGTCAAATAGAATAGTTATTATATCTATTTTTATCATTGAAGTATGTAAAAAGGTTAAAATAACTTTAATTTTCAATTTCAGCCATGAAATGAAAATTCAGAAATAAAAAAAAAAAAAAAGAAATATCTATTTTTTTTTTTTCACAACTGATCAAACAATATAAATCTTGCACATGGAATTTAAAAATATGCAAATTCATCCAAACTCAAAAACCAATGAAACGAAACCCGAATTTAGAAGAAAAAAAAAACTCATATTCGATTATAATAAAATAAAAATATATAACATTGAAAATGAAAAATGAAAATAAAAACTAAGCCATTAATTAAAAAGTAATAAAAATTACCTGCTGGGAATGAAAAAAGGTATGGAACTCCATGGAAAATACAAGATTTCACAAGAAGATCTAATATAATCAGCTGTTACAGTTAGAGAAATTATTAGAAGTACTATTAATTAAGATCAATTTTCCCTCAATTAATTCTTTGTATGTTACAGGTAGTATTGCTTCTTGCAACATCCAAAAAAGGATCCGAGAAAAAAATTAACTTTTAGATGGTGATGATGATGGTTAAATGGTTGTACCATGTTTGCTACTAAATATCAATATTCATTTTGATCAAAATGATGGTAGATAGCTGTTACAGGTGGAGGTATTTCAGGTATTAAATGATATTTATGGAGGTAGATATTAGTTGATATTTCAGGTATTAAATGATATTAGTTGTATTTCAGGTATTAAATGATATTTTTTTTTTATTATTTTTAAAATTTTTTAATAGGCATTCAAAACTACTCATTTGTATAACGAAATGAAATTTTAGGATTAAAGAGCTTATTTTTCAAACTGCAAAAACTAAGTAATCAATTAAAGTAAATTTCAGAAAATAAATAGTATTTTATCTTAATAATAATAATAATGTAAGCATATCAATGTATAATATAATGATATATATATATACGGTCTGAATAATAAATTCAAATTTAATTAGGCATTTTATGCTAATAAAAAAATAATTATTTAATAACTACTTTTTAGATTGCTTGTAAAATAAAATTATAAAATTTAAATCTAAAAATATAAAAAATGAGTAAATATAAAATATAAATAAATTAAAAAATAAGTGAAGAAATATAGAAAAAATGAATGAATTAAAATAAGCCTAGGCAAATTAAACCTTTTGTTTACCATATTAAATAAAATAGTATAATGATAATTTTAAACAAAACAATAAAGAATAATCTTCTTTAAAAACACTGAAATCTCACTTCCTTCAAATTAATCTCCTTACAAATTCTCAAATAAATAAATAAATAATCTCCTCACACTCAAGCCAACTAATTCTTATAGTCTTTAATTTTCCTCAAACAAGACCCATGCACGAAGAGGACATTTAATAGGCCGTAATAAGATATTAAAAATTTAATTTAATTATATTATATTATATTTTATTACAGCGTACCAAATATATTCTAAGAGTGTATTTTATATGCCGTAACAAGATATAATATAATGTAATCAAATAAATTTTTAATAGAAATTTATTTAATTACATTATATTATATCCTATTATACCCTACCAAACGCATCTAATTTCATTTTCTTCTAGCACAAGTACTTGGCCGGATATTTCATGCCACATACTAGCTTTCAACTTTGGAATAATTATGTCCAAATAAAAATGGAATTTCTATTGGGTATTAATAATATTATATTAAAAATAGAATTTAACATGTGCATTTTGATTGTTAAACATGATTTTAATCCAATAATCTATGTGGGTATTAATAATATTATATTGAAGTTTTTAATATCTTTATTAATTTGTTCATATTTCTTTTTTTTTTTTTTTAAATAGTAACAAAATAGGAATGAAACTCTACTCTTGATAAAGCAAGGATGTTCTAGAACCAAAGTTGAATAAAAATCATTTTTATTCAAAGAATTTTTCTCTCATCATCACAATGATAAAGTTAGTTTTTACGCTCTTAATTTTAAAATAGTTAACATATTTATTTTATTTAATGATTCTTTTCTTTTATAATATAATTTTCCATTTATTATAATTCTAAATTTTTTAAAAAGTTGAAATATAATTAATTTTAAATTATATATCTAATTAGTTTTTAATTTTAATAAATAAATTTTTTGTGTGATCTATTTTTAAAAATGATGACTTAATTAATATTATTAATAATATTACTAACTTAATAAAGAATGTCGTTGCGCGGGGATGTGGTTCGTCAAACTGGGGCAAACAAAGCCATCCGGTCTACCGGATTAGGCTTTAGAAGAGAGGCATTCGAAAGGTTTAAGAATGGACTCGAGTGAGAATGTTTAGCAACAAATTTGAGTGAGAATGAGAGGAGTGGGAGTGAGAGTGGGAAGGTAGTAAGCTATTAAAAGTCTGTTCAAGGTAAGTATCAATCTCATTTCATTACCGTTTCTCTACCAATTACTTATAAATCATCACCAGAAGCCAATCTTCTTCTGTCACCTTAATTTCATTGCGTGTTGTCAAAACAATCTTCTCCCCCTCAATTTAATTAATATATATTTGCTAATTTGGGACAAATTAATTTCAAAAATTAAACTCACATTGATTTTAAGTTCACTTAAATCTCTAATCACTTTTTTAGAATATAGGAAATTAAATCTCCAAAAAGTTAATCTTTATTATTTTAATTAAATCTCCAAAAAATTAATCTTTATTATTTTAAGTCTAATTTCTGAGTTTTATCTAATTAATCTTTGGCTTACTTTAATTCTTTTAGTTTGACAATAAATTTGAGTTTATTAGAGTTTTTTCGGAGTAGAGTTTATCCTTTTTTTTTTTTGAAGAATTTTTGAAGATATTATTTTAATAAGAGCACAAAATTATAAAATTAAAATTAACTGAGCTAATTAATTATAATTGAGACTTATTTATTTATTCTAAAATTTTACAGTTTGTTAGAGTTTTGTTGAAATATGTAGAATTTATTTTTTTAAAGAAATTTGAAAATAGTATTTTAATTTTAGTGAGATTATAATGTTATAAAATTAAAATTAATTGAACTAATTAATTAGAATTGAGATTTATTTATTTACTTGTTTTAAATTTGTGTTTGTATGAGTATTGTGATTATTAATTAGCATATAATTATTAAGTCATAAATTTAACATTATGATTATTATGTTTGTTAGGTTCCTAATTAAGATTTAATTTTAGGTTCCTAATTTGTATATATTTTGGGTTCCTAATTAGGCTTGATTATAGGTTCCTAATTAGACTACTATTTTCCTTTTTCCTTCACACTTTTGTGTATATAAATAAGTATTACTTCATTGTATCAAAAACACAACGATATACAATTCTTCATCATATTTTATTTCTTCTTTTTTATTTTAAGTTGATATCAGAGCCAACCTTTAAAAGGTTAGTTTGATCATAGGGATTTGTATTTTTTTTTTTTTGGATTTTCTCTCTTTAAAAGTTGGCCGTTAGTTTAGTTCAATTTTGGTCAATTTTTTCTATAATCTGAACCGATTCCCAAGGTTTTTCATCCTCCTGAATTCATTTTTGACGTCTTTTTTTTCAATTCAGTCTCTATCTATGAGTTTCAGATTTGGGTATTCATTTTTTTTCCACATTATTTTTTATTACAATGGCTGCCTCTGATAATTCTCCTTTTGTGACCCATCCTATTACTGTAATTTTTGATGGTTCTAATTATGACTTATGGGCTCAAGAGATGTGTAGTTTTTTAAAAGGGAGACTCCTTTTGTGTATTGTTACTGATGAAATTACCAAACCCTCTAAACAGAATGATGAGATAGAAACTAAGTTCATTGAAAGATTGGATCAATAGGATAGCAAAAATCATCAGATTTTAACATGGTTTTGGAATACTTGTCAACCAAATATTAAGTTGGAATTTCGCCGTTTTAACTGTGCTAAGGATGTTTGGGATTTTTTACAAACGCATTATGCAGTTTCTGATGATTTTCATCAATTTCAGCTTTATTGTTGCTTTCATCGTATACATCAACAGCCTGATCAGATTATTCACAGTTATATTTCTGAGTTACAGACTTTATGGGATCAATTGGTAGCCTGTGATCTTGTTTGGCCTGATATAGCCTCTGCAGCCATTTATACTACTCTTCAAGATCGCCAGCGTGTGTGGAATTTACTTATGACTCTTCGTACTGAGTTTGAGTCTATTTGTGCTGCTTTTCTTCATCGTAGTCCACTCCCTAAACTTGACATAGTCATTCGAGAGGTACTTTCCTAGAAAACTTGACTTAATACTCTTATTGTCGAGCGTTCTCTCCCTTCTACAGATGTGGTTCTTGCTGCTCCTTCAGCTACTGCTGTCACCTCTTCTTCCACCAAGGGATCTTGCAAATATTGCAAACAAAAAGGGGCATCTTATTTCTGCTTGTCTGAAACTTGAATCTAAACGAAAGGACTCTATCCAAGGTAATTCAATCAAATCTCATAATCAGTCTCGGTCCTTGAGTACTTCTACTGCTGCTACTACCACTGAGAGTTCTGCTTTTGAGGATACTTGTCCTCGTTTTTCCTTGAAAGATATTCAAGCTATTCTTTAATAGATCCAATATACCTTTGGTACTCCTCTTTCTCCTGTCCTCTTTGTCACTCCAAGTACATCTAATTCTTGGTTCTTTGACTCTGTTTGTTGCAATCATATAATCTCTGACTCTAAATTATTTAGTTTTGTCTCCATTCCAACTCATACACCGATTGTCCACACTATTGATAATTTCATCTTGCATGTTAAACATATAGGCACAATTTCAAATTCCCATTTGTCATTACCTAATACCTTTTATGTGCCCAAGCTATCTCTTAATCTTATTTCTGTTGGTCAATGTGAACTTAGTGTTAATATAACCTTTTCGAGTCATGGTTGTACTGTGTAGGATTCACAGACAGGCAAGATTCTTGGGACAGGCTGTAAGGTTGATTGATTGTTTGAGCTTGTTTCTCTTCAACTACCCTCTCAAATTATTGTGGCAGTTACCTTTTCTAGTGTTTGGCACTTGTGTCTTGGTCATATTTCTCCTTCTAGATTAGGCCATTTGATTTCCAGTGGATGTTTAGGATTTGTTAAAAATGATCACTTTGATTGTGTTTTCTGTCAACTTTCCAAACATCATGCTTTACCATTTAATATTAGTGACTCTGTTTTTTCTGCATCATTTAATCTTGTTCATTATGATATTTGGGGACCTGCCCCTCATGTTACCATGGGTGGTTCTAGATATTTTGTTATATTTGTTGATGATTATTCTTGGTATATATGGATTTATCTTATGAAAAATTGATCTGAGTTACCTCACATATGTATGCAATTTGCTACAATGATTAAAACTCAATTTTCTCTCAATATTAAAGTTTTTCGTACAGATAATGCTATGGAATATCGAGACACTAAACTCTGTCAATTTTTTTGCCACTTATGGTACTCTTGTTTAACGTTCATGTCCTGGTACTTCTCAATAGAAAGGTCGTGCAGAACGTAAACACAGGCATATTTTAGATACTGTTCAGTCTCTTCTTGTGTCATCTTCATATCCTAAGATTTTCTGGGATGAAGCCGCTTTGACAGTAGTTTATATAATTAATCATATCCCTTCTCCTGTCATTAATAATATTTCTCCTTATGAGCGTCTTTATGGTTATTGTCCCGAGTATCACAGTCTTTAAGTTTGTGGATCGGCTTGTTTTGTTCATCTTTAGTCACATGAGTATACTAAATTAGAACCTCAAGCTTGATTGTGTTGTTTTTTGGGGTATGGCATTGAACATAAGGGTTATCAGTGTTGGGATCCATTGTCTCAGCATCTTCGTATTTCCCGTCATGTCACATTTTGGGAACACAAGATGTTTTCTTCCATATCTGCCTTTAAAGTCACATCATCTTCTTCGTTCTTTAATGATCCTACTATCACTTTATTTCTTGATGATTCTCCAGCAGGTTCAATTAGCTTAAACAGCTCAGATATCCCTTAGCCCATGCCTGATGATCTTCCTTTTATGGATCCTTAACCTTCTTTGTCTACTATTCAGCCCTCTTTTGATCCTCCACTTCATCGTTCCTCTCGTGTAAGTCAACCTAATGTCACTCTTTGTGATTATCATTGTTATTCTACCATTATTTCTCTTTATGAACCTCGCACTTATTGTGAGGGTAGTACTAATCCTTTATGGCAGCAAGCAATGGCAGAAGAACTCAATGCACTTACTTCTACACGTACATGGACTTTGTTGATTTACCTCTGAACAAATATGTGGTGGGTTGTAAATGGGTCTATAAAATCAAGACTAAGGCTTATGGTTCAGTAGAATGATATAAGGCTAGACTTGTAGCTAAGGGATTCTCCCAAGAATATGGGATTTATTATGATGAGACTTTTGCTCCTCTAGCTCGTATCACTTTTGTCCGCACCCTCATTGTTATTGCTGCTATTAAGCATTGGACTTTATTTTAGATGGATGTTAAAAATGCATTTTTGAATGGGGATCTCAATGAAGAAGTCTACATGTAACCTCCTTCTGGTTATGATCATCTACCAAATAAAGTACGTCTTCTTCGCAAGGCATTGTATGGACTTAAACAAGCACCACGTACTTGGCTTGCCAAATTTAGTTCCACTATTTGTCAGTTTGGCTTCCAATCTAATCCCTATGATCATGCCTTATTTCTTCGAAAGACTAAGTAGGGTACTATTATGTTATTACTGTATATTGATGACATGATTATTACTGGTGATGACATTCAAGGTATTCATGATCTCAAGACCTTTCTTAGCCGCTAATTCAAGATGAAGGATCTTGGAAAATTGAGTTATTTCTTGGGTCTAGAGGTTACTTCTGATTCCACAGGATATTATTTATCTTAAGCCAAGTATGCTACTGATCTTATCTCTCGTACAGGTCTTACTGATGATAAGATTGCCCATACTTCCATTGAGGCGAATGCTCATTTTTCTGCATCTGATGGTTCTCCTCTTTCTAATTGTACTTTGTATCGTCAACTTATTGGCAGTCTTATCTATCTTACTGTTACTCAACCTGATATCACTTATGTGATTCATGCTGTTAGTCAGTACATGACAGCTCCTCGTACAACTCATTATGTTGCTGTTCTTTGTATTCTTCGTTATGTCAAGGGTACCTTGTTTCATGGTCTTCATTATTCCAGCTCCTCATCTCTTCAGTTATAAGGATATTCTGATGTTGATTGGGCTGGTGATCCCACAGATCGACGGTCTACCACTGGTTATTGATTCTTACTTGGCACTTCGTTTATCTCTTGGCGTAGTAAGAAGCAAAGTGTTGTCTCTTGCTCCAGCACAGAAGCTGAATATCGAGCTCTTGCTGATACTACTTCTAAACTTTTATGGCTTTGCTGGTTACTTCATAGTTTGGGCATTCCATTTTCATCTGCTACTCCTCTTCATTGTGATAATCACAGTGCTATTCAAATTGCTCATAATGATGTTTTTCATGAACGCACAAAAATACATTGAGATTGATTGCCACTTTGTGCGTTATCATGTTCAACACAATACACTTCATCTTGTTCCTATCTCTTCCCAAGAACAGCTTGCTGATATGTTCACCAAAGCTCATTCTACTCCTCGTTTTCGTGATCTTATTTCCCAACTCAAGTTGTTCAATACTTTATCACCTTGAGTTTGAGGGGGGATGTTAGGTTCCTAATTAAGATTTAATTTTAGGTTCCTAATTTGTATATATTTTGGGTTCCTAATTAGGCTTGATTATAGGTTTCTAATTAGGCTACTATTTTCCTTTTTCATTCACACTTTTGTGTATATAAATAGATATTACTTCATTGTATCAAAGACACAATAATATATAATTTTTCGTCATATTTTATTTCTTTTTCTTTATTTTAAGTATGTTATTGGGTTGAAATAGTCTAAATTCATGAGATAAAAAATGATTTCAATGTATTGCCAAAAAAAGGTTCTTAATTAGGCCTATTGTAGAATTTGATCATTTTCCTAATGACTATAGTTTGTTGTATGTTCAACTATGAGTGATCAAAACCAAATTGTAACTATCAAAATCAGCAAAATAAAATCAAAACTAAAATCATTTTTTAGTTTTAGTTTCGATAGTTTGGTTTTAGTTTTGATTTTTATAAAAAATTAGACCAAAAACTAAAATTAGCAGTTTCAAATTGAAATCAACAGTCTGGTTAAATTAATCATACAATTGTATTTTAATATATTAATGAAAAATTAAGTGCAAGCTTTTTTTTAATATACCATTGTATTTTAATAAATTTTATTATTTATTAAAATATTATTTTAAATTATTTCATTATGTTATATTAATTTTTTAATCAAAATTAATGTAATAAAGTAATTGGTGCGAAATTAATTTTAAACTATAATAAAAAAATTGGTTTCAAATCGAAATCAAAATCAAAACTGATTAGTTATAAACCAAAATTGAAACCATAAAAATCATTATGGTTTCGGTTTGAATATTTCATTAAACAAAAAACATTAGTTCTAAATCAAAATCAACGTCTGATTAAATCGGTCGTATTTTATGTTTAACGTATCAAATTCTTGTTCTGACAGAAAAAGGGGGGAAAAGAAAATCAGCAGGTTATATTAACTTGCAACAAACTTGCTATGTAAATAAATCCATTTGAAATCTTGTACATATAAAAGTTAGTATGCATAGGGAAACATTTGAATGGACAAAAAAAAAAAAAAGGTCTGACTTAAATGAATATTTATAAGAAAGCTTAATTTTTAAACCTTCAATCATTTACTCGCTAATCTGCTTTAGATTTTTTTTTTTTGGTGATAAATGATAATATTTTATCATTTGAATTTTATCATCTATTTTATCATTCGTAATTCACATGTTAGTACTAAACAATATGAATGCAAAAGAAAATTATTAAAAATAGTTTCTCCAACAAATATGTAAAAACAAAAGAAAAATAAAAGTATTTAAAATGCATGCCAGAAAAATATGTTACCATATCACTGCAAGTATAAAAGAAAGATGCCAAACTATTTTCACATGACACAATAATTTCCTCACCAACCAAAAATAAATAAATAAATAAACCACATGTGCATAGACAAATACATTAATGAACTTGTGGCCCAGAAGCAACAATAAAAAATTATTGGAATGTCATGTTCATTAACAGATTCCATGCATAATCCCATCTCCTATAATGCAATTTACTGTGGTGTCTTATATACATTTAATCATCAATCCTTTTTTCTGATTAATTAGATTTCGATAGAGTTTGAAATTAAAGGTGACTGTATGTAATATTATTTCTGTTATACTCTTTTCTTAGCTCTGTTTACTTTGCAGAAAATAATTTGTATTTAAATTTTTTTTTTAAAAAAATTTGTTTTGAAAAAATATTTATCAAAAAACTTATTTTCTGTTATTTGGTTTCAATATTAAAAATTTGTTAAATATTAAAAATTTCAACTTATAAAACTATAAATATATTTAAATGTACAATAATTTCATAGTTCTAAAATTTTATTATTAAATATGAGAAAAATACATAAAAATAATAAATTTAGTGGTCGCTGGTAATCAGTGGTCATTGTTAGTAGTCGCCGACTGCCAATGGTGATCATTGGTCATCATCAGTAATGAATATTGGTAATCGGTAAATTAATAAATTTGTATTTATATATTTTTCTTTTTTTTTCTTTTATAATGAGTTTCCAAAATCCAGAAAATAATTATAATGGAAGTAGTTTAGTTTTAACCAATATTAATTTTTTTTTTCTTACACTGAAAAATAGGAAAGACAAAGAAATACCTCTTTCAAATACAAATAAAAATTGTCACAATCTTAGAATTGATATTATGAGTAAACATTTATTCTTATACACACTCTTGAATTATGAACAGATGGTCTCTATAAATATCTCCTCATCAATGTGAATGGGTGTGAAATTTAAATCTCATGGTAGTGGGAGTGGCAAATCATAGAATTTTTAAATAGGGCTCAAATAACTATATATAATATTAAATTATTTAATGGACCATTAGATGTTAGGCATGAATTTTATTTAAGTTATTTGTCGCGTGATTTCTCGAAGTACACATATTGTGAATAAGTAATATAGTAGTGAAATAGAGTGTCAATCCTACGAGAAATGGTTGAAAATACCAAAATTAAGGTTTTCTTTATTATTTAGAAAATCAAATAAGATGGAAGAAAATAAGTAAAATTAAACAGATATAATAAAAGATAAATTAAATATATATAAAAGGCCTAGAATTTAGGCTACATCAATTAACTATCTATGATTGCTCAATGTTCTCTAGATGATTTTATTTTATTGGAACTAATGATTAAATCTCTCTAAATTATGTGAATTTCTTTCTCAAAGTAAATCACAAGTATTCATATTAATCTTATATATACACTTGTAATCATAAGTTATTAACACAAACTCATTAAATTTTATAGAAATCATTTTAACAATTACTGCTATTTCTTATCTCTGAACAACATATACCTTAGGTCTAATATCTTAGTAAACTAATATTATACTTCAACTCTCGCTACTTCGCATAATTTTTTTAACCATATAAATAGTGATCAATTATTCACAAGTATTAAGTCTTAAGATAAAAGATTAATTTCAATAATCAAAACTAATTAATCAAACATAGATAATCATGGGCAAATCAAAATATTACATCTACATACTAGAGAAGGAATTTAGTTAATAATATTTAAGGAAGAAGAAGTAATTAAATCAACAAATAATCTAAAATAAAATATGACCTAAAATTATTATTAAATTCAAGAATAAAGTTTAGAAAAAACTCTAGAACCATTGATGAGAAGAGTCTTCAAGTCTTGATTAATCTCCAAACTTGAATCCCCTCCTTGGAAGAATCTTCAATTAAACTAAAAAAACTATTGTACAAAGAATTTTGAGAATACAAAACCCGAATAAAATTTGATAAAAACTAGATGATCTAAGTTATCAATGATCTAATTTATTTATTTTGTTTAAATCTTAGGTTTAGATAGAATTGGCAACCCTAAGAGACCTTACAAAATTGGAATCCTTCATCTCTTTGAAATATATTTTGAATAGGAAGGAAAATCATATTAAAAATCGCACTTTAGAACCGTCAGATATCATACGGCCATCTAGTAAGTGTACTGTAGCATCATGTAACTAGTCCTCTTGAAATTCAAAATTTAATTAACAGATCCATTCTTAATTACGCGGCCATGTAATTAGTGTACTGCATTACTGTGCACCTTCTTTTGCTTTTTTCGGATAAAATACGACTGAATTAGGCTTTAAGGTCTCCTAAGAGTTGTAGCTCTCTCTGAGCTTTCCAAAATACCTCAATCCAATATATAGTTCAAATTATGATCAAAATACTAAAAGATATCTGAGGTGTCAATACTCATCATAATGTGTTTGACCATGCATGTCTGAAACATCTTTTTGCATTTCTTTTACTTCTAATTTCAAATCAGCAATTTGCATTCGACTTTATTCTAATTGATTTCTAAACTTCCAAATTATTTGAAATTGAATATAATCCTTCCAAGTAATCTAAGAAAACTTGCAACAAATTATAAAAATAAAAATTATAAAAAAAATAAAAACAAAATATAAACATAACATTTGATGAATTAAAATTAATAAATACTCTTTTATGTCTATCATAATTTAAGCTCATCATTATTAGTTTAAAGATAATAGAAATAGTATTGGGAAAGTAATTTGGCTTGAACATGCTCTAAAAAAGGAAAATTTTTAATTATTTTTGAAACATTAATTTTTTTTATACTAAACTAATATAGATTGATAATTTATTATGAAAATGCCCATTGTTTTGTTAAGTATAGACACACCATTATTCTTTTGACCCCCCACATGTAATTTCACATTCCAGACAATGCATACAATTCGGAAAAAGTACGTGCAATGATTCCTTCCCAACTACTAAGAATCCAACCACTTACCTCCTCAAAGTTTGGAGTATCACTAAAAATAGTAAAATAAGCCATTATTATATGATAATTAATAACTAGAAAAAAAAATCACAAACACAATTTTCCAAAATCTTAAAATACTTGATTATAAAAAATACAAAAACAAGAAGACAAATGTAATAGAGCACTTTGTCACTTTCTTTCTAGATGTTGAAGGGAGCTCTCCTTGGACCATATATCAATCTAGTGTACTCAGTGATTTTTATTAATTAAGATCTATGCTTCAGGAAAACACCAATCAGTCTCAATTTTTATCATGATGTGCTTGCAAACTCATCAGCCTTATATCTTCAATCAAACGATTTAGATTACAATAAGAGGACCCACCTTCACTCACACTTTTTCTAGCCAACTCTGCCATCCTAGCCGCTGATCTCACAAACTCTTCCCTTCTATCCACCATTAGATCATTCACCATCTTCTCAATAATCTCTCTGTTACACACATCCTTCATGTCTAATCCTAGCTTCCAAACTTCATTCACAAATCTACTATTCACTTGCTGGTCGGCAAAGTAAGGCCAACAAATCATAGGCACACCAGCTGCTATACTTTCCAAAGTTGAGTTCCATCCATTATGTGTTAAAAACCCACCAATTGCTTTATGTCCCAAAACTTCTTCTTGTGGTGCCCATTTCACAATGTACCCATTTTCCTTGCAACCCTCCTCAAACTCTTCAGGAATTTTTTCAACATCACCGTTATTATTGATAATAGAGTAAGGTCTTATAACCCACAAGAATCGCTTCTTACTATTAACAATACCATACCAAAACTCCATTAGCTCATCTTTTGTCGTCACTGTAATGCTCCCAAAGCTTACATAAAGCACAGATTGCGGAGGTTGACTATCCAGCCATGTGATGCATTTCCTATCTACTTCCCAAAGACTATTGGAGGATTGATACAATTCTTGTGCATTTTTGCTTCTCAGTTTAGTTTTCAAGAGCTCATGAAGAGGTCCAATTGCGTAAGTTCTAGGACAGTGATTGCGTATATGAGATAGGATTGGCCCTTCTAGATCTTCAAATGTGTTGATGATGAGCGCTTGTGCTCGAGGGGATTGTCTTGTCTCTTTTATAACCATATAAAGATTACGGTCCTCAATATCATTAACTCTGCAGAAACTTGGAAGATCTCTACACCTTAGAAAAGTCTCCATGCCTGGAACTTTTGTTATGAGCCTGTCCATATCTTCTTCTCCTTCAATTTCAACAAAAACTCGTTTACTAGCAATATAATTAAGTTAGCAAATTATCAACTCAAAACAATTAGACTGTGTTGAGTATGTTTCTAATGGAATACAATCAAATTCATTTGATTACAGTAAATCATACTTCGTTGTGACATATATTTACACTAACATATATAGCCTGATCAGTAAACAAAAATTTTCAAGAACCAAGAATTATCAAGAATCAAGTTGATACCTTTGATAGGTAGTTCACGGGCTTCGATCATTTTAGAAATAGAAAAGTAAAGCCAGAAATAACAAACACTAATAGTTCGAAAATGGAAAATTGGAATTGCAAGCTCAAGAGCAACATCAAGAACAAATCCCAGAATGCCATCTCCTATGATACAGTTAACTCGAGGACTAATTTCAATAAGCATTTGTTTCAAAATTGACTTGCCACTCAATTTCAAAGACTCGAAAAAATCCGTCAAGCCACTGGTACGGATGTGATCTACAGGCAAACAGTCAGAAATGGTCATGAATTTGAATCCTTGGTACTTCATAAAACGTGCTTCAATATCCGTGAAAGAAATCAAATGATTGTGGTTGTGCTCTGTGTTTAGAAATGTAACATTATGACCTGAAAGACTTAAAAGCTGAGCAAGCTTGAGCATAGAATTTACATGGCCTTGGGCTGGAAGTGGAAAAATTAGTACATGTGGAGGAACAGCAGGATTTGAGGCTTTTTCCATTTTTTGCCTTTGGAAAAGCGAGCTCTCAATTGTTGCGTCATTTGTTACTAGTAGATTTTATAATATATATACTTAATAATAAGGAAAACTACCGTTCAAACTCTCAGTTTTACCTAAATTAATGATTTAGTCATTGCAATTTAAAAAATGAGCTCTTTAGTCTCTCAAATTTAATTTCATCAAATAAAATAGTCATTATGTCTATTTTTATTTTTAAAATATGTAAAAAGACTAAAATAATTTTAATTTTCCATTAAAATTTTCATTTCAACCTGAAAACCCTGAAATGAAAATTCAGAAATAAAAAAAAAAAAAAAGAAACACGAAGAATCTAAAAAGTTAAAGAAAACAATAATTACACATTTTATTTACACTAGAAAAGAAATCCTACATAAAATTTGCAACAAAACAAAATCAAAACCACAAAAATGATCTTTTTTTTTTTTTTTTTTTTTTTTTTTTTCTCTCAACTGATCAAACGATATAAATCTTGCACATGGAATTTAAAAATATGCAAATTCATCCAAACTCAGAAACCAATGAAATGAAACCCGAATTTAGAAGGAAAAAAAAAAATACTCATATTCGATTATAATAAAATAAAAATATATAACATTGAAAATGAAAAATGAAAATAAAAACTAAGCCATTAATTAAAAAGTAATAAAAATTACCTGCTGGGAATGAAAAAAGGTATGGAACTCCATGGAAAATACAAGATTTCACAAGAAGATCTAATATAATCAGCTGTTACAGTTAGAGAAATTATTAGAAGTACTATTAATTAAGATCAATTTTGCCTCCATTAATTCTTTGTATGTTACAGGTAGTATTGCTTCTTGCAACATCCAAAAAAGGATCCGAGAAAAAAATTAACTTTTAGATGGTGATGATGATGGGTAAATGGTTGTACCATGTTTGCTACTAAATATCAATATTCATTTTGATCAAAATGATGGTAGATAGCTGTTACAGGTGGGGGTATTTTAGGTATTAAATGATATTTTCTTTTCTTTTTTCTGTTTTCTTTTTTTTTTTTTGTTATTTTAAAAATCTTTTAATGGAGATTGAAAAAAATTTGGACGGAAAGACTTAATAGTGTAACGGAATAAAACTTTAGGGTTAAAGAGTTCATTTTTCAAACTGTATGAACTAAGTAATTAATTAAGATAAATTTCTGAGATTAAATAATACTTTATCCTAATAATAATAATAAAGTAAGCACATCAAAATATAATCTAATGATCTAATAGTGATATGGTCTGAGAAATAAACTCGATCAAATTTAATTCTCCCTTCTATGCTAATAAAGAAAATAATTATTTAATTACTACTTTTTAGATTGCTTGTAAAATAAAATTATAAAACTTAAATATAAAAATATAAAAAATGAGTAAATATAAAATATAAATAAAATAAAAAATAAGTGAAGAAATAGGGGGAAAATGAATGAAAATAAGGCTAGGCAAATTAAACCTTTTGTTTACCATATTAAACAAAATAGTATAATGATAATTTTAAACAAAACAATAAAGAATAATCTTCTTTAAAAACACTGAATCTTCTTTCAAATTAATCTCCTCACAAATTCTCAAATAAATAAATAAATAATCTCCTCACACACAAACACATTAATTCTTAGGATGCATTTGGTAAAACGTAATAAGATATAATGTAATACAATTAAATGAATTTCTAATATGAATTTATATTATTTTAATTTTTTAATATGAATTTATATTAAAAAATTATTTGATTATATTATATTTTATTTTATTACAGTAGAGAATGTATCTTCATAGTCTTTAATCTTCCTCAAACAAGACCCATGCAGTAACTTCATTTTCTTGTAGCGCAAGTACGTGGCCAGTTATTGCATGCCACATGCTACCTTTCAACTTTGGAATAATTATGTTCAAATAAAAATAGAATTTCTATTGGGTATTAATAATATTATATTAAAAATAGAATTTAACATGTGAATTTTGATTGTTAAACATGATTTTAATCTAATAATCTATGTGGGTATTAATAATATTATATTGAAGTTTCTTAATATCTTTATTAATTTGTTTATGTTTCGTTTTTTTTAATAGTAGCAAAATAGGTGTTAATGTATATTTTTAATTAGTGTATTAGTTTATCTATTTAGGATAATTAGTAATGTATTGCTAATTATTTTAAATAGGTAAATTAGTACACTAATTAGAAATATACATTAATAATAGAAATGAAACTCTACTCCTGACAAAGCGAGGATTTTCTAGAACCAAAGATTGAATAAATATCATATTTACATATATCATTTGAAATAATTTCTCTCTCGACATCACAATGATAAAGTTAGTTTTTACTCTCTTAATTTTTAATATAGTTTAACGTATTTATTTTATTTAATTATTCTTTTTTTTATAATATAATTTTTCCATTCATTATAATTCTAAATTTTTTAAAAAGTTGAAATATAATTAATTTTAAATTATATATCTAAATTAGTTTTTAATTTTAATAAATAAATCTCTTGCGTGATCTATTTTTAAAAATCATGATTTAATTAATATTATTAACCTAGTAAAGAATGTCGTTGCGCGAGTATGCAATTTGCCAAGCTGGGGCAAACAAAGCATTCCAGCCCTACCGGATTAGGCTTTCGAAGAAAGGCCTTCAAAAGGTTTAGGAATGAACTCGAGTGAAAATGTTTAGGAACGAACTTGAGTTAGAACGATAGGGATAGGAGTGAGAGTGGGAGTGGGAAGGTAGTAAGCTATTAAGAGTCTGTTCAAGGGGGAGACCTCTAATCGGAAAAATCATTTATAAAAAAAGTGATCATTTTATTATTATTTATTTATGCTCAGGAAAGGGAAAGCTGAAATCCACTTGCGCCATGATGCCATAAAAAAAGTTTGTTTGCAATTTTGTTATTCTAACATCAAGATACACAGATTTATCAATCTTCTTCTGTCAATTGCTTTAAAGGAAAAGTTTGCACAACAGATGCCACGTTAATTTCATTGCGTGTTGTCAAAACAATCTTCTCCTTCTCAATTTAATATATATTTGCTAATTCGGGACAAATTAATTTCAAAAATTAAATTCATACTGATTTTAAGTTCACTTAAATCTATAATCACCTTTTTAGAAAATTAAATCTCCAATAAATTAATCTTTATTATTTTAAGTCTAATTTCTGAGTTTTATCTAATTAATCTTTGGCTTACTTTAATTCTTTTAGTTTTACGATAAATTTGATTTTATTAGAGTTTTGTTGAAGTAAGTAGAGTTTATCCCTTTTTTTTTTTTTAAGAATTTTGGAAGATATTATTTTAATAAGAGCACAAAATTATAAAATTAAAATTAACTGAGCTAATTAATTATAATTGAGACTTATTTATTTATTCTAAAATTTTACAGTTTATTAGAGTTTTGTTGAAATATGTAGAATTTATTTTTTTAAAGAAATTTGAAAATAGTATTTTAATTTTAGTGAGAGTATAATATTATAAAATTAAAATTAATTGAACTAATTAATTAGAATTGAGATTTATTTATTTACTTATTTTAAATTTGTGTTTGTATGTATGAGTATTGTGATAACTAATTAGCATATAATTATTAAGCCATAAATTTAACATTATGATTATTATGTTATTGGGTTGAAATAGTCTAAATTTATGAGAGAAAAACTGATTTGAATATATTGCCAAAAAAGGTTCTGAATTAGGCCTATTTTAGAATTTGATCATTTTCCTAATGACTATAGTTTGTTGTATGTTTAACTATGCGTGATCAAAATCAAATTATAACTATTCAATCATATCAAAATCAGCTAAATAAAATCAAAATTAAAATCATTTTTTGGTTATAGTTTCGATAATATGGTTTTAGTTTTGATTTTTATAAAAAATCATACTAAAAAGTAAAATTGACGGTTTCAAGTTGAAACCAATAGTCTGATTAAATCAATCATATAATTGTATTTTAATATATTAATGAAAAATTAAGTGTAAGCTTTTTTTTAATATATCATTGTATTTTAATAAATTTATTGTTTATTAAAATTTTATTTTAAATTATTTCATTATGTTATATTAATTCTTTAATCAAAATTAATGTAATAAAGTAATCGGTTCAAAACTAGTTTTAAACCATAATTTCGAAATCAAAACTAATCAATTATAAAACAAAATTGAAACCATAAAAATTATTATGGTTTCATTCTGAACATTTCATTAAACAAAAATCGACAATTCCAAATCGAAATCGATGGTTCGGTTAAACTACTAATATCTATGTTTAATGTACCAAATTCTTGTTCTGACAAACTTGCAACAAACTTGCTATGTAAATAAATCCATTTGAAATATAAAAGTCAGCATGGATAGGGAAACATTTGAATGGACTAAAAAAAAGGTATGACCTAAATGAATATTTATACGAAAGCTTAATTTTTAAACCTTCAATCATTTACTCGCTAATCTGTTTTAGATTTTTTTTTTTTGTGATAAATGATAATATTTTATCATTTGAATTTTATTATCTATTTTATCATTAGTAATTCACATGTTAGTACTAAACAATATGAATGCGAAAGAAAATTATTAAAAATAGTTTCTCCAACAAATGAGTAAAAACAAAAGAAAAATAAAAGTATCTAAAATGCATGCCAGAAAAATATGTTACCATATCACTGCAAGTATAAAAGAAAGATGCCAAACTATTTTCACATGACACAATAATTTCCTCACCAACCCAAAAAAAAATTAAACCACATCTGCATAGACAAATACCTAACTTATCTATTTTGGGTGAACTTGTGGCCCAGAAGCAACAATCAACAATTATTGGAATGTCATGTTCATTAACAGATCCCATGCATAATCCCATCTCCTATAATGCAATTTACTGTGGTGTCTTATATACATTTAATCATCAATCCTTTTTTCTGATTAATTAGATTTCGATAGAGTTTGAAATTAAAGGTGACTGTATGTAATATTATTTCTGTTATACTCTTTTCTTAGCTCTGTTTACTTTGCAGAAAATAATTTGTATTTAAAAATTTTTTTCTAAAAAATTTTTTTGAAAAAATATTTATCAAAAAACTTATTTTCTGTTATTTGGTTTCAATATTAAAAATTTGTTAAATATTGAAAATTTCAACTTATAAAACTATAAATATATTTAAACGTACAATAATTTCATAATTCTAAAATTTTATTATTAAATATGAGAAAAATACATAAAAATGATAAATTTTGGAACAAAGGAAAATAAAAATTGCATACCTTTAATAGGAAGTTGACCGTCTTCAATGACATGAGGCAAGGAGAAAAAAGCCCAGAAGCAGCATGCACTAATCGTACGAAAATGAATAATTGGAATATTAAGCTCATCAGCAATGTCAATCAAATATCCCATAATCCCATCTCCTATCATAAAATTCACTTTTGGCCTTATTCCAATCAACATCTCCTTAAATATTGGTATTGTAATCGATTTAACCGAATCAAACAACTCCGTAAACCGGCCACCGGATCTTGGATGGCCAGTCGGAAGTCCATCCCATATAGTCTTGAATTGGAATCCAGGATACCGGGAAAATCGATCTTGAATATCGGTGCATTGGAGTAGACGTTCATGGTTGTGGTTGGAGTTGATAAAGGTAATTTTTAGGCCAGCAAGAGCAAGAAGCACAGCTAATTTGAGCATTGGATTTACAAAGCCTTGGCCGGGGAAAGGGAAGATTAGTACATGAGGAGAAGTGGAACTTGGACTTTGCTCCATTTTGGTCCCTTTTGTCTGTGTTATAGCCGTATCCATCTATATATATATATATATATATATATATATATATATATATATAGGAATCAAATTATAGATTGAATTGACCTTAGAAAAAGTTATAATTAAAGGAAAATTTTTACTTACATCGGGTGTAAAGTCTTATTTTATATACGAAATTAATAAATAATGAAATATTTTAATTAATATGATTTTTTTATATTTTTTACTCAGTTAAAAGACATAGATATATTATTATCTTAATGGATTGGTGTATGTATCCAATGTAGATAAGTTTTATCTAAAATTAAATATGATTAAATTTTACAATTTTACATCGGTTTATTTTTTTAATTAAATTTTCAAAATTATCTTTGAAATTTTTTTGTATATTACATTTTTTATTAATTTTTTTAAATTAAACAAATTATATTTTGGAGTTAAATAAGTGAATCATATTCAAATTAAGTTTATAAATTATATGAATTTAAATAATTTTTAAGTTTCATATAAATTATAGAGAATTATAAATCAAACTTATGCACCAAAATTTGCCACAAGTGAACGGAAAACGCCTTAATCCTAAGTTTAACGACTTAGGCCATTGGTTTGCAAAGATTAAAGAGTGACATGACATCTACCAACACAATACTTTATCTTAATTAATTCCAGAAATTCCGTTTCCTTTGCATATGTTTATATTATATATTATTATTATATATAAATATACAAAGAAGAAAACATATTGATAAATAATAATGCCCCTAATAATTTTTAATATTCCTTAAGTTAGACTTTTATTATTATTATTATTATTACACAAAAAATCTCATTATAATAGGATTTAGATTTAATTATTATTATTATTATTGCACATGAAAATCTTATTATAGTAGGATTTAAATTTTTCTATAATTTCTTATAAAATGATTATATCAAATTTCTACAAGTTTTTGTTATCTTTAATTTAAATTTATTGGTCTTTACTTTGAGAAGTAAGAGTAAGATTTTTATTTTCAATTTATTTTCAGTATACTTATTTTTCGGTATCATTAACCAATAAAGGTTTCTTATTTTTCTATATCATTATCCAACAAAGGTATCTACGAATGTCTATTTATTAAATAAGAAGAATTAGCTATATGCTATCATAATAACATATATTCTATGTTAATTTGTAAACTTCTATATATGTTAGCTTATACAATTTTAACTTTTTCTTGAGTTTGAAGTTGTTGTATTCTTATTTAATATTAACTCACATGTAGTTTATAATATTTTGATGATAATGATATTATTATGGTTTTTTTTTAAAGTTATTATTATTATTATTATTATTATGCAATAATTTTATTATAAAAGTAATTTATAACAAATTTTGTAGGTATTGAAATACTTGCCTTGACCTTATTTCAGTGGAAAGATTTAAAGACATTTTGAGAAGGGAAAGTCTACATTTTTTAAGAGATGGTTTATTGATATAATTATCATAGTATTTTATTTATAGTATTTTATTTATATTTTTTAAGGATGTGAGGTGGAGTTTGTTTCGTATGGTAAGATTGGATAATACTAGATAAATTTAACTTGTATAGTGTTTATCGCATTTTTATACACAAATAATATTGGATAAAAATACCTTTTATCATATTCCATCTTTTTTTTTCAATCCTCTTATTTTATGAAAAACTCACTTATTTAATCATTATGACTTAATAAAAAACTTATTTCTAAATTAACCTTAGTAAATATAAAATTTATATCAGTTACATTTATTCAGTTATATTTTATCTTGTCTTATCTTATTTTATCTTATGTTATCCTGTACATATAACTAAATGTAGCTTGAAAGATCACGTTATATAAAAAATCATGAATATTAAAAAAGATAACCATGAATAGATGGTTTTGTAACATTATTTGTCTAAGAAATTGCTACAAACGCATTAATAATATGAAAAAAATTAACTATATTTGACTATTTTTTTTTTGTTTTTAAGTAAACTTTACTAAAAGTTAAATATGAATATTTATTAGATTATTATTATGTATTAAAAAATTATATTATTTGATTGGAGTTTGAACTTTTAATTTTACAACTCTATTTTGATTTAATTTTTGAATTTTTGTTGATTTGAAAAAGTAAAAAATTGTTAAAACTTATAAAATGCATTAATTAATTTGAAAATTAATATATTTTTTTTTCAATTATAGACCATATAATTTCTCTTAGAAAACACAGAACAAATAGTAATAAAAAGAAATATCACTTTTGTATTAACTTAAAAATAAGTATCACTGAATATGAAAATAATTAATTTATCAAGACATCAATAATATTTCAAATTCATAAACATTACACAAATATAATACTTAAATGGTTTATTATTTTAAATATAATTGTATAAAAATATTTCAAATTATAATTAATACACTAAAATTAAAAAATACCTTAATATAGTTAATACAAGGAATACTTCGATGCAAAAGTTTTGTACTGATTTGCTATCAATAGTATTAAGTTTTTAATATAGATTTCGAGAGAATTAATCTTAAAAGTTATTCTCTCCATTCTGAAAAAAATGGTCAATAACTAAAAATTACTATTTTTAAAGTAATAATAACTTTATCATAAATTACCAAAAAGATTCATATTAATTGCAGTATAAATTTGTAAAACATCTCTCATATTTGAAAAATGGAATGGTAAATTAGCTATTTAATTTTATTGGATTACTAAATAGCAACTTATTTATGAATAAAATTTAATTTTTTAATGGCCATTTTTTTCATAATGGAGAAAGTAACTATTAAAGTTGAGGAGTTTATTTTTATATTAATCATTTGATACATTTATATTTAATGGATGTAGATATATTCTTACAATTAAATTCAGTATTAATTCATTTACAATTATGACTGAAATGGATTGATTATAACTAGGAAGTTGTGATCCTTAATATTAAAGAGTGTCCTTATCGTGGCCTAAATATCCGTTATCAAACTTGCAAAAATATTAAATTGGAATAAGGGATTTTTAAAATTTTTATTTATTGAATAAAATATCAAAAAAAAATTATAATCAATATCATATATGAGTACAACAAAAGAACTAAAATTTGATTGACAATTTATTAGTATAATTTTCTTCTGCTCCAATACAATTGTCTAATTATATTATCTACTTAACAAAATTGCCTAATTTTTTTTTTATATATTAGTAAAAATAATTTTTGAAATTGATATTCAGTTATTTTAAAAAAAATTATAATTAAAATTTAATAAGGTGTATCATGAAATATTTTTTTAATAGTTTTTAATAAATATTTTCAATATTAAAGGATGGTACTAGATGGTAAGAGATAGTAAGCATTTGATGAATATGAAGAAGATATTATGAAATTGTCCCCTTCTTTTGTTTTTTTATTGAACTGAAATTGTCCCCTTCTAATCAGTGAGTGATGAGCCCATACTTCATTGTAGTGTCCTGTCCTAATACAGTGCCAGCCTGTAAAATGTTAGTATACATCAACTTCGCACCTGTTTCTGTCACGAGGATAAAGTTCAATGAAATTTTTGTTTTGTAATTTTTTTAGAGTGAAATTTAACTTAATTAATAAAACGTTTATTTTTTAAAAAAATTAATTAAATAATTCTTAAATTTTGTTTCAGTTAAAAACAAAAAAAAAATTACAATTGAAAATTTTATCATTAAATTTTAGTCATTTAATAATAAAATTTTGGTTTTTGAATTGAACTAAAATAAAAAAAAAAAATCAATTATATCATGAAAATAAACAAATTGAAGAGTAATAAAAACACAACACAAGAATGAAGAAGAAAAACAAAAGTTTTTTATTGCTTTTGGTGTCGCAAATAATGTTATGAGTATTCCTATTTATAAGGTAGCATTAACATATGTTATAATGCAATTAACTTAAAAAATGAATTATAATAAACTCGAGAATAATGTAATCTAACGTAAAAAAGGGATGAGTTACAGACATCAATTTTCTAATTTATGCACAACATTTTCCTTGGATGATTATCTTTGCAAAGAATATGGTTCAGTAAAACCTTATTCGTAAAAATCTAGTGAAAAAAAACTAATGAAAAAAAAAGAGTACAATATTTTTACATACAAATAATATACTACCTCATTATAAAACTTACAAGGAAAATTCATTAGAACAAAACTTTTAGTTAAGAAAAAAAAGAGTACAATACTGAATTCCTTTTATTTGTAATATTACTTAATATTTTTAAGACGACACATTCCAATACTATGAACCGATTTTTTAAATGTGGCACAATCAAAAGTGGAGAAGTTTTCTTCATTAAAATAAAACAAAACAAAATATATTAGAAATATTTTCAATTGATAAGGAAAATGTTATATTAAGAAAATAAAAAAATATTACAATAAAATAAAGAAATGACCCACACTTAAAATAAAATAAAAACAAAAAAATGCACATAAAATAAATTAATCAAATTTCCTTCTCAACTTTTCAAAGAAATTAACCATATCCAAGTGTGTTATATTAATAGGACCATTATTTTGAAAGTATAATTGGTCTTTATATTTTTCCCTTCTCTTTCAATGATGCTTGATAAAGATTAATAAGATATTTAGACGTATGACAAGTTCGTAACCAATGTCCAGTCATACCAAATTGATAATATTTAATTTTAATATTGTTTGAATAATATTTATTTTGTCCACTTTGTCTTGTTTTGCATTATTGTTATCCCACTTCTAGTATTAATTTGTATTTTTAGAATTATAATTATTATTATAACCATCATAATAATTATTTTGACCACCATCGTGGCTACAACTGCTGCCACGACCACAACCACATCCTCTTACATTTTCATTACTATTATTATTGTATGTTATAACATTTGCTTTAGAGAATGCAATATAAGAAATATGCTATGCCTTTTAATTTTTCATCAACGACTTATTATTTTATTTTGCCACAAGAAGGCATGAAATTATTTCAAAATATTTTTTAAAGCTTTTTCCTTGATATTGTTGCTGCAAAAGCACATTCGAGACGTTAAAAGTAGAGAAAGTTTTCCCTAATAAATCACCATCGGTTACTTTTTCTCTATACAATTTTAATTGAGAGCTAATTTTAAATATTACTGAATCATATTCGATTACAGTTTTAAAATCTTGTGATCGTAAATGTATCCAACCATAACGAGCTTTTGAGAGAATTACTATTTTTTGATGATCATATTTTTTCTTGAAATTTTTCCATAAAATAAGTCGATCTTTTATAGTAAGGTATTCGGCTTTTAACCTTTCATTAAGATGGTGAAGAAGAAAATCATTATCTTTATATGATTTTGTATTGAAGCATCATTTTCTTTTTAGATAGTATTTAGTATTTCTAATACTCGTAGCATTGAAATAAATTTCAGCATTTATATTTATGACAGATAATTCTTCTCCACAATATCAAATGTCACAAACTCAAAATTTGTGAGATTTGACAGGATGAAATTATCAGACAAATAATCATGCTAGATAAAATAACAACTTATATAAAACATGCATAATGTAAAGAATAAAATAAAACAAGATGATATCTATTATTATGTAGATAAATTAAAATTCTTTTTCTAACATATCATTATCTGTATTGTTGTCTCTACATAATATCAATTGGTAGCTAATTATAAAAAGGAGCCATACTGGAGAATAAAGAAAAGTTTTAGCAATTAAATAAATTCACGATTATAACCAAGACATCATCGGATTAAAAAAAAAAAAAAAAAAAAAAGAGATAATAATCATTCTAATTTTTTTCACTTATACTTTTTTTATAAAAGCATAAACTCAAACCATTTTCTTTTTTTTTTTTTTCAAATTATACATTAACAAGTATAGAATATTATAAAATAAATCTACCTAAAAAAATAAATGAAATAAAATATAAAAATACGACTATCAAATAATGGTATCTCATGTATGATGATTATTCTATGCAATAAGTAAAACAACAAGGAACATACTGTATAAATTATAAAAGAAAATCACTGAGTAGAACGATAGATAAATCAAAACAATTGTATCGTCCAAAAATACAATAATATTGAGTGAATGTATCTTATATTATTAAAATATCACCAATCTTTTGTGAAAGTATATATAGAAACAATGAAGAAAAGCATCATATTATATGTATATAACATGGAACAGAATTCAAGAAAAACGAAAGATTAAAAATAAATTACAGACATGAAATTAGAATTTTAAAAAAATAACTTCACATAAATTTAAGTGCTCAAAAAAAAAAATATGCCGATAATGTATTAAAAAAATAAACAAATGTAAAAATAATAAGAACACAACACAAAAATGAAGAAGAAAATTTTTTTTGCATTGCTTTTAGTGCCGTAAACAATCCTATAAGTATATATATCTATTTATAGGATATGATTAACATATATTACAATACATTTAATTTAAAAAATAAATTATAATAAACTTAAGAACAATGTAATATGATATAATAAAGGAATGAGTTATAAAATTTTAAAAGTCATGAGTTATAGATATCTATTTTTTAATTTATTCATAACAAATTAATGAAAAACTTCTTGTTTTTAATATATAAGTGAGTGTATTTTAGTCATTTCATTTAAATTTAATGAAAAAAGTTTAAAAATTTGACGGAATGATTAAATGGCTTAACCAAAACAAAACTTATTAGTTTCTCAAAAAATGAAAGATTATTTCGTTAAATAGGTTAAATCTCAGAAATAAAAAAAATAATTTACCTTTTTTTTTAATTAAATTGTAGTTAAAATTTAAACTTATAATTATAATTTTATAGATAATTCTAATATCTTTTTTTTTTTGTGAAATCATGTTATTTGATAATTAGAATCTGTTTAAATTTGAAATTGAAATTATTTTTAGAAAAAAAGTAAAAAAATATTTTAAATAATATTGAAAAAAAGCATTTTAAAATGTTAATTAGCTATTTGAAATTTTTTATTAAATCTTAAAAATAAATTTTAATAATTTATAATTAATGTTTTAAATGTAATTTTTCAATAATAATTCAAATAACAATGCCACTTAAATCCTTTAATTTTTTTTTTCATATCTCTTCAAGCATTGAAGTTAAAGGACACTTCTCATACAACTTTCTTCCATGTGAAATAAATCACAAATAACAACTATTGCCAATGATCTACCATTTTTGTAAAACATTTACATATAAAAATAGCTACATATATGATTCTTAAAGTTTTTTCCCCTTCTTCTGTGCAAAAAAAAAAAAAAAAGAAGAAATTTTTTTTCCCTTTTTTTTTTTTTAATATATTGGGATTAGACTTCTTGAATAAAATTAATAATACATATTTTTCTCTAAAAAAATTTCATCTTTATATTCATTTTATGCATCTGAAAATTATTTTTCAATAGTAATTTTAAAAATAATACTTCAATTAACAAGATGAAAAACAAACATTATTGTGGATAAGGATACTTGAGTTGCTATAGCTAGAAGTGAGTAGAATTGAACTGAAATTAAAAAATTGAACTTTGTATTTTGTGGAATTGAATTAAGTTTCAATTCAATTCAGTTATTGCTAAAAAGTTTGGTTATAATCGAATCGACTGAAATTTATATAATAATATATATATATATAGCCAAATAGCTTAAAACTATCAACACAACTGAATTAAGTTGAAGCTTTCAATTCAGTTTATTTTTTATATTTAAATCGTTTCGATTTGATTTTAAATAAAAGATAATTCGGTTACTTTAATTTTTTTAATTCAATTTAGTTTTAAATCGAATAGACTGTTAGCTCACTCTGGCTACGGCCGAACAAGAAGCACAATTAAAAGGCCTGTTAAAAGACAAATTGTAGTTTGGCCCAAAACAAAATTAGAGTTTGGGCTATTAATATACTTGAAAATAATTTTAATTTTTTTTTAAATGGAATCATAAATTCAATACACAGCCTTCTCTAGCAATTGGGCATCTAACCCAACTGTACTCACCATATTTCAAAATCAAATCAGTCCGATTGATTCAATTGGTAAAATTGAGAGCAACTCCATGATTTGATAGACTTCTACTGCCACTTGAATTTAAATTTCAGAACAATTATTTAATGACTTAATTTATTATAATTTTAATTATATGTAATTTGATAATATTTATTAATTTTAATTATATATATTATTTTTATTTTTAAATTAAAAATAATAAATATATTATATTATTTAAAATTTCAGTTTAATTTTAATTTAATTTTAAGTGAATTTTTGCTCTATGACTATTTTCACCGACAGATAGAATAATATTCTCTTTACCTATTAATCCTTTTTTTTTACTTAAATTATTCTTTTACCTAAATCAAATATCCACTATGCTTACACTTCTCCTAGTCATATAACAATACTAAATTGGTAAATTTCAATGTCTTGACAAGAAATTTAAATCAAATGATAAATATATATATATAATTAAAAAGAACCGCGGTATAAAATAATTTATTTATTATTAGTCATATAACAAGTAGGGGTGAGTATTAAAAGATAAAAACCCCCAAAAATCAATTTAACTAAATCAATATATATTTTTTATTTTCAATTCAATAAAAGAGTTTTATTTACCGAATTAATAAAATTGCTCAATTTAATTATTTTTTCATTTTTTTTCTACATAAAAAATTAAAAATTTTAATGTGCTAATTAGTTTGCATGCTTTTTTTTTTTTCATTTTTTGTAAAATTATATTTTAATTGATGCACAATTGATTTTTATAAATGAAATATTATCATATAATATTTGATTTTAATATTACATTTTATTAGTTTACGTCATAATTTATTTTTTATATTTTTATATAAAAATTAATAATTTTAATATTATAAATAATAAATATCACAATATATTTAAATTTAAAATAAAAGATATTTTCTAATATTTATTTTTTAAATTCAAAAAATTTCATTAAAATTTAATATTTTACTTAATTTAATGAAGTTAGTCGGTTGGAAAATTATTATGTTAATAAGTTAGTTTTCTAATTAAACAGTAATTCTTAATCCTGAAAAATATTAATAGTGCTTTTAGTATCAGTTTATATAAATATAATTAATATATTAATTGATAAATTAATAAAATTTTTCTTATTTTATATAATATTTTCAATTATACCTTTCATTGAATTTTTATTATGTGTATTCAATTTATCATTAGTTAAATTCTATACATCTAATTTAAATTTTTTAAATAAAAAATCTAATTTAAATTTTATTAAATAAAAATGTTTATATTCAAAATTACATGCATGCAGTGCAAGCACTTCCACGGCCATTTGGCCATCCCTTAAATGGCTGATTCCAAAATGTTAAAAATGTGCAACTACGTGTACGAACTAACTTCAAAGAGTAATTGGCAAACGACACGTAGTTTATAATACATTACGACACTATTTCATTCGGATGATCGAGAATATCTTAGAAGGATACAGACTCTAGAAAACCTGTAAACAACCAGACTCTTCCATTTCATCTTTTATATATCTCAATCATCTCAACTCAATTCCATCAAGAAAAACAAGAATCAAGAAACAAAGCACTAACATTCAATACAAAATCAGAATGGCTCTGAGCATTGGAGGACGAAGGAGCAACATCTTTGATCCCTTCTCACTAGACATTTGGGATCCATTTGAGGGCTTTCCTCCATTCACAGGAACTGTAGCCAATGTCCCATCCACAGAGGGACAAACAAACGCCATGGCCACTGCGCGGGTGGACTGGAGGGAGACACCAGAGGCTCACATGTTCAATGTTGACGTTCCTGGGCTAAAGAAAGAAGAGGTGAAAGTGGAAGTTGAAGATGGTAGAATTCTGCAGATCAGTGGAGAAAGAAGCAAAGAACAAGAGGACAAGAATGATAAGTGGCATCGTGTTGAGAGAAGCACTGGCAAATTCTTGAGGAGGTTTAGGTTACCAGAGAATGCAAAGATGGATCAAATTAAGGCTAACATGGAAAATGGTGTGCTTAAAGTTGTTGTACCCAAGGAACATGAGAAGAAGCCTGAGGTTAAGCCTATTGAGATCTCTGGTTAGAAGGTCTTTTCCTGGTACTTGAATAAAGCTTTTTCACAGTACTTGTGGTGTTTATGGGTATCTGTATGATACAGTCTTACAGTACTAGTCTGAAGTGGTTTGCATGTGACATCTCTCTGTTCTTTTTTTTGGGTCTTTCTGTAGTTTTTGTTGTGTGCAAAGTCCAAAGCTATCTATCAAAGCTATCTGTAATAGTAAAATATATATAAGAATAAATAAACACTGCTTTTCTTTCTCTCTAAAATTATCATCATCAGCAATCACCCCCTGATTTTGCAAGCAATCAAAGCAAAGTTACGTGTTCAATAGAATTTTTGGGTTATACTAAAAGTTTTAGAATATCCCAAAATTTCTAAAAAGGAAAACTTAGAATACAAAGCAACTGAGTTTTTGCATTCTAGTCGTGATTTTGTTGTGTAGTTTTTGTTGTGTGATTTTGTCCAAAGCAACTAGTTTACTTGGGTCAATTTCCCATTAGCAGCAATATTGAAATTGTGGACATTGTGTGTGAAAATCTATCACATATTACTTGCTTAAATTACTAGTTTAGAAGTCGAGAATCAAACATTTGGCGAAAACAGTTGGATTTAAGTTTAACTCTTGCACTCAAATATTTTGGGTTTTTGCTATTATCTGACTTTGATTTTTTAGTGTTGAATGATTCTTGGAAACCTTTTTATAGAAGAATCCAGTGCAGACAAGAAACAAGAAACCATGGCCAATTGCATGTGTTTAATACTCGACAAGAACATCTGCATCAAGTAACAAAAGCACATTTCCACAAACAAGCACTAAGACAAGAAACAGAGATACTCAGGAACCGGACTTATACAAAGATCATGAAAGGAACTTCCTTTAACCAGATTTGAACGGACCTCACATCTTCACGCTTCCTCTTCTTCAATTCCTCTTTAGGCAAAGTCACAGTAAGCAATTCATTTACCATACTGGCCTTCACATCATGAACTTGAGCATTTTCCGGCAATCTGAACCGCCATGAAAACTTGCCGCTACTGCTTTCAACCATGTGCCACGTGTCACCTGACTCCTCCTCCTCCTCTCGCCGCTGATCTGCAAAATCCTTCCGCTTTCAACCTCTACTTTCAGTTCCTCTTTCTTCAGTCCAGGAAAGTCAGCTTTGAAAACGTGGGCTGTTAGGGGTTCTTTCCAGTCGATTCATGCGCCAGCGATTGACGACGTTTCGGATCGGATGAAGGGCGGAAGCTTGGGCGATTAGGGGCTTTTTACTTAATTAAGTAAAAAAAAAAAAGAAAAAAATTCCCAATATAAGTTAGGTGGAAAAATATTTTTCAACCAATACTCTTAATTTTGATTTCTTATTCTCTTACTCTTTAAATCAAGTGACATGGAGATTGATCAAAATCGTTAGGCGATTTTATTAACTTATTTTTTTAAAATAAATTTAAGAACATCGATTTTATTAACTTATTTTTTTAAAATAAATTTAAGAACATCACCGCTTAGAGCGGCGATATCCTTTGTTTTTTTTTTTCATGGTTGCCACTTGGCAACCAGATTTTTTTTTAATTTTATATTTATTTTGTAAAAATTTTAATTAATTAAAATTATGAATTTTTATATATTATATAAATTTAATATTTTTAATCATTAAAAATTATAAAAAATATTTTTTAATTTTCACAATTATAAAAATTTTTACATAAATATTATTATTGAAATACCCTGAATTTTTTATTTTTTTTAAATCCTATTTTTATATGAAAATGTATTATTTTATTATTTTATTTATTTAAGCAAATATTAAAGTTATATTTTATTAAATTATATATATATATATATATATTCATACTATTTTAATATTATATATGTATATTATTATGAAATATTATAATGATTATTGGAGAAATTATATTTTGATATTTGAATATTAATATGATATTCGATTAATTTAAATTATGTAAATTGTCAGAACTTTGGGATTTTATTATAATTACTATTATTGTAAATAAGTTTATTAATTGAATTATTAGTATGTAAATTAGAATTTATTCTTAGTATCATTATTATATAAACTATGGGTTATTATTATTATTATTATTATTATTATTATTGTTAGTATTATTATTATTATTATTAGTATTATTGTTGTTGATTTCTATATATATGTGTTGGTGTTAAAAAAGAAAAGAAAAGAAAAGAAAAAGAAAAAGAAATGGAGGATGGTGATTAGCCACGTGGAGAAATAGAATCGGTTTGACAAAGAAGAAATAGAAATGAGAAAGAGCAGAGAAGAGAGAGCGGGAGAGAGAGAGAGAGAGACCTGGGTGGTGGTGAGCCGCCATACGTCCGGTGGTGGGCTGCACCGCCAACACCAGTGGCTAGCCCACCGTCTGGCGACCTCAAGAGAGACAGCAGACTGTTGATCGGTCGACGGACGGCGGAGTACTCGCGCGAAAAAGAATTCCAGCCGCCGAAGCTTCAAGTCGACTTTTCGGCCGATTTCAACGGCGAAATTCGACGATTATGGTTCCGTTCAACTCTTGAGGAAGACAGTTTTGATTTGGTATCAACCATGCCTCCGATCAACTACCAGAGGAAGAGATTGAAAATGCAAAATCGAAACTTCTAAGGCATTTTCTGATGACTTGTAGGCGAGTGACGGCAAGTGGAGGTGATTTCTGAGCTCCTGATGTCGAGGTGAACATGCTGGTGTGGAGATCACCCAGGTCTGCCACCAGCAACGGCGGTGCGTGGCTGGTCGGCAGCGGTGCGTAGGGTTGTCCAGCAGCTCTGTTTCGTCATTTTAATGCGACTATCGACATCTGTATGATCAGAATTTGTAAAGGTTAACCTGAAACTCTTATATCTCAGTTGTTAAATAAGTTATGTTATGTTTAACGAATTCTAGTTTGTAGTTGTAGTGAGTTCGTTGAGTTTGTTGTTGAGTTTAGAGTTGTTCTGTCGATATCTCGATAAAAATATTAATAGTCTTTAAGTTGCGTCTGGTTATGTGATTCGTTCTTTTCTGATAATATCCTTTGTTGTGAGGTGTCGACGTTCTGGCGTCTTCCTGATTTCAAAGGCTACACTTCCGAGAAAAGCCAGTCGGACGCGTCGTTAGTTAGGTGAGTGATACTCCCTAATATGTTATCCTGTTTTCATATGCATTTGCATTTACTATGTGTGTGTGTGTGTGTGTGTATATATATATATATATATATATATATATATATATATATATATATATATATATATATATATATATATATATATATATATATATATATATATATATATATATATATATATATATATATATATATGGCATTATTGTTGCATAGATGCATGTAACATTTGATTGTGAATGATGAATCGAAATCCATTGTTCTGTGCTATATGGTGATTGTGATTAACGGATGGAGGTCGGGAGGATACAATACCATCTAGGATCATGGGTTTGGTTATGATTACGGTTATGATTATGATTTTGATGATGTTGAGAAGATGAGCTATGACTGGTGTATGCTGGCCGGGCCTACTCATCGCCAGGGCCACTATTAGTTGGGTCAGGGCTGCACAGTACAGACCAGTGCTGGCCGGGCCCATTGGACATAAGAGACAGATTATTGGACTCAGAGAGTTAGGATAAAGGGATCGGCTCCCTTTATTGAGTATTAGTGTGGTACTGTGAACCGTATCCCATCCTTACTTGATTGTATGATTTATCTGTCTTTATAACATAGTGCATAGCATAAGCATTAGAAATCTGTCTGTAAGACACTAGTTTAATGTATTAGCTTGTATCATTCACTGAGTCGGATGCTCATTCCTATTCATTTTGTTATTTTCAGATTGGGGAATGAGCCTGTGAATGAATTGTTAACCGAGTAAACTGTTAATTTCCTTTCGGCAGTAGTTTGTATTATTGAGTATTAAGAAATGTATGTAATATATGTATAATTGTAAATATAGCTTTAGATCTCCGCAATGTTACATCTTGTACTTATATATTGGTTAATATTCCGTTATGTATTTGATGAGTTGAAATACTGTTGTTAAGCAGAATCCTTCTATATGATATTATATTTATGAGATAATTGAGATAAGCGAGTTGTTGACTCAACGTGATTTTGTTTTATTTGAGATTTGATCAGATCTGCTTAACTTGTATGGGCCCATAGCTCTTTACAGTTTTTGACTTTTGTTGTGTGTTTTTGTTAGGCTTACTATGGGCACTGGTAGCCACGTGCATTTTCCGTGTTCTAGTGCCATTCATGTGCCATTGGATTCGGGACGTGACAATTATTAAAAAATTCTTGTACATAAAAATTATTACAAAAAATAATTTTTATATATAAAATTTTCATACATGAAAAACACTTGCTGATTATATATGAAAATTATTTTTAACAATTTCTTATTTAATTTTTCAATATTATTCACTTTTTAATATTTCATATGAAAGTTTATTTAATTTAAAATTTCTTTTAGTATATCAAATTTATTTTAATATAAAATTAATATATATGATACAATTAGTATCTATATGCAAAGTGCATATAAAAATATGGTATACAGTTTCATTTCAATATTTGTATATAAAAATTATTAACATTAATAATTTAATTATTATTATATTAATAAAACTGTTAAATATTATTAATATATTAATTTCATATTCATTATATATTATTAAATATCAAAAATTAATTTTATATTAAAATAAATTTGATATACTAAAAAAATTCTAAATTAAATAAACTTTAATATGAAATATTAAAAAGTGATAATATTGAAAAATTAAATAAGAAATTGCTAAAAATAATTTTCATGTATGATCAGTAATTGTTTTTCATGTATGAAAATTTTATATGTAAAAATTATTTTTTGTAATAATTTTTATGTACAAGAATTTTTTAATAATAATATTTATGTAAAAATTTTTATAATTGTGAAAATTAAAAAATATTTTTTATAATTTTTAATAATTAAAAATATTAAATTTATATAACATATAAAAATTCATAATTTTAATTAATTAAAATTTTTACAAAATAAATATAAAATTAAAAATTAAAAAAAAAGATATGGTTGCCAAGTGGCAACCATGCAAAAAGAAAAAAAAAAATAAAGAACCACGCTACTTAGAGTGGGATGTCTTTAAATTTATTTAAAAAAAATAAGTTAACAAAATCGCTAATTATATTGATGGTTTTAATTAATCTTTATGTTATTTGACATACAAAAAAAATATAAGTGAGAAAATATTTTTCTATCTAATTTATATTGAAAAATATATATATATATATATATATATATATATATATATATATATATATATATATATATACATATTTTACTTAATTAAGTAAAAGGCCCCGATTAGTGCCCATTGTTGCATTGAAGATTGAGCTAATTATTTGTAAGTCTGAATCGAAACGGGCTTAGATTTGACGTGTTTGCTTTTACTCGAAATAGGCTACGATTGTCATTCCAAAGTCCATCGACGCAGATAATTGAAAGTACCCAATGCAGCCCATAAATCCTCAAAGACGCAAAGAACTCACCCAGGGGTGTGCAACATGTTATTTCGGTTTAAAACCGAATTGAAATAAACTGCAATTAGTATAAAAATTAAATCGAATGGAAAAGTTTGGGTCGGTTTGATTTGTCAGTTTGGGCTGCTGGATTTTTATTTTTGGCTTTTTTTTTTTTTTTTTTTATAAATATGATATAAATTTAAGTGTTAATTTCGATTTTGTATTTAAGAAGAAAATATATACATATAAATAAAATAAAAATAAGAGTCAAAAAATAATTAATATTAATTTATTTTATTAAAAAAAATTTAATTTCCTATGATAATGAAAATAGATCATGAAAATATAAGTGAAAAAATAATTAATACTAATTCATTTTATTTAAAAAGCTCAATTTCTTATAATAATAATAATAAAAATTATATATATATATATATGAAATTAATATTAATTCATTTTATTAAAAACAAATTAAATTTCTTATTATAATAATAATGGGTCATAAAAATACAACTGAAAAATTATTAATACTATTTCATTTTATTTAAAAAAATCTCAATTTCCAATAATAATTATAATAAAGCATTTATGTTTATTTATTTTCCTCTCTCTCTCTATATATATATATGTCCAAAAAATAATTAATACTAATTTATTTTTTCAAGAGAATTCAATTTTCTATAATAATTATGAACATTTAAATTTATTTATTTCCTAATATATATATATATATATATGTTAAAAAAATTCAATCAATTCGGTTATAACAAATTTTTTTTTTTTTTATAACTAAATCGAATTAAAATTTAATTCAATTTTATAAAATATAAATTTAAATTAAACTAATATTATAAAAAATTAAATTAAATTAAATTAATTGATTCAATTCAATTTTTAAATTTCAGTTTAATTTTACTCCCCTCTCGCAATTGAAAAGAGAGTAAAGGGAATTCTTGGAAGGAGTCCTAGAAATCGATGTAAAATTGGTCGAAGAAGTTGGATCGACGCCCACCGGCAAAAATATTGATTGACGTTTTGGCATCGTGTTGTGCGGTCATTATAGAACATTCAAATTCTCAGTTTGATGAGTGATGGTTTGTCTAATTTGCATAGATAAATTTGCATAGATAAAAATGAGACTTTTTAATCTAAAAAAAAATTTATAAAATTAAACTATAAATTTATTTTTCACCTTTCTACATGCAATAGTATTAATTAAACTTTAGTATTCAAATTTAGCTAATAAATCATTTTCAATAGATAAAATTGCTAAATTATTGTATTTATTTTGAGACATATTTCGTAAATAATTTTTTATAATCTTCAATTTTCGAAAATTTATTTCTGCAGATGCAACTTCTTTTTTCATATATTTATTAAGAGCTCTCTTTGAGATTGCAATAAATTTTTTATTTTTCTTAAGATTTTTATATCTAGATTGATATTTTTTACCAGTCATTTCAAAAATAAATATGTTTATAAAAATAAAAAATGATAGATAAACAAAACAAATAAGAATTGAGAGATAAACAAAAGCCAATTGATACAAATAAATAAATTGAATATAAATTCTTAAACAATAGAACTTGGAAAATCCAAGATTTACTGAAGCAACAAACACCAAATCAAGACTCTGGACTATGAGAACAAAAAAATAATAAAAACTATAAGTAAAAAGACAGAGTACTACGAGAATGATGGTGCATTTGGTGCAACTTGTAAGAACTAAAAAGTCTCACTCTACTATTTTAAAAAAAAAAAAAAAAAAAAAAAAGACGTAGAAGATATTCAATTAGCAATAAATTACACACTTATGGCAATCTAGTTTTTAGGAAAAGATATGATAAATGCTGGTTACCATTTTTTAATATCCATTTCAATTTTGAACACCAAATTTTAGAATATTGTAGGCTTGTTGTTAAATTATATTTTTTAAATTTTTAACTTTTTTTCTCAATTATATATATATATATATATAAATTTTATAATTAGGTGGCCTTAGATGGTCGTCTATGTTGCCTACCCCATTTAACCTCCCCTGATTGCAAGTTACAGAATTTTGTTTTGTCACACGTGTACTTTGCGTTGGTGATGTGAAAAATATTCCAATATATTCTTAGATTTCTGGAATAGTGCTTTAACATAACAATCTACTTTGTTTCCATAAAAATAACATCGAAAAATTATAATTTTATTTATATTTTTTTTATAAATTAAATTATTTTTTTATATTTTTTTTAATTATGAAAAATATTTAGAAGAAATAATTTTACAAAAAATTAATTTTGTAATTATGAAAAAATTGACTCTCTTACAAAAAAAAAAAAAAAATATGAATTTCTTATATTTTTTCATGAATTAGATTTTTTTTTATAAAATTTATGGGTATATAAATTTAAACTACTACCTCAATTATTTTTGTAATTTTCATTTTTAGCATTTCTTATTTTAAATTAGTAAAATGTAATAGCAGGTTAATTTAATTATAATATTTTAAATATTTAATTATATTTATTATTTGTCACTATCGTATAACTCATAAAAAAATAAAATTTTATACTTTATTTTAAAATAAATAATCTAAAGTGTTACACTCTTGTTTGAAGAAATTGCAGCTCCCCAGGATGATGGATTTACTAATAGCCTAAATAGGACAATGTCGCCATTTAGAGACTGTTTTCAGCAAGGACTCTATTTCCACTAAGTAGATCGGAGTAGTGTTCGGGCGAGACCTTATCTATTCATTAATAGAAATATTACTCTACTGGAAAATTTAGAATGGATCATTAAACATTTTCTCACTTTGTCTTTTCTCACTCATCCTTTGTGAAAGTTTGTTTCCTGTTTTCAGTTGGGGAAACTTTTAGTGGCTTTGGCCATCAGTGGGGTACATTTCTTCTTTATTTTCTACTATTTTTCTTTCCCTTTCTTTGTGGGTTAATAAATTTTGTTCTAAGGTTGTCAGATCCTTTTGTTTTTTCATCTATACTAGTTGAGTTTTTTGTGTTTTTGTGAGTATTTTGCTTTTGTGGTGGTGCTTTTCATAGATCTATTCGCTTGGTCACTTTTTTCTCCTCTAAATATTAGGATCCTCCATCTAGGGGTCTGTGAGATGGTTAGAGAGGATGGCCTTGAAGCTAGGGGTAGAGATTTATAGTGTTCACTTGGTGAGGGTTGCTTAGATGCTTTAGGAAACGACGATCTTAGATCTCATTAAGACCAGTGGCTACGCATCATTTGGGTTGTGCTTCTTATGGTGGTTCAGCAAAAAAGTCTTCATAAGTCTATTCAGTGCATGCTTATTTTGTTTGCTCAAGTCTTAAGCTTGATATGCTCTCAATCCCTACCTTTGGCGCAGTTTCTGGCGATGGTGGGGAAGGGGGTTGGTCAAGGTGTTGTTTCCTCTATTGGTCCCTAGGTGAATCTTCTGGACTTCAAGCCCATTGTAGAAACCCTTTTAGTGGTATTGTATTTTTGGACTTCAAGTCCATGTATTTGAGGCAGAGCCGGGCTTTACATGTAATTAAATTGTATAACTATTTTGGGCTCAATGTCTTTTTAATGAATTGATATTTATTGGCAAAAGAAAATTCTTTTGGGAAAAAAAAAAAAGGAAATTTATAATGAATAGAAAAATATAAAATAAAAGACACGTGTTATTTTCTATCTTATGTTTGTTTGGATGAAAAGAAAATATAAGAAAAAAAATGAGAAGAGTTCCAAATACTGTTTTGACCTTAAAATTATTTGTGTGAAGAATTCAGAAATAAAGGGAAACATTGGAAATGAGAAGGAAAAATTGAATTTTCCTAGATGTTTGGGAAATGTAAAGTAGAAGAAGTGAGTGGAAAATAATTCAAAATTTTCCCTTGATGCACAAGTTTAAGATTTTTAGAAGCAAAATATTTTAAGCTGTTAAATAAATATATGAATGATTATACTTATAGTATAATTTTATATGAATAATTAATTTAAATGACTATAAATAAATTTCTAAAATGTGGTTATCTACTTGCGAAAACTCTATCTTTGTTTCATAAACATTACAGATTAGATCTATCTTTTTCTCTCAATTTCTCTTTCTTTTTTATATTCTCCTTCCTTGTGCTTAAGGTTTCTGTTAAGGATACTCTTGAAGGCTTTCGCCGCCGAAGGGGATGGCAATTTTTAATCCTTTTTCAATCTTTTTTTTTTTCTATTTTTTTAGGTATTATGCAAATTTCTTGGTTTCATCTATAATGGTGGTATTTCATCTATTGTTTTAATCATATTTTTTGGAGTTGGCAAGTCTACGATGCTTCTATCATTTATATACTCAGCTATGTTCAGCTCTGTCACCTGAAGGATATATGTATTGAGACATTTGGGCATAAAGGCTGGTGAGGAAGGAAGAATTATTTAGCTCTAGCTTTGGAAACTCAAGATTTGTGTGTTCTTTCAATTTGATTAAAATTTTGGGTTCCTTGACCTTTCACAGAGAAAGAAGCATCCCATGGCGATGGCTGTTTGGAAAGGAGGAGCCTGTTTCCTATCAATGCCTTACTTCTAGTCTGTTTTGACAGTGGTGGGCTCATGATAGAGCTCAACAATCCTTTTTTTTTTTTTTTTTTATTTAAGTCTAAGCACAATTTCCCTTCTGGTGGTAGCTTCATCACACTCTCAAAAGCTAGTGATAGTGATGGCAGTGATGCCGATAAAAGCTCTTGGAAGAGATCAAATGAGCCAGGAAAATTTGTGGAAGACAGCTAGCTTGATAGGCCTTTGGGATTTGTTTTCACAATCTTGGTCTGTGGTCTATGGTATGGGCTTAATGCCCATGTTAACAAAACCTACAATGACTAGTTGTTATTTACTATAAGTCTCATTTTGTTGTTTCTTTCTAGTTTTGCATTTGTACTTACATTATAATTGTTGTTGTCTTAGGCTCTATGCTATTTTAATGCTAATACAATTTCTTCTTTAGGAAAATTCTCAATCATGTTTATATATACAAATTCAAAACAGATTTACAATATTCAATCACCATCTTCTTCTTCAGTGCTAATATCTGAATCATCAACATTAATAGCAACAATCTTTGATGCACTAATTCTAGTAGAAGCTGATCTTATCTTCAATGGCAATAATTTTGTATTGCTACTCACAACACCACCATGTCCATAAGCAGCTTCTTCATCCTCTTTCTTTAAATCACTTGGTGGCAAAAAGCAATCCATGGACAATCCTTTTATGTTAAAATCAACTTCTTCTATTGCCCAAATCTCTTCCATTCTTGTTCTTGAATGGCTTTCTGAATTCTCACCAAACCTAAACAATGATACTGATGTTCTACCTCCATGTGCAATGTTAATCCCATCAATGGTTCTATAATCTTTAATTATGGATTCCATTGTTGTCTCCCAAAAAATGCTTTCATTTCCTGAAGCTTTGATTCTTAGAAGGTGAGAGTCTTCTAATTGGACTAATAGGCCTGTTTTTTGGCAGAAGTAGCCCCAAACTGTGTGCCTAATTATTTCTACATTGCTTGTGCTTCTTGCTCTTAGTGATGAGGGTTCTGCTTCAAGTTTTAGGATGAAACAGTCCTCGCCGATGATCGCCTTTTCGCCAACACAAATAGAGTTCGAAAATAAGTTGGCTGTGGATTTTGGATCAAGACCCTATTGATATTGAGTTAAGATTTTCAGAAATTTGTAAATAAAGCAAGAAATCAAATATATAGAATGTCTAATTAAGCTATGTATGCATTTGCATTGTATGCAAGAAAATTCGATCTTCCAGACATTTGAGATGATTATAATGGGCTACGTAATTGGGCCTATTTGAAAACAAGGGAGCCCATAGAGCCAACATTTTAATATGTGCCTAAGTTTTCTACCAAAACCAATCTAAATGGTAGCACCAACTACATGTTGACTTTATATATAAATGAACTATTTTTACTCCACCAAAATTGTTGACCTTTTTAAAAAAAAAAAAAAAAAAGAGACCCAGAACATGCTAACAACTTAATAATTTCGTGGGCTTGGTCCCACATTAAAGTGAGCCTTTGATGGAAATGTGAACATAGAATTCATGCCCCTCCCAAGTCCTTTCATTCTTTGATTAAGTTGTTCCATGTTAGAATGAATATAATAGATCATATTTGAACAATCTTAATCGTTAAATGCAAAATAAACTATTGAAATTTATTTTTTTATCATAATTATCAACTCTAAAAAATTTTAAATTTTAATTTTTAAAAAAATCTCAGCCGTTTGTTTTATATTTAATGATGAGGATTGCATTAACATGACCTATCATATTTATTCCAATATAATAAATCTTAATTTTTCATTTTTTAAGAAAATCCAAAATAACCCAAAAAAATAATAATAATTAAACACAATCATTTTCTAAATGAATTGCTAAAGAGAAAATTATGAATTTTTAGATTATGATATAATTAAACATATCTTTTTTAAATATACTAATCAAAATCATGTATGCTTTTTTATTATAGTAAAATAAGGACATTTATGTAACATTTTGATGATGGGAGATTTTACCTGGAGGAACCGCCTAAGGGGTCTAGGAGGGCCTCTGGAGGCATGGGAATGGTGCCATGGGGTCTGCCTCCATGCCACCTTACCATCACTACCAGCACTAATTTTGCAGCCTGAAACCACTAGCTCCAAGCACCATAAATCAGGCCTTTTTTGCCAAAGAACAAATCCTCCCATTTCTCCACCTCCATTCATCAAATTCTTCACTTTCACCACTTTATTATTATTATTGTTCAAACTCCCTTCTCCTGCACAAAACTCTGAGGCTCCCATTTTCACTTTCCCCATTGCATACATGCTGTCTATAGAATTCAATGCCTTTTCCCCTCCCACTGCTGCTATATATTGTTGCACTATGTATTTTGCCATTGATGCCTCCTGCAAACACAACTCCAATTTGTTATTTTTAAGAGTCATAATAAATGAGATTCACTAAATTCTATTATTTTTAATCATCTGCTAGCTCTGTATCATAAGACACTGCTGAACTATTACAACTACTAGACAACACTCGACTATAAAATTGTTAATACTTTCAAATTATTTTTCACAATAACATTTAAAATGGTAATTTTTTAGAAAAATAGTTTCAATCTTAATGCAAAATAGGCTCTATCTAATGAGACATAATCATTAGAAAATGACTAATGGGTAATTATTACTTACAATAGGTTGGTCCTTCAAATTATGATTGATGAACTGATGATCACAACGGATAGGAAGAGGAATCAAAGGAGCACCAACAACACCAAGCAAGAGTTGAATCTCTGTATTTCTACCTCCAAATAGATTAGCCATGGACTTGTCAGTAGTGTGAGGTCTCATCCAAGATTTCAAGTTCTGCCATGACCTATTCCCATTCTTGTTCGAAGCAAACATCTCTTCTGGTATAGGAACCTCCAGCACCGTCTCAAGCCCATCTTCTCTATCAAAATTTGGACAAAGTTTCCTCATTAGAAAGATCCAAATTTCTTGATAATCTTGGCACGCAGAGAGATTCAATAAACACAAGAAGATTCAACAAACAAAAGAAAAGATTCAAGAAAGACGGGTTCTTGGTAATCTTGGCACAGAAAGATCCAAGAAAACAAAGAAAGATTCAAGAAAGATAAGAGTTGTGCAGTTTTTTTGCTTCTACTTTGAGAGTTCTTGAGTACTAGAAGAAAAAGAGAGACAGAGAGATACTTAGAATCAAAGGAAGAGAGGTGTGCAAATGAGTGTATTGTATGTGTGTGTGTATTGTGTGTTTAGGCAGCTAGTGAAACATATTACCAACCGACCATTGGCCACTACTAACGTGGTATACTTTCTCTATGTCGTGTTTGCACGCTCTCTTTATTTCTTTTATAATATTACTAATAATATTTTATGGTATATAATAATCAATGATCAAATCAAGTTTTGTCTAAGGATTTAGAGGTGGTTAAGGAATAACTAAGGCTGTATAAATGTGAAAACTTGGACTTAATTGTTGGTTATGTTAATGTTAGGTACTAGTTGGTTAGTTTCCATTTTAATTAATTAACTCTTTCGGTTTCATTAATTTTAAAATTTTAATAACCCACCAAACCATGTTTGAAATTTTGCTCAAGAAATTTCTGTTAATTAAGCATAAATGTCGCTTTTGAATTTTACATTGTCTTCTAGGTGCTTGACTTTTTTCACCCTTTTTATATGTTAAAATATGTTGCTGATTTGAACCTAAGGTCAAAATGGAAATACGATTCAATTTCATTTAACTTAGTTGAGTCCCTTTCTTTATTGGGATTTATGGGATGGTAGGTGGTTAATCTTTTTCATTAGTGAAAGTACAATTTTGTATTGAAGTGAATTAATCTTTCATGATTCCAACTTAGTGGCTAGGCTTGGAAAAAGTGGCGATAGATTGAGAAGAAATATGTAGGGATTTGTGGACTTCCTATCTCTTTGATTGTTTCCCATTTTTCTGCTATCACTTAATTAATTAAAATAAATGTATAGACTTTTTCTCCCCCCTTATGTTGACATACTTCAACTATATACGGTTTTCTTTAGGCAGTATTCTTTCCCATCTAATAACACTTCAATAGGAGACTTCCCATAGAGATTTCAAAATAAAATCTTTATGCTAATTAAATTGTTGAATAATAGATTATGCATGCCTTTGAGATTGCTATTAAGGGATTAAAAAAATGTTTTTAGAAATTTTTATTTATTTTTTATAAATTACTTTTTTTAAAATTGTTTTTAGAAAAAAATATCAATTTACCTGTTTCTACTTTAAAAAACAGTTTTAAAAAATGAATTTTTTTTTATTGAAAAACACTTTTTTTTTAAACGCAATCCCAAACAGAAGTCATATTTGTATACACATGCACTTGTTAGTTTTTTTCATCAAAATTTCTTAAAAGAAAAAGAGACTATTAGAATTTAAACTCCTTACCTTTACTTCATTGTTATTGATATGTTTAGTATTTTTATTTGAATTATTCTTAGAAGAACAGTATATTGAAATTGTTGATTAAAAGTTATTATAATTTAATTTTAAAGTGAATTACATTTATAATCATAAAAATTTTAAAAGAGCACTTTCAAAAATTATATTTTTCAATATTCTCAAAAAATAACACTTTTTATAAAATAGTTCTAACTTATATATGTATATAAAGGGAAATCAAAATTTTAGTTTATTATCTATACTGTATGTGCACTTTTTCACTAAACTATATCTTTGTGTGTAACTCTATATATTTTTTGAATCCGCACATTAGACGTGTCATATAATAATATACGAGAAATATATTAAAGTTTCTTTTAAAAAACATAACAAAATACTTTATTTATAAAAGAAAAAAAAGAACTTTATTGAAAAAAAATTAAAAGGAGAGATTCAATAAGGTAACTTTAAAAATGGAAATGTCACTTTTAAGACAATGAAGACTTTGCTGCCTTTGGCAACAGTATTTTCTAACCGCTAACTCATCAGGATTAAACTGGATAAGAATCAATTATCAAATTTAATTAACATTAAAAATGTCGGCGAAACATGCACGTTGCCGGAGCAAGCGACCGACATTTTAATTGAATAGGAAGCAAACGGTGGTTAATAAGACAATCAATTTAAATTTGTGTGGCATCCGCCATGCCGTGTTAGCTGGTTTTCTAAATGGTTGTGTTCCTAGATTAATTGAATTGGATTAATATACATTATTTATACTTATATCTTAATTGCAGATATATCAAGACACCAAGAATATTTTTAGATTTTTTCGTAGGAGGATCCAAAGATTTTGAGCTTTTAAGCATATTGCAATCAAATTATGTTGCCCACGTTCTAGGGAAATTTAATATTACAATTTTGGATTATCTTTGGATTACCTTTGCTTTGATTAATTCACAAGGGTGCATGGCAACTATATATATATATATATATATATATATATATATATATATATATATGTTGCAAGACATTCCATTTATCATGATGTTTCCTTTACGAAAAGTTTCTCATTAATTCTCAATTAAACTATACCATGATTTAATGATAAGTGACATGAGAGTTCATACAAAGTTAAAAATTCTGAATTTTATTTATCATAGTTTTGGATTGAAGTTGATGATGCATCTGTGTTCATATTCTTATTTGCAAAAATTATATATATATATATATATATATATATATATATATATATATATATATATATATATATATATATATATATATATATATATATAATGTGATAACCGATAAAGTACGAAATAGTTCATGTGTTCATTGGACCTAAAAATAATAAAGTCCAACTCGAAGGAAAACTCAACTTGGACTTGCTATTCAAATCTTATCAAGCTCAGCCTTTCAGCTCGTCAAGTGGCCTTTCAAATGAGGTAGCTCTTCGTCTAAGCTTCATTGCCCACGAGCTGAGAGCCTCATGTGAAAATATTGTAGCATAGATCATTCAAGTATTAAATGCAAGCCGCCCAATAGAGTTGGCATTTGTCATATTAGAGTCTTCTTTGCTAAAATTTTACTCCAGGAACCATATTAGTATATGCATTTAGTGTTAGGCAAAATAATCAATCAATCAAGAAAGCCTAATATTATCCTACAATGATTCAAGAGAAGGAATACATAGCAGAAGCGTACTTGTTGAATCCATGACAATCACAATTAAGGGTTATGACCTTGATGGGTTGCAATCTTTCAATTGTAAGTTTTCTTTAGGTTTTCTGTAGTTTTCTCCTCTGATGGGGATGAAGAAAAAAAAATGCGTATCTTACAATTGGGGACCATAACCCCTTAAAGATAACTCCCTATGGCAGTTATCTATAAAGTTTTAATATTTCTAATTTGGCCCCTCATCAAATTAGAAATATTACTTATGGTATCTACACAATGTTTTTCATGACAATTATGCCCTTAGCCATAAAACTATATTCTAAAATAGACCACTTTATTTTGGCTAAAATAAATAATAGCTTAACACATTTATTTGTTATATATGTGGCCCCAATTAAATATTTATTTATTTTTCCAACAATCTCCCACTGGGCCACATATATATCCTTATAAATGTGTTAGACTTTATGAGCTCAAAAATTTGCTATTATAAACATGAGGCATATCCAAACAATCTCGTCCATCAGTCAAATTAATTTTAGGACCAAAGCGGTTTTCATTATATCAATCATAACTAAACCCATCAAAGATCACTAATATTAACATAACCAAATGACATAGATCAATCATGAAATGTGTAGCATGAAAATCACATGAATGTGATCTATACATGTCGATTTTCAACTGGCCCTGCTTTATTTTAATGAAATCATTTAATAACTTTATTAGTACAGATTGTGATAAACTGAATATCAAACTTAATTTCTGATCAGAAAAATATCCAAATACAAATGTATGCATACTGTAAGTCAAACATAGAACACAAGATAATGTAATGAAATACTCCCACTAAACTATAGATTCTTCATTCTCATAAACACCCATGTGAGCAGTGTGCTCATGAAAGACCTTGGGTGGAATACCCTTTGTAAGAGGGTCTGCTATCATGGAGTTTGTCCTTAAGTGCTCTATCGAAATTTGTCCACTCTGTACCCTTTCCTTTACAACTAGGAACTTGATGTCAATGTGTTTTGACTTAGTCGAGCTCCTATTGTTGTTTGAGTATAAAACGGCTGATTTATTGTCACAATATATCTTAAGCGGTCTTTTAATTCCTTCTACAATTCGCAGCCCAGTGAAAAAATTTCTCAGCCAAATCCCTTGGTTGGATGCCTCATAACATGCTATAAATTCTGCTGCCATGGTGGATGATGCAACAAGAGTTTGTTTGGCACTACGCTAAGAAATTGCACCACCAGCTAACAGATAGATATAGCCTGAAGTGGATCTCCTACTATCTTGACATCCAGCAAAATCTGAGTCAGAGTACCCAATGATCTCTAAATGGTCTGACTTCTTATATGTGAGCATACAATCTCTTGTTCTCTTTAAATATCTCATAACCCTTTTGGCTGCTTTCCAATGATCCATTCCTGGGTTGCTTAAGTATCTGCCTAACATTCCAACAATGTATGCTATATCCGGACGTGTACATACTTGAGCATACATTAGACTCCCTACAGCTGACGCATAAGGAATCTTTTGCATTTCTTGAATCTCAAGGCTTCCTTTTGGGCACTGACTGAGACTAAATTTATCTCCCTTAGCAACTGGGGTATCACCTGGTTTACAACCTTGCATGCCAAATCTTTTAAGCACCTTATCAATATAGCTTATTTGTGATAATCCTAAAATACCTCGAGATCGGTCTCGCTGTATTTGGATTCCTAATACAAAGGAAGCATTACCAAGATCTTTCATCTCAAAATTTTGTGATAGATATCTTTTGGTTTCATGCAATGTGCCTATATCATTAGTGGCAAGCAATATATCATCAACATATAATACCAGAAAAATGTACTTACTCCCACTGAATTTGTGATACATACAATCATCAACTGCATTCATCTCGAAACCAAATGAGATAATTACTTGATGAAATTTGTGGTACCATTGACGAGACAATTGTTTTAGCCCATAGATGGATTTTGTCAATTTGCAAACCATCTCCTTTGGGTCTCCTGACACAAAGTTTTCTGGTTGCACCATATAGATTGTTTCATCAATATTGCCATTGAGAAATGTTGTCTTGACATCCATCTGATGAAGCTCTAAATCATAATGTGCAACAAGAGCCATAATTGTCCTAAAAGAGTCCTTCGATGAAACTGGAGAAAAGGTCTCTTTATAGTCAATCCCTTCCTTATGAGTATAACCTTTAGCTACAAGACGAGCCTTATACCTCTCCACATTACCCTTTGAATCCCGTTTGGTTTTAAATATCCATTTACAACTAATAGGTTTCGCACCTTCTGGTAATGGGACAAGTTCCCAAACCTTATTATCTTACATAGATTTATACTCCTCATTCATTGCTTCAATCCACTTTTCTGCTTTGGAATCTTGCAAGGCTTGACGGACATTGATTGGATCATCTTCCATCAAACCATCATTTTCCTCATGTTCCTGGAGATATACCACAAAATCATCCGAAATGGCATTTCTCCTTTCTCTTGTGGATCGTCGCAAAGGCACTAGCTCTTGAAGTACTTATTGTTCTTGAGGATGTTGAGTTTGTTCTTCAAAAATAATTTCCTCATCCTGAATAGGAGATAGAATGACAGTATCTTGTTGAGGTTCTAAATTTGCCTCATCTGTGGCAATTGTAAGAATTGGTTCAGGAATAAGAACCGATTCTTCCTCAAAGATAAAGTCCTTAATATTATTTTTATTTCTCCCCTTAAACTCAATATCCTCAAAGAACGTTGCTGTACTCATCTCAAAAATATTCTTTAATTTGGGATCATAAAACTTATAGCCCCTAGATCGCTGAAAATAACCAACAAAGTAGCTGCTTACTATTCGAGATTCCAGTTTCTTTTCATTTGGCCGATAAGGCCTTGCTTCAGCTGGACATCCCTATACATGAAAGTGCTTTAGACTAGGCTTTCTTCCTGTCCAAAGCTCATAAGGTGTTTTAGCAGCAGCTTTAGTTGGTACTCTGTTTAGAATGTAAGCTGTAGTCTTTAGCGCCTCTCCCCATAGTGACTCTGGTAAGGTAGAATGACAAATCATACACCTTACCATATCCTTAAGAGTTCGGTTTCGTCTTTCAGCTACACCATTCATGCTAGGTGACCCTGGCATAGTGTACTGTGGGACGATCCCACATTCCTCTAGGTACTTGGCAAATGGTCCTGGACGCTGTTCACCTGAACCGTCATATCTGCCATAATATTCACCTCCACGATCATATTTGACATTCTTTATTCTTTTGTTGAGTTGGTTCTCAACTTCAGCCTTAAATGACTTGAATACATCCAAAGATTGTGATTTTTCATGTATGAGATATAAGTATGCATATCTAGAGTAATCGTCAATGAATGATATAAAATATTGTTGACCATTCCAAGAAGGTGTAGGAAATGGCCCGCAAATGTTTGTATGTATCAATTCTAAGACGTCTGTAGCTCTGTATGCATTCAATCTCTTTGATTTGGTCTGTTTACCTTTAATGCACTCAAGATAGACATTAAAGTTTGTATAATCAATGGAATCTAAAATTCCATCTGACACAAGTCGCTCTACTCTATTTCTAGAGATGTGACCTAAGCGCCTGTGCCATAATGATCCTGAATTTGCATTATCAATTTTACACTTAGTACCATGTGATTCTACATTTAAAAATTCATGATAAGAAGCTACAGTGTCAAGCAAATATAGATTGTCATAAACCATAAGTGAACCAGTACCAACAGTATTTGAATTTAAAGACAAAATAACTTGATTGTTTCCAAAAGAACAATAATATCCAGACTTGTCCAAATAGGAAATCGAAATTAAATTCCGTCTAAATGACGGTACAACAAAAGTGTCTTTCAAATCCAAATAGTGACCAGAACACAATAACAACCTAAAATGCCCTATAGCTTCCACTTTCACCGATTTGCCATCTCCAACATAAATGCATCTTTCAGCATCACTTGGACTTCGGTAATTCAGGCAACCCTGCATTGAAACACTGATGTTAGTAGTTGCAGCAGAGTCTAACCACCAAGTGTTTCTAGGTACTGAAGCCAAATTTATCTCAGAACAGACCAAAGTAAGAAACATACCTTTCTTTGTACGCCAAGCATGATATTTGGTACATTCCTTCTTTGTATGTCCAGGCTTTCCACAGAAGAAGCAACCATTACCTTGATTTTGCTTCTTTTCTGCTAGACCTTTAGCAGCCTCATTCTTGTTAGCCTCATATTTCCTCTTTTTGCCCTTATCCTTAGAGGTACTAGCCAAATGAGCACTTTCTGTCCTTTCTTGCTTCATCCTTTCTTCTTCTTGCACACAATATGAAATGAGCTCATTTAGAGACCATTTCTCTTTCTGACAGTTGTAACTGATCTTAAATTAATTAAATTGTGCAGGAAGAGAAATCAATACCAAATGCACGAGTAGGTCCTCAGATAACTCGAGCTTTAGGCTCTTAAGCTTGGAAGCAATATTAGACATTTCCATAATGTACTCCCTTATATTTCCTTTGCCTTTATACTTCATAGAAATCAAGCTTTGAAGAAGTGTGCTTGTTTCTGCCTTATCGCTTTTGGCAAAGTGTTTCTCAATTTCAGCAAGGAAATCTTTGGCACTAGTTATCTCTTCAGATACAGCACCCCTAAAAGCCTCTGGAACGCCGCGCTTAATGATCATTAGACTCATGCGATTAGAGCGTTCCCACTTCTCATAAAATTTCCTCTCATTAGAGGAACTAGAGACCGTAGGAGAAGTAGGTTGCTCAGTCCTAAGTGCAAGGTCTAGATCCATGTAGCCAAGAACAATTAGAATGTTCTCTTTCCAATCCTTAAAGTTTGTCCCGCTAAGGACTGGAATTGAATTCAAGTTAGCAGATACAGTAGCAAGAGTAGCTGTTGAGAGAACAAAATTATCCATATGAATATACATGCTCTTAATAAAAATAAATATATAAAACAATCATCAATTAAATCCAAATAATGGCATAACCCATCTCAAGATACCTAGTGCAACATTAATATCGAGTCTTTGGACAGTAATATTAATTGCTAGTGGTACTCTTGTTGCAATGATCAAACATTGACAATAATGCATGTTAAATAAAGAACCCATCTTTGGATTGATTAATTATTTACATGTACAACCATATAATTATCACATGTTTATCATCACAAGTATACATATAATCCTGCCAAATACTAATTTTCCTTCGGGCCAATTAATACCCGCATGGATATACATATATACACTATGTTCAACTTTTATTATAAATAACCTACACAAGAGAGTTCACTTTGGTGACATCTTGATTCAGTTAATTTATTTAAATGTTAAACAGTTTAACCAGAACCATTATTTGAATTGAGATCAAATAAATAAATTTTTTTTTTTAAATTTCGGAAGAATATGCAATTTCCAAACAGTAACAAAATATCAAACTATTAAATATCAATACATCATTGTACTGTTGAATATCAATATCCAAACAGGAACAAAAACTCATCATTGTACTATTGAAAACCTATTCTATTTAATTATTTTATTCAAATAAAATATGAAAAGAAGGCAACCCATTAAGCCCATGAAACGTCACTGTGGAAGTATATACATATACTTTTCTTTTAAATCATGAATAAATGCATGACACAACATTAATTTCTATCATTATATATAATAGTGATAAGAAATTTACAAACTGACAATTCACTTTTGCACAAAAGGACGAATCATGGTATAACTAAGAATTTCAATATGGAAGAACCAACGAATTGTCAATTTGCAAAGCCACGAATAAAATTTGCCGAAAACAAAATTTGCCGCAAGCAATTATTCGACAAAACAAATCCACCGCAAAGCCATAAAATTTCAATTTGAATAACAATCCAGTAGTTCATCCGAATTAACAAAACAGAATAAAATTTCACAGTTAATTCTCAAGAATCATTAATAGAATGGCTCTGATACCACATGTTAGGCAAAATAATCAATCAATCAAGAAACCCTAATATTATCCTACAATGATTCAAGAGAAGGAATACATAGCGGAAGTGTACCTGTTGAATCCATGACAATCACAATTAAGGGTTATGACCTTGATGGGTTGCAATCTTCCAATTGTAAGTTTTCTTTAGGTTTTCTGTAGTTTTCTCCTCTGACGGGGATGAAGAAAAAAAAATGCGTATCTTACAATTGGGGACCATAACCCCTTAAAGATAACTCCGTATGGCAGTTATCTATAAAGTTTTAATATTTCTAATTTGGCCCCTCATCAAATTAGAAATATTACTTATAGTATCTACACAATGTTTTTCATGATAATTATGCCCTTAGCCATAAAACTATATTCTAAAATAGACCACTTTATTTTGGCTAAAATAAATAATAGCTTAACACATTTATTTGTTATATATGTGGCCCCAATTAAATATTTATTTATTTTTCCAACATTTAGCCCCAATTTTTCCTGACAATAGAGATTCATCCCACAACTTGCATAAATATACATCATCATCTTTGGGATTTGTGCATCCCTTCCTCTATAAGCTACTACACAAAAATAGTATAAAAGGTAAGGCAATATATCACCGTTAGAGGTAGTTGCTTTTTCATACTTTAACCCCTTTCTCTCAGTAAATATATTGGTTATAGGGATGACCAATTTTTCCTGACAATAGAGATTCATCCCACAACTTGCATAAATATACATCATCATCTTTGGGATTTGTGCATCCCTTCCTCTATAAGCTACTACACAAAAATAGTATAAAAGGTAAGGCAATATATCACCGTTAGAGGTAGTTGCTTTTTCATACTTTAACCCCTTTCTCTCAGTAAATATATTGGTTATAGGGATGAACCAACCTGCCCTTCAACTTCACAGAGCCATATTGCTAACTTGAGTGTTGGAAGGCTTTTGCCAAGTTAAAAGGCTTGGTCCTCTCACGTTATTCCTTTTTCTTGTAGGCTATTGGACTAATTAACCTCTTGTAAGGTCCATCTAAGGAGTCTAACCCATTAAAGCATTTTAAGATCTATGACTAATGTCTCCATTTTATGAGATCATGAAGGATTTAGTTCATAAATTTAAATGTAAGAACTATTTGATTCAATGATTATAATTTAGAGTTGATCGCTAATGGTAAAATAGAGGATATTTTATAAACAAGCTAAATTATGAGACTATAAAGGATTTAGTTTAAGAATTTAAATGTAAAAAGACTGTTTAATTCAATTATTATGATTAGTTGTTGAAAATTAGCAGTCAACAGTTAACCGTTAATAATTTTTGTTTTTTGTTAGGTTATAGTATAATTTTTTTTTCCAGAGATAGTACAAGTTACCTACCTTTTATTTTTATTATTCAAAATATTAAATAAATAACTAATGGTGACAGAAAGGCAGATTTATCATAGAATAATGTGTATTGGTGTCTCACTCTCACATGTAAGTAAGATAAAGATAACATGTATACGTAGATTATTCCTTTAGGCCCACAATAATTGTAAACAACAAAGAACACGTACTAAAAAATCAGATATGGTATGGGTTCCTCCTTTGTGATGTTTGTTCCCCCATGTTTAAGCAGATCTAGCACATGTCTTCCCAGAAACTGTCAATCTTCTTTTTCGTTAAAGAAATTAGCTCATCTTCTTCAATCCTTACCAATTCCAATAGATCCATTTTGATTTTTTTTTTCCTTTTTAAGATTTTGATTCTTTTTTTTTTTTTTTTTGAGTATATTGAGTTGAGGATGATTGTATATTTGTGATAAGCATTTACTGTACCAAGAATATATCAATCAACTTAATTAAAATTATTAAAATTGCTCAAAGTACACAATTTTTTTTATAAGTTTTAAAATTTATTTTTAGTTACTTCTCTTACTAATTGAAATTAAAAATTTAATAGATTTGTTTTGCCAAGATGAGAATTAGGGTTACGACTTACAATCTAATAAAAGGGTTTAATTCAATTTAATTGTCAGATATTACAAAGTAATATTAGCAAATATAGAAAAATTCTTATTTATACTAAGTGCATATGTATGATTCTTTTTTTCTTTTTAATCAAAGCAGACAATGTTATTAATCATTCAAATAAGATACATATGTGGATATATGTGTGAGAAATCATAAATCCAGCCCAAAAGTTTAAGCTATTAGGTGGTGAGACCCAAATATTATATTAAGTCTTGATATCTTTTGTTATTTTTTAATGTGAAATTTTTTTAACTCTAATACACTATTTTGACACGTGATAGGCTCTTAATTAGCACGTGACACAACAAACTGAAAACCAAATAGAATCAGATTAATAAATGCACATATGTCAGGCCCTACTGACACATGACTACAGTTATGACAGAAGAGCACATATTGGAGTGTATAGATGGCTCTGATATCATGTGAGAAACCTCAATCCAACCCAAAAACTTAAGTTATTAGGTGGTCAGATTCAAACATTATATTAAGTCTTGATATCCTTTGTTATTTTTCAACGGGGGATCTTTTTAACTCTAACAACATGGAATGCTCTCATGTCATGTAACTAAATGACTAATGTTAGTAGCAGCCTTAGCAAGCAAGTGTGCTACTCTATTGGCAACACGAGAGACATGAGAGAAAGACATATGATCTGTGAGAAGCCTGCTGATATTGCCATAAAGATTGTGAATTTGTGCTAAATAATGCTGCTGAGTGTGAAGACCAGAAATTAATTGGAGACAATCAGATTCAACAACAAGCTTGTCTGATACAAAATTCTTGGCCCATGAAAATCCTTCCGTCATGGCCAATGCTTCTATGTGCAGCAGGCTAGAGAAAACTGGCAGAGGACTCATCATAGAAGCCACGATTTTGCCATCCTAATTTCTGATTATAGCCCCAACACCTCTTTTTCAAGTATGAACATTAAGACTAACATCAACATTAAAATCAACATCAACGTTTAATTTGAACATTACCAGTCAATGATTCTTTATTCTATTTTTACCCCAATAAAAAAAAATCAATATCTCTTTTTGCTTCATGCGGATCATATACATTCAGTATAAGTTAGCCAATAAATATATATGTTTTTTTATTTATTTATTGTAGGAAGATAATATCATATTTTAATTTTTGTGCACAATATTAAATTTATTTATTTTTTTTATCTAAACTTAAGATAAATAATTGCGACATGACAAAAAAATTTATAGAAAAATACGTCTCATTTTACTCTAAAATTAAAATTTTAACAAATAAAATGGAAAGCAACCAACACAATATATATTTCAAATTAAGATGACTCATAAAAATAATTAAATGATATATAGCCAACTATTTGAAAATTACGTACAAATTAATAAAAGATTCTTATTACTATTACCCTTCATATTTCATAGCTCCTAATTTCCTTCTTGTCATTAATTAATTAAGAAGCACATGAATAATTGTGATTGTAGTGTAGAAAGAAAGGGATACAATTATTAATTTCATAAACTCCATAAAGCACATATAATCACACAAAATGTAGCCTTTCACTATCAAATACTCTAAATCCTATAAATTCGGTGATTGACACCTTACTTTTATTTTTTTTGCATATGATCATAATTATTTTAATTGGAAGACAGTTTTAACTCCTATTTTACAATATATATATATATATAAGTATTTTGATAAATAACTATTAATCTCATATAATTTTTTTGTATTATTCAGTATCTCTACTGCATCTCGTGCATGTAGAATTAGTATTTGAACAGATTTCATTACAGTTAAAACTCTCACTTTTCTCAAAAAAAAAAAAAAAAAAAAAAAAGGTGTTTAGTATGAAATAATTTAACATTTTGTTGTAAGTAATGTAATAATTTTAATTAATTACTCTATAAAATAACTAGCTGAACAACATTAATGATGCACATAACAGCCATCTCCACTCGTGCTAGGTATATCAAAATTTATAATGTAATAAGTATATCAATATTAGCTTATTACTTTTTGATAGCTTATTACTCTTTGAATCAGTCATATCATGATAAATATATAAAATTATAAGTGAGCATTTTTATTTCTCATATAAAATAAAAAAAATTCTTACGTACATTAATTATATATATTTATTTCACACACTAAATTAATATATGGTAACATATTTTAGTTAATATTATGTATTTTTATTTTCAATAAAAAAAGCCGATACATTTTTTACTTCATATATTTTTATTTTATTAGATTGATATATATATTAAGTGTAAGTAAAATTTAACTATAAAATGATTAAAGTTTAATTTTTTTTTTGAGTAAAAACTTATTGAAGATAAATATTTTATAATTTTAAAAAAACATTTAAATCATTTATATGAAGTAAAATATTTTTTATGACAGGGATGATGCACAAAAGAGGATGAGATTGACGCTGAACTAAATTATTCAAATAAATAAAACAGTTTTCTTACTATGAACTGGGTGTCAATGGCATAGTAAGACTGAATATTAGCACTAATTGCGGCTTGTTTGTCGCAGGAACTGGCATGTTGACCTAATCTGACTAGTCACCACTCACTTCTATGTATCTGTCTATTTGTTAGTGCTGTACTGCTTAGATTAGATTGGTGGTGTGTCCTTTTATATTTAATTTTAAGCTCTATTTTTTCTTTCTTTCTATATTTTTTTTCTGAGTTTAGTGTACTTCGAGGTGGGACACTGTTTTTACTTTTTATTACCAGTATAATAGTATTACTTTTTAATTTTAAAGTTTGCAATTTTATTTAATTAATTAATTAATAGATTTATTAGACTATATAATATATCTATAGATTTTTAGAATTAACATTGGATAAATAATTTCTGAATATACAAGTTGGTTATGAAAGTGCATATTGAAACAAATTAAAAATAAAAATGTATTTTTGAATTGGCTTAAAAAAAAAATTTAACCTCGATTGATTCATAAATTAATTAAAAAATTATTTTTGATCGCCAGAATAAAAATAATAAAAAATATACTATCCCTTCTGATTTTTTTTTTGTTTTTTTGAGTCCTAAACACACTTAAAGTATGTGAAAGAAATTTAATAATTAAATTATTTGTTTGATAATAAATTCAATAAAAATTGGTCATGAACAATTGAAATTAGAAAAAAATACAGAAAATAAGTATATATATATATATATGAGCTGATGATACTTTCAAAAAAAAAAAAAAAAAGAGTTGATAATAGATTACAATCATTTTCCAATGAACGGTTGTTGAGAAATCCTTCAAATGTCAAAGTTAGTTTTAGTCTTGAGTGGATAGGCTTTATACAGCCTTACAGCTATTTTCCCATGAGGCCATGAAAGAAGAAGTTTTGGCCTTGGAGCTTATATTTTGTTAGTTACCTTTTCCAATTCAAATCTGCTCTAATTAATTCATTTTATTGCATTTCCCACTTCAGGCCAATCTAATCATTCCAATAATTAAGGAGTGACTCCCTAAAGCAGGTAGAGGGTAGACCCCATTGGCCATTTTATCATTTTACCTACTTTATATATAGAAGCATGGGAATAGGCATGAAAAGAAAGGGGACATGAATTATAATTGAAATTTACTACTGGGGGTATCCTATAGATTACATGCATTAATATTATATCATTAGATAGATTGCCACTCAAAATTTGATTTGATTTTGTAGACCAAATTACTTTATCATCTTAGCCCCACCCAAAGCTTATATATAACTAGTCATCTAGATGGGTTATCATTCAGCTTCCACCTAATAAAATAGTATTTGTTAAAAACTAATTTATATTATTTTTCGATTTAAATGAATATTAGTAAAATTCAACTCAAATATGTTGGTAAATATGTTTATTTAGTTGCTCATTTATAACTTAATAAACAATTCTTTTTTTAATGTTGGATATATTTGATAGGCCATAAGAACATATAATTGTTTGCATTTTAGATTTTTGGTCCACTAATTGCAATTTTTTTATGTCCAGTCGAGTAAAAATTAGTGAAAGGCCGGTCTAAATAATTTATTATATTTAATTAATTAATTTATAATTAAAAATTAATTATTAAAAAGTTAGCGGGATCGAGGAGTAATCTAAAATCTAGGACGTGATTATACGTTATTTTGGAAAATATGAGGTGGTTACAAAGGTTCCACATTCGCAAAAAAAACGGCACTCTCAAGCATAAAAATTCCCCACATACATAGTAAAAGACTCTAGATTAGATAATTGTAATTACTTGGCACATTTCATGCGGGTTTTGACAGTTTCTTAAAGTCGGTATAAGTAGCATAACTGAGATAAGGGATGAGATCAATCAATCAACCAATCTATAATACAAACTAAAGAACAACTTTAATACTTTTTCTGCAAATTTATTTATATTTCAAAGTCTTGTTTTTTCTTTTCAACAAACTTTATACTTTTCAAACTTTTCAAATTTTGTAAATGCCAGTATTTTATGTACAAAGTAACACAAGTTTCCTTTAACTTAATTTCTAACTTATTAGTGCTATTTTCTTTCCAAAAACTCAATAAATTATTATATTCAAACACATTCAATTATGTGCTAACTAGAATTTCAGCATTACCTATCAAAGGGAATTGGCTCATGTACCTTACACACGTAACATGATCTAAACAAAAACTAAGCTAACATAATCTTGGCATACTTGGTGGGACCAAGTTCTAAATGGCACTAAAGACAAGAAATGTTATCGGAAAAGATATTGTGAGATCTCAAGACGCTAGGGCTGCTAACGGTAAAGTAGAGTATGAACAAGACTATATTCCATAATTGACAGAGCATATTGAGAAAAACACAGTGCCTCTAGAGTTTCAACAATACACGGAGGCACAAATTCCACTAACTGGACTTGTCATTGGCGGACGATGTGATGTTTTACCAAGTACTAAGGATGCTTTTTTTAGGTTGTTGGTGATGATGGATAATTAACATAAAAGAGAAGAAAGGTAACAGAATAAGGATGAAGAACATCGCAAAGTACTAAGATAGGTCACTTCAGCAATGGTTGGATTAGTAGAAAAGATCAACTCTAGTCAAGTTCAAAGGAGCCCAAAGAGTGAGAACTTTGAATTGACTTCAAGACAAGAAAGCAAGTCCCTGAATAACAAAGGGGGCAAACGTCTGCTGTTCAGAGTGCAACTCAAGTGCACCATGTTGAAACTGCTAATTCACATCAATCTCAGGCTCTCTAAGCTAAGGTGAAAGATATTTACCTCCTCATAAGAGGAAAGATGCAATGGGGGAAACTCCTAATAATCGAAATAATAATAACCATGGTAGGCCTATGCTACCTCATCAAATTTATGGTGTTACAAACCCAAGCACTCAACCTATTCTCTATGACAATGAAAGGATGAATATATTGGGGGTATTGGGGCACGCACACTAGTACACAATAAAGCCTCTACTTGCTAACTTGTGCAACATAGGCAACAAATGTTTGTAGATCCAGAGGCTATGATAGATGTAGTGCAGGAATTGTATAGTCTAGGTATGAGACAGATAGGCTAACTAGAATTTCGTAAGCCATATCTCAACACTTTGGATAGACATAATCCTTATCCTAGAGGATATAAAGTCCTTGAATTTTTCTTATTCTCAAGTAAGGATGGTCAATCAACTTTAGAGCATATAACAAGGTTTGCGATTTAGTGTGGTGAACTTGCCAATTTACAGAACTTTGCTAACTGTAAATTGAGATAATTCTCTAATTCTCCCATTGGTAGTATGCTACTCTCCTACGAAATTCTATATAACATGGTAGGACATAGAGAAACAATTTCATACCCAATTCTTTAGGGCAGAGCCAAAGATGTATATAGCTGAGTTGTTAAGAGTGATATAAAGGGCTGATAAAAAGGCATTCCTATTTATTGCAATGTTTAAAAAGATGAGAAACAGGTGCAAGATCTTTTTACCACAAATTGAGTTTGTAAAGATGGCCCAGATGGACCTTGATATTGAGTGAGAATGAAGTTTTAAGGCATGAAGCTCATATATTTCTATGAACTTTTTGCTAAAGTTATTGGGTATGAAGAATTGTTAAAGGAGAACAACTAGAAAAGAAGGAATAACATTGAGAGTTATTTTTAAAAAATTAATACTCATGATATTGCAGTAGTAGACATGTCCACCATTAGGACATGTGTTTATCCACCTTTAATCAAGAAAATTTTAGACACATGGAAGAAACTCATGTAAAAAATGCTACACCTTAATATACTTTTGAGGTATCAAAGATTGAGGAAATATTTGACTTTTTGTTGAAGAAACAATTCATCAAGCTTCCTACAAACCATTAAATGAGTTACAAAAAAGAAATGAAATAACTAAATAGCAAAAAACCAACTAACAATAATAGACAAAAAAAAAATCCAATAAATTTCAAATTCCCAAAAACATTAACCCAAAAAAAAAAAAACATATATCCAAAGATAACCATAATGCACTAACATCAATCCAACAATTAACCCCAAAATCCATTGCTAGCAAATGAACCAAAAAAAAAAAGAGTCAAAACCCAAAACCCTAAAAAACCAAAACAAACCCATATTAAGAAAACACAAAAAGGAATTAAATTTACTAATAAAAGGCTTTTTCTTGATACAAGGGTCAAGTTGGTTACACCATTTAAGTCTTCAAGATTTCCCAGACTGATTAGGAATTCCACGGGCAATCAAACTCCAATCCCTTGCACCAAATTTACTTAGAAGTTGAGTCAAAACCGCATCTTTCTCCGGTGACCAAGGTCCTTTCATTCTACTACTATCACCATCATTGCCACCTCGTCCACCTCCAGACCCACCACCAAGTTCGACCGACTTAGCTCCACCGCTGATTTCCAACTCACCTACAGTCAGCAAATCAATTTTTAGGCTTTTATTCTCTTCATTTTCTTTTTCTTCAATTAGCATTACATCATCATTAGTTGGCTTTAACATTTTTAGTGGGTTTTTTTTTTTTATGTGTTTCTTGATACAAAATATGTTTGTTTTGTACCTACCTGCCTAACTGCAACTTAGCTAAACAAACACACACACACACATACAAAGAGAGATGTGTTTTATTAAGGCTAATGTTTTGGATTCTATTTTTCCTATTTTGCAAGGCACTTTATACAGCATCGTTTCTTATTCATCTCAACTTTTTGTTCTAGCTTTAGTTGACTTGGATTAGCTTTTTATATTTTAAGTTAAAAGTGAGACCGGAGGAATTTGATTAAATTAAATTTTTACCCTTGTAATTTTGTTGGTTTTACTAGGAAAGTTGCTTAGGTTATTGGTAAATAAATATAAGTTTTTAGTTATTTGAATTGTTAAGGGGTTCTATTATGCAAATTATACTATGGACCCGTATCCATATTGTAACATAGACTAGGTCCATGGTATATGTGTAGAGAAATTTGTTAGAAATAAAGGTGCATAATTTTTTCCAATTATATTAGCGTGTTTTGCTCTTTTTTTTATTTTTTTTATTTGATTTTTTAAGATATCTAACATTCCAAAAAATTATAAATGGACCACAAAATTTTTTAAATTAAGTGCTAATTATTTTTTTATTTGTTTCAATATTTGGAATTAAAAATATAATAATTATTTTGGTTTCTCCCATCTAATAATCATTATAATTTTTATCATTAATATTATAATTAAAAATATATTTTATCATTAACTGACAGTTTAAAAGTAATATACATGTAATTTAACACCAATGTATATGCATTTAAAGAATAATTTACCTGCAGTTGGAGAGTAATATATATATAGTTAAATTGCAATGTATCTCCAGTATAAGATTAATGTGCATAGATTAGTTGTTATTAGAATTTTTTTATCATTAATATTGTAATTGAATATATATTTTATCATTAACTAGCAATTCAAAAGTAATGTATATATAATTCAATACCAATATATATGCATTTAAGGAATAATGTAATTGTAGTTGAATAATCATGTACATGCAATTAAATTATAATATATCTTTATGTACTTGTAGTTGGAGAATTATGTACATGCAATTAAATTATAATATATTTCTAGTATAAAACTAATGTGCATAAACTAATTGTTATCAAAATATTTTTATCACTAATATTGTAATTGAAGATATATTTCATCATTAACTGATAATTTAAAAATAATGTACATAAAATTTAACACTAATGTACATGCATTTTAAGTAAGAATGTATATGTAGTTGGAGAGTCATGTACATGCAGTTAAATTACAATATATCTATAGTATAAGACTAATGTATATAGGCTAATTGTTATCAAAATATTTTTTTATCATTAATATTGTAATTGAAAATATATTTTATCATTAACTAACAATTCAAAAGTAATATACATGCAATTCAACATTAATCTATTTGTATTTTGAGTAACAATGTACCTGTTAATTTAAAAAATATATATAATATTTCAATTTATATATTTAATTATAAATTATAATTTTTATATTTATTAGAATTATAATAATTATTAGATGGAAGAAACAAAAATAATTTAATTATAATAGTTTAATTTTAAGTATTGAAAAAAATAAAAAAAATAATTAGCATTTTAAATTAAGGAAAAAAAGAAAAAAATGGTGAAAAAAAAAAACAAAAAACACGATAACATAATGATTGAAAAAATTGTGTGTTTTATTTTTGGCAAATATTTTGCACATATATTATGAGCCTAGTCCATGCTATATTATGACACAAATCCATGACATACCAATATGTTCTATTATTGATAGGCAGGGAAACCACCAGAGACTTTTGAAGGTTATGAAAAAAACTCATAACGTTTGGGACTTGGTTTAAATGAATTGGGCTTACCCTTTTGAAAGCCTTCTCTCTTTTTCTAATTAAATTGGGCTAAACCTCCCTATAGGCCCAACATTCCAATGTGTTTTAATTATTAAATATTGAAAAATATTTATTTTAGTGTCTCTCAACTCATAACGTTTTATTTATTAAAGTCTTTAGATTTTTATTTTCATGTTAAAGATTATTTTGATAAAAAAAAAAGTAAAATTTACAATAAATTTGTCAGTGGTAATTTACAAATCAGTAAAATTATGTATTGTTTTTTAGAAAAATGCACCATTTGATAAAATTTGAACATTTTTTAGGGTATGAGAATGAGTTTTCTAATCTTCATATATATATATATATATATATATATATATATATATATATATATATATATATATATATATTTTATGGGGAGAAACTTGGAAATTTTCGTTAACACTTTTAAATTGACATTAATTAACTAATTTATAATTTACGAATATTATTCAATTTTACTAACTTAATATTTTTGTTAAATTTTACGTACACTGATTACATATATTAATTTAATGAGATAAAAATACGTGAAGTAAAAAAATAGTATCGATATTTTTTAGCATTTTTTATTGAAAAAAGGTAAAAAAAATTCATATTAGTTAAATATCTTATCAGTCATTATTGATATTGGTAAAAATTCTCATGAGATTAATTATTATTTGCAATAAAAATCATTTTATTATTTGCAATAAAAATCATTACTTTGTAAAATGTTAGTATTTTTTACGTATTAAAAAAAGTAAACTCATGCAAAGTACATTGCCTGATGATGGTCTCGCATAGTTATAAAAAAAAAAAATAAATTCAGCCCAGCCCAATAATACACTCCATTGTCAAAAGGCCCATTTTAAAAAGCCCCGTTCCCCAATGGCTCAACATGAGTTTTTAATTTTTTAAAAAAATGAGTTTTATTTTTATTTTTTATTTTTTTATTTTTTATGATACTTACTTTCGTCTATACTATTTCAAGTCAAAATTAGGTATTTTGATTATTGAAAAGTCACTTATAATTACACAATATATATAACATTGATATTATGAATTAATAAAAATTATTAATTTTTTTTAATTATAAAAAGTGATTTTTCGTTAACTATAATATCTTTATAACATTAAGAAGAGAGAGATTGAAAATTAAATATATTTGCTTAACTTGTTAAATAGGTAGGAAATTTTTAAATTAAAAAGTTTGATGATATATATTAATAAGATAACAATTATCTAAGAGAATATTGAAGAAGAGAGTGTTGGTAGTATTCCTGTCATCCTCAGTCAGTCCAAAACATCCCTTCTAAAATTCCAACTCAAGTGAAACAAACGTTCAGAAGTAGTGACAGGTAATGGCCTCATATTTTTGGGAATGATAGCAATGGACAACATTAATTGATGGGGCATCTTGCTTTGCTAGTGGTCAACATGTAAGAACTGTGAAGTTAGTACTAATTGATTAGCAAAAGCAGTCCAAAAGTGAATGTGTTAAGCTCTAAAGTCTAGTGAAATTTGTCAATCTTTAAGCGCTTCTTTAAAGCTTTCTTTAAAAAGAATGCAAGGTAGCATTGATTCCAAGAACTTGGTTTGCTTTAATAAAGCCTTGTTACATTCAAATGCTTTTAATTTGTAGAATATGTTTCTTGAAAAGTACCATTTGAAAAAAATAGTTTTAAAGTTTTTATTAACTCTTTTAAATCTGATCACCATTTTCAATATTTTTTTTTCAATGGTACTATTGAAGTATTATAGCTGTGAATTTGAACTCAAATTAATATCTAATTAATACTGATAATAAAATGAGCTTACTAATTACTATAGTCCAATACATGTATTCCAAATCTTTCATCTTTCTAGTTACTAGCAAAGCAAAGAATTCTTTTGGATAGATGTAAATGGGTACTAAAGCCATTGATATCCTGTCACTGCCTTTCCTTTTCATTTCTTTGTCGAAAAAATGTGTAGTAATAGCTATCTTATCTCTATAAACTTAAATGCCCCAGACATGAAATTATGGGAGTCTCTTTCATTTGAAGGAAGGAACAAGAAATGAACTACTCAAAAAATTGATCTCGCTTAAGTTGCTGAGTTGTTAGATTGTCTTCCTTGTCCCATCATTTATGGAAGATGCTAATTTGATCTATCCCTTTAACTAACTAATTTGATCCATCCCTTTAACTAACTTTCTAAATTACAGTTTTTTTTTTGACAATATGTAATTTGATAACAGATAAAAGTATTTAATTTTTTTGGAGTCTAAGGTTGAGAAATACTATTTAAGAGACCATTTATTTATGGGGTTAACATTTACATTTAGTCAAAGGATCGATGCTAACCCAAGACTCATTTGGCAAGGCATTAGCTTGCTTTTGGGACTTGTCTTCATTCTCATTCTCATCCTTAAAGATTACCGTCATAGGAGTTAAACACCAACCATCTCATCTACTCTTATGTTAGGCTAAGACACCACTTTCTATCTGGACTCATTGACTTGACTTCACTAAGTAGAAAACTATAATAATAGTCACTCATTAATATGTAGGACAAGGCACATTATGGTTAAGTATGCCTAAGGCAGTAATCCCTTGCAATAGTGGCCAAATACATACATGGTGCTAAGTAGGTTGAAATTGGAAAGGTTACATGTCCTATTAAGTCAGGCTGCTTAATTTTTACTTTGAGATGCTATCACTTATGTATCTACTATAATCCAACAGTGAAACCAAGTATAAAGGAAGAGATTGACCATCATTCAAAGAGAGCTTACTCTACAACTTCTCATCTATCTCTCTCAGTAAAATCTCTTTCTAGAACAAAGAAGGAATTCAATCTTATTTTTCAAGGTTTCTAATCTCTATAGCTTTTAACTTAAGCATCAGAGGATCTTTGTCAAGTCAAAGGCTTGGCCCTCTTAATGTTATTTGTTTATCTTGCAAATCTAGATCCAATAAAAAGAGATTCCAAATCAATATTTTGTTCAAGTTTTGATCAAAATGGCATCGTCTGTGAAAAAAACACAAAAAGTTATGTTCTTACCTTTCTTTGCTAGTAAAAAACACTAGATCCAGCCAAAATATTATATTCACCACTCCATAATATTTTTCAAGTTAATGGAAACTCAAAAATCTCAACATCCAATGAAGATCCAAGCTCATTTTTTATCGAAAATGACACCAGATCACCAAAATAATATCAAAATCATCATAACTGATGAGAGGATAGTCGACCACCATCAAGAACTTCTTCATCAAAGGTGGAACACTCCTTGAGCACTAGGTCAGTTCGATTGCTCTTAAAAATTCATTTTTCAAGCTCAATTCTAAACAAAGTACTAGAATTTACCACGTATTAGTGTACTAGTATATCATCTACACTAGATCTCTGCTTTTTCAATCATAGCATGGCATATGTCCAGTGTACCAATATTTAGCCATATATGAATACATCTATCCTATCTTATACAAGAACACCTCATTGCTATGTGGCCCAATAAGAGAGTGCCACATCATAGCCAAGATGTTAGTTCCACCATGTCATCTACCACATTAATGTCGAGGTGCTTTAACCACCACATTAGTGATAAGGCACCTTAAGCATCACGTCATCTAGCCACATTAGTGACAAAGCTCTCTAAGTGCTACATCATCATGCCATATCATCGATAAAGTGATTCGATCACCACGTTATCAAGCTATGTCAGTGATGAGGCGCTTTAGCCACCAAGTCATCATTCTATGTCAGCATCAAAGCGCTTCAGTTACCACATCATCTTTCGTGTCATCGATCTCCATCACGTCAATATGCACCAATTGGTCAACTTTTGACTCAGTCAATTGAATCGAACTGATTCAACAACTTTTTGTTTAGTTTAGACCTTTTCCACCCAGTTTTCAAGATGGTCAAACTGATTCATAAGGCTCTTAGGCTTCCTCTTTCATATTTTAAGATTAGAAATGACAAATACAACTCATAGCATGGAGTTTTGGTAAAATCTCCTTAAATTTCATAGAAAAATTAGTCAATCGGGCTACAAGAAAGCTACTTCCTTAGTTTATAGCATATTCTTAGAGATCTAAAATTATTTCAAGCAATTTTTAAAGCTCTCCACACCATCCCAGACATGTCTTCTATATTTCTCATACTTTGAATTTAATTTACACTATTATTTTCTAATAAGTGATGCAAAAACGTTAAAAAATAAATATTAATATTTATTCATGTGTATATTGTTTGAAGAAATTATGCATCATAAATACTAGCCTTTATATGTATGTGATATGTGATTAATTAGGAGTCCCTTATATTCTGTAAAATTTTTATGTTGATCATTGTGTATAATATGATTACAATTCATTACTTGAATGAATCACTTGATTTGAGTTCACAACATGCTCTATTTGTAAAGATACTACTAAATTACTCTCTATTGCAGTATTATATATAGAATTATCAAAGTTTACATGGACCTCACATGAATTCATGATGCATATGGATTATTTATGAAAAATTTACCATATAGCCAAAATAAGCATCTCGCATGAATTTGTGATTTGTAATTCACATATTTGCTATTTAATTTCTAAATATTCTCATATAATCCCTAGTCATGGTAGGAAAGATTATAAAAAATCATTTGATGAGAATAATGTTAGTTGACTTAGCAAAAAGCATCAAGTTATTCAAATCAATTTACGAGCTACATGCAACCAAAGACCTAATACGTTTAGGTGAAAGTCTGTGAGGTATAAAAGACCTATTATGATTAGGCAAAAGTCCGTGAGGCAACTCCCTACAAGAGGAGAAAGACCTAGTATGATTAAGTAAAAGTCCGTGAGACAACTCCTTGAAAGAGAGAGACAGACGTAGATAAAGCCTAGGCAGTCTTCTTTGCAAAAGGAAGAAGCTAGGCAAAAGTTTGCGAGGCACCGAAGGCATAGTACAATTAGGCAAAAGACCGCGAGGCAATTTCCTGCAAAAGGGAGAAAGACTTAGTATAGCTAGATAAAAGTCCGTGAGGCATTAAAGACCTAGTATGGTTAAGCGAAAGAACGTAAGGCGCTAAAGACTAGGCAAAATTTTGTGAGGCACTAAAGACCTAGTACAACAAGGTGGGACATCAAAGGCCTAGTAAAAGCTGGATGAAAAACTGTAAAGCACATTATTTGAAGACCTCTAGGTAAGGTGGTTTATAAAATCCTTTATCGATGAGGTATATTATTATTTAAGACCTCTCATAGTAGGGTATATTATTTGAAAACCTCTAGGTAAAGTGGATTTTTAAAGTCCTCCATAAGCAAGGTGTATTATTTTCTGAGACCTCTCTTAGGGAGGTACATTATTTGAAGACCCCCAAGAAAAAGCGCACAAGGTACCAAAGACCTAATACGCTCGACGAAAGTTTGCAAGGTAACTCCTTATAAGAGGGAGAAAGACCTAGATAAGTCTAGGCAAAGGACTACAAGGCAACTCCTTGCAAGAGGGAGAAAGACCTAGTATGGTTAGATGAAAGTCTGTGAAGCACCAAAAGGCCTAGAACGGCTAGGCAAAAGACCGCGAGGCAATTTCTTACAAGAGGGAGAAATACCTAATACAGTTAGGCAAAAGTCCTGGAGGCACCAAAGACCTAGTAAAAGTAGGACAAAAGACTACAAGGCACATTATTTGAAGACCACTAGGTGAGGTGGATTTATAAAGTCCTTTATTGATGAGGTATATTATTATTTAAGACCTCTCTCAAAGAGGCATATTGTTTGAAGACCTCTCGATGAGGTGGATTTCTAAATTCCTCCATTAACGAGATGTATTATTATTTAAGACCTCTATTATAGAGGCATCTCATTATATAAGTCCTCTACGTAAGGCAAGATTTTTAAAGACCTCTATCATTGGGGCACTTTATCATATGAAACCTTTATAAGAGGCATAATTTCTTAAATCCTCTATTAGTGAGCATATTATTATCTAATTCTTCTATTAGAGAGGCATATTATTATTTGTCATATATCAGTGACACATATTATCTGAAGACCTCTATATAAGGCAAATTTCTAAAGATATCTTAGTGAGGAATATTATTATCTAAGACCTCCTTTGATAAGGCATACTATTCGAATACAAAGAAGGATAATCTTAAAGTTATTTTGTAGATTTGAAGTTATTTGGAAGAATTCAAGATTTTAAGTTATTCGGAAGAATTAAAGTTATTAGAAATATATAAGTCCACATGTTATGGTATTGAATACTTGAAACTATTTGGAATTTATAAGCCCACGTACCATAATGTCAAAGACCTAAAGCCATTGAAAACCATAAGATCACACAATAATGTGGCAATATCATCTACATGCTTCATATATAAGCCCTTAATATGGCTCATCCTATTCTATCGAGCTCCTCAACTTGTTCTTTTATTCAGGCATGAGTCAGCTCCATATCGAGCTCCTTAGCTCACATCTCCATTTAGATAACCAGTTGCCTCCACATTGAGCTCTTCAACTCGCTTTTTTATTCAGGCACTGAGCCTCTGATATGATGCAAATATGTACACCTAAACTAATCAATTAATAGTTAATTTTGTGTTTGTATGCATGAATTTTATCTTTAAAGTGGTGCTTTTAATCTTGTTTTTAAGTGTTCTTTAAGTAATCCAGGTAACTATCAAAGGATCAAGGGTTTCATGCTTGAAAAGGAAGAAGTTTTGCAAGGATTGGCCAAGACAAGCCTGTGCCGACTTGTGCCCCATAGTTGCTGAGTCGTGACAGAATAACATTATGCAGACTCATGCCCTATGGTGCTGAGTCATGCCAGAACCACATGGTGCCGACTCATCCCAGCTTGTCTCGAGTAGTTATGGTGCCTTTTCATCAAAACACTTCACAAAAGGCTCCTTTTTGCAATGGACATGACTTGGGACACCTAGAAACCTATAAATAAGAGTGTTTTACAGAATTTTAGAAGGGGATTTAGTATTATTCATATATTAAGTTAGTAATTGAGAGTGTAATTCAAGTGTTCAAAGTTAGAATAAGATTGAAGAGTCACCAAGGCATTCAAGGACACTTCTTCAAAGTAAATTTCTGGAGCAAGGATTGAAGAAAACATCATCAAAGTTTCCTTTCCCTTATTTTTTTTATCTTTGTTCCTTGATGATCATCTTGTCTTCTTGTCTAAACTTTATCATTTACACTATGAATATACACTAGTTTGGTTTCTTTGAATTGCAATAAAGTATTGGTTTTAATCATTCTATTTCTTATACGCTTTGCATGATTTAGTTTTAATTATGTGCTTAATTAATGTTGTATGTGCTTGATCACCATGTAGAACATGTTAGTCAAATTATTCACAACAAGAGTTGGGATAAATTGATAAAAAAACAATTGAAATTACTTAGAGAATAGGATAAGCACTTGGAGACAAGCAAATCCACTCTAAGGGGAATTATAGTATTGGCATGAATATTTATGGTTCTGTTCTATCTCTATGATGATATGAGAATGCTCATAGACTCTAGATCAAACACTTCTAATTGACAATGAGAGTTGTTTTTAGGAATTATAGACCATACTCTCAATTATTACATGCATGTAACACATCTTATTAAAATCAATTATGACTTGTAATTCAATCTAATCAACATACTTAATCATAATATTAGTATAGTAGCATATAGTTAGTTTTAAATCTCTTATTTAATATCTTTGCCTATCCATCCTAGTAACTATCCAATTAATACAAAATTTCCAAGTTCCCCAGAGTTCGATACCCTACTCATCCTATACTAATCCTTTTGGATTTGGGTCACCCATAGTAGGCTTAACAACCTCCTCCACACCAGCTCCTTAACTCATATCAGCATTCAGGCATCCATCTATCTCTCTATTCGACTTCTTTCACTCACCTCTTTATTCAAGCTCTTCAGCTAGCCTTTCTCTTTAGGCATTTAACTACCTTTATATTGAGCACACCAGCTCGCCTCTCTATCAAGACATTTGACTGCCTTTATATCGAGTTCATTAGCTCGCCTCTCTATCCAGGCATTCAACTACCTCTATTTGAGTTCACTAGTTCATCTCTCTATCTAGGCATTCAATTAACTTAATATTGAGCTCACTAGCTACCGTCAGCTTAGCTCTTTTTTATATATAACATAGAAAAATATTACTACAATGAGATCATATGCTACTCCCTTAACCCACTTCTCAATATGCTTAAATCATATTAAAAAGTGGGGGGCCTTTAATAAGAGATAAAAATATTCAATCTTATTAGATCCAAGGCAGAGAAATCCCATCTAAAAGATCATTCATTTATGGTCTTAATATATGCATCCAGTCAACAAACCAATTCTCTCAAGTTTAGGACTCATCTTGCAAAGCATTAGCTTGTCTTGGAGACTCATCCTCATTCTTGTCCTTAAAGGTTGCCCTTGTAGGATTTAAATACCAATCAATTCGTCTATTCTCACATTAGGCCAAAACACCACTTTTCATCTAGATTCATTGACTTAACTTATTTAAAGGTCACTGAGTAGACAACTATAATAATTGTCACTTATTGATACATAAGATGAGGTATGTTCGAGTTAAGCATGCTTAAAGCGGTGCTCCTCTTGCAACAGTGGCCAAATGTATGTATAGTACCAGGTAGGTAGATACTAGAGAGGTTGCTTACACCATCAACTCAGACTACTTGATCTTCGTCTTGAGATGTTGCCACATATGCATCTACTTTAATCCAATGGTGAAACCAAGTAAATATAAAGGAAGATATTAACCATCATTTAAATAGAGCTTACTCTACAATTTCTCATTCATCTCTCTCAGTAAAATCTCTCTTTAGAACAAAGAAGTTCAATCTTCTTTGTTAAGGTTTCTAATCTCCATCGAAGGATCTTTGCCAAGTCAAAGGTTTGGCTCTCTAATGTTGTTTGTTTATCTTGTATGCCCAAATCCATTTCAAAAAGAGTTTAATCCAATATTTTGATCAAGTTTCAATCATAACCCACATATATTAATCATCAATTAAAGCAGAAATCATACTCAATG